>CM046440.1:16686372-17198977 GCA_025506505.1 Flaveria sonorensis | reverse complement strand
TCTTCCGAGGCCATTTATACTTCGTAAGAATTAACTTCTTCTGAGTCTTCAAGTCTTCAGGACTTTATTCTTTGTCATTAGGATCTCAAAGTTTGTATACTTTGGAAGGAGAACTACTTAGTCTCGGAAGACTGAGTTCTCACTTCGGAAGTTTTCATTCTTGAGCTTCGAAAGATCTTTAACTAGTCTTCGAAAGAGTAGCTTTGTCTTCAGAAGACCACTTCCATTGTACATCAAAATCTTTTAAGTGTTGTTTTGGTTGTACCAGCCTCATATGATCCAACAAAGTCCCCCTAGGCTGATGCTACCAAAAATTCACTTCCTTCTATTCCTCAATGTCTTTAACACTAGGGAGAGCAGATATTTGTCTGTTTGTTTGTTCTTCCCTGATGTAGTGTTGAGGAGCTTGTAAAAATCATCTGTAGATAATAGATACAATCTGTTGCTTTGGATGATGTGTACCCTTTGCTGCGTCCCTCTGAAGAGCGTTAGTTGATGGGAATTGTAGTCATATTCCCATCTAACTATAGGATCTAAAGTTGGACATTCAACCATCTGTAGTAATGTTCTTCCTTTTTTGGTTGCACCTTCTTCTTCTTCCTTTGCTCTCTTTTTCAACTCTTCTTCAGTCTTGGCTTTCTTTGTAAGCTCTTCAACATGAAGACTGCTTCGATGATTCCTGATGTGAGCAGCTATCTGAGAGCTAGAGGGATTGGAGAATGGTCTCTCTACTAACTTAACAATGTCAAACCCTGCTGAGTTGTAGCAGAGCAAATGTATCAAGTTTGTTCACTTGACCATTCTCCCTTCCATAGCAAAGCTGTGTGTAGCTTCATCAACCTCCACTGGACAACTTGGCTTCTAGGATTGAGGGTATTGGTTGGCAGCTTTTCCCCTTTTTCTTGTGTCCAGCAGAGTCACCAGTCTCCTTCTAACTTTTTCTCTTCTTTATTAAGTGCGTCTGAGTTGGTTGCAAGAAGTTGAGAGCTTGGTCCAGTGTTCCCCTTGGCAGATCAAGGAATGCAATCTCTTGTAAGGAACCTGAAGAGCCATTAATGTATTTCAGCTTTATGGCTCTTCCTCACAAGATGTCGCTCAAGGTTATGTAGTTGATGAGCTTCCTTTTGATCTCTTTGAACTCTTCTAAGGTCAGGGGTTTAGATGGTTCAGAAGATGATTTAGGTGGTGATTGGGTTCGGGGTTGTATTTTAGGTTTAGGATAGGTTGTGGTGAGGTTGTTGAGAGATGTGGGTGAAGGTGTAGGTATGGCTGATGGTATGGGTTTAGGGGTGTAAGGTTTCAGTGTTGTGCTCAGTTTTAATATGGAAGGGAAAGGTGTAGGCATAGTTGTGGTTTGGGTGCTTGTTAGGGTTTGGGAGTTGGTTTGGGTGCCATCCTCTGAACACTTTGCCTTTGGAGTGCCTCCTGCCTTCTTCCTAAGAAAATGTCAGCCTTGATGTCGCAGACATGTCACTGTAGGGTCTTTAGGACATAGGACCCACCTGCCTCACAATGAATCCATGGGCTTTAAGGTAGATTTTCATCCATTCCTTATCACCTTCACTCTTGGTAGCTGCAAGCTTTGCTTCTTCCTCCATCTTCTTTCTCTCCTTCAGCTTCTCCTTGGCAGCTTTATTCCTTTCTTTGTTGATTTGATCTTGCTCTTTATGAAAAAGGAACAAGATTGTATCATAATCATGAGGTGCTAGCTCCTTTTGTGAATAGACTCTAATACAGAGAAAGGCTATTCTTTCTATCCACTCCTTCTCTATTGCCTCATCCTTCTTTCTCTTCTCTTTCTCCTTTATGGCCAACCTTGCTGCTTCGTCCTTTTCTTTTTGCAGCAAGGTTGCCTTCTCCAGCTTTACAAGCTCATCAAGTGGGAGTAGACAGATATCTTCATTGTCTACTCCCAGGCTGATGAGCCTATCTATGACCTCCACTCTCCTCTAGTTGTTGATACTCTCTTAGGCGGCTGCTGCTGCTTTGCTGCTTGCAGCCAACAACTTCCTAGTATCAATTCTTCCTTTCTTTTTTAGCTTCTCCAGCCTTTCTTCCTTTAGAAGCTCTTCAGCAGTGAGCTTCCTATTCCCCTTAGGATCAGAGGAAGAATCAGCCTTTGCAGACTCCTGCTTAGAGGTTTCACGTTGGGGAGAGGGGGTTTGAACTTGTGGTGCTTAGGAGATAGGAGTTGTAAGGAAGTCCTCACTATTGACCTTAGAGGCCAGGTTAAGATGTTCAACTATTCCTTCGGCAACATGGATTTCTGCTGCTTCGGAAGTAATTGGAACTGCACTACCTTTCCCTTCTAAGTTGGTTGCTGGCCATCAGTCTGTATTTCCCCTTCAAAGTTAATCTCAGATTCAATAGAGACCTTAGGTTAACCAACTTCCTCCTCCTCAGAGGTAGGTGGTGCACATCCCCTTGTAGCTCTTCAGCTCCAAATAGGCTATGGCAACATCAGGAGAGGGTTGTTTAAGGGAGGAGCTTATCAGAAATTTGGTTAAGGATCTGTCAGGTTAATAAGCATCCTTGAGGTAGTTGAGGAAAGATGGTTGCAGGATGTTGCGGGGTGGGTTAGAAAGAAGAGATGGCATTAAGGGAAGTAGTGATGGCAAGGCTGGGTTCCATATGTCTTTGTTTCTGTACATTCTCCCTTTTTTTTGGTAGCATCATCTTGAGAAGTAGATGAGCTGGAGAAGAACTTAAAGAAACTTGAATTGGTACATGCCTAACAGACTTCTTAATATGTTTCTCAGCTAGTTGAGCCTTGAGATGTTTAATCTTAAGTTGCTGAATGGCAGACATGTCCTCTAAGTCCTAACATTTAATTCAAGGTTTGATACTTTAGAAAGCAGTCTTTGATAGTGAGTTTTAGACTGCCCTCATCTTCTTTGAAAATCATTGGGAGGATGAGATAACATATCTAGTACTTTCATCATCACACCACCAGTAGTGGTTTCTTGGCGCCCTGGATACCCTGCTTACTGATGTCTTTTTAAGAGGCATCAATTGGCAAAAGTCAGTCTCACTGATGTTACCACTGTCCGGAGGCTAGTGAAACCTCTCAATAGTAGCAGCTGAGCCTACATGACTCACCTCCACACCGGTTGGACTCACTTCAGTTAGGTTTAGCTGATGTGGGCTAGACATCGAGGGTTCCCTGGGGCTCAATTGATCTTGAGAGTGGTGTGGTAGATCAACATCATGGCCCAAATAGAACATAATGTCCTCATCAGGTCGGGTTAATAGGTCAATAAAGGATAGAGAAGTTATATTTAGTGACCCGCACCTTGGTCAGCACCTAATGCTCCTTTGCAATAGCATTGAGCTAATGATGTGGTTGTCCCTTTTTAGCTACTCAGGGAGTGTTAGACTCACCCTGAGGGCTAATGGCTTGGGTTGTGGGCTCTTCAGGTTGAGATTAAGGAGACTCAACATTAATATTGAGGTCAATGGTGGAGGATGGTTGGACCTCTGGCTGAGTGGGAGCCCTGAGTTTCCACTCTAGCCTTTTTGGTTTGAACAGAGGGGACCTGATCAATCAGAGTAGATTGATTAGGGGTTTGTTTGGGGCGTCTTGTGTAGGTGATCTTGATTGGGTAGGAAGAAGTAATTGGCATTGGAGTGGTGGTGTCTGGTGTGGGTTCATCACTTGCTGGGCTTGCAGGGATATCACCAGGAGCCCTTGGCTCAAGCATACCTGGAAAAAGATCATGAATCTTCCAGTAAAGTTGGTGGACACCTTCTGTAGAGTTTTGAAGATGCCAGGCCTATGTGAGGGACCAGTAGAACATTTGCACAATGTAGTCTGTCCTGGTCTAGCTCATAATTGATTATGTGCTGAATGAACCAGGATACATGTAGAATGGATTCCGTTGAGATTGCCTCTTAATTTGTTCAGCACAAATTTTGAGTAGTTTGAAGCGCAGGCCCTTTACCAACCCTTGGTATGGTTCAGGGGTGTAAGGTTCAGTGGTTGGCTCATTTTAATGGGGAAGGGAAAAGAGTGGGCATAGGTTATGGTTTGGGTGCTGGTTTGGGTTTGGGAGTTGGCTTGGGTGCCATCCTCTAAACACTTGCCTTTGAAGTACCTCCTGCCTTCTTCCAAGTGAATGTCAGCCTTCATGCTGCTGACATGTCGCTGTAGGGTCTTAAGGACATAGACCTGGGTTTTAAGGTAGATTTTCATCCACTCCTTATCACCTTCACTCTTGGCAGCTGCAAGATTTGCCTCTTCCTCCACCTTCTTCCTCTCCTTCAGCTTCTCCCTGGCAACCTTCTTATTTTCTTTGTTGATTTGATCTTGCTCTTTTTGAAAAAGGAACCAGATTGTATCATAATCATGAGGTGCTAGCTCCTTCTGAGAATAGCCTCTAGTACAGAGAAAGGCTATTCTCTCCATCCTCTCCTTCTCCATTGCCTCCTCCTTTTTTTCCTCTCTTCCTCCTCTGTGGCCAACCTTGCTGCTTCCTCCTTTTCTTTTTGTAGCAAGGTTGCCTTCTCTAGCTTTACAAGCTCATCAAGTGGGAGTAGAAGGATATTTTCATTATCTACTCCCAGGCTGATGAGCCTGTCTATAACCTCCACTTTCCTCTGGTTGTTGATACTCTCTTGGGCGGCTACTACTGCTTTGCTACTTGCCGCCAACAACTTTCCAGTATCAATTCTTTCTTTCTTTTCTAACTTCTCCAGCCTTTCTTCCTCTAGAAGCTCTTTAGCAGTGAGCTTCCTCTTCCCCTTAGGATCAGAGGAAGATTCAGCTTTTGGAGACTTAGGCTTAGAGGTTTCAGGTTGGGGAGAGGGGGTTTGAACTTGTGGTGCTTGGGAGATGGGAATTGTAAGGAAGTCCTCACTATTAACCTCAGAGGCCAGGTCAAGAATGGCCTCTGTGATGAACAGGTCATCGGACAAGGAAGATAGTTCAATTATTCCTTCGGCAGCTTGAATTTCTGCTTTGGAAGTAAGTGGAACTGCATTACCTGTCCCTTCTAAGTTGGTTGCTGGGCCATCAGTCTGTATTTCCACTTTGGAGTTAATATCAGGTTCAATAGAGACCTTAGGTTGACCAACTTCCTCCTCAGAGGTAGGTGGTGCACTCAGCCTTTGTAGCTCTTTAGCTCCAAAATAGGCTATGGCAACATCAGGGGAGGGTTGTTTAAGGGAGGAGCTTCTCAGAAATTTGGTTAAGGATCTGTCAAGGTTAATAAGCATCCTTGGGTCCACTTGAATGGTAATAGGAGGTGGTTGAGGAAAGATGGTTGCAGGATGTTGCTGGGTGGGATAGAAAGAAGAGATGGCATCAAGGGAAGTAGTGATGGCAAGGCTGGGTTCCATATGTCTTTGTTTCTGTACATTCTCCCCCTTTTTGGTAGCATCATCTTGAGAAGTAGATGAGCTGGAGGAAGAACTTAAAGAAACTTGAATTGGTACATCCCTAACAGACACCTCAAACTGTTTCTCAGCTAGTTGAGCCTTGAGATGTTCAATCTTAAGTTGCTAAGTGGCAGACCTGTCCTCTAAAGTCTTAACCTTTAATTCAAGGTTTGAGACTTTAGAAAGCAGGTCTCTGATAATGAGTTTTAGACTACCGTCATATTCTTTTAAAGAATCATTAAAAGATTATAACATACCTATTGTGTTCATCATCACCACCAGTAGTGGTTTCTTGGCACCATGTATACCGTTGCTTACTGATGTTTCTTTCAGAGGCATCAATTGGCAAGGTTGCCATAGACTCAGTCTCACTGATGTTACCACTCTCCTGAGAAGTTAGTGAAACACTCTCAGTAGTGGCGCTGAGCCTATATGAGTCACCCCCCCACCATTTTGACTCACCTCAGTTAGGTTTAGCTGATGTGGGCTAGACATTAGAGGATCCCTGGGGCTCAGTTGATCTTGAGAGTGGTGTGGTAGATCAGCATTATGGCCCGAATAAAACATAATGTCCTCATCAGGTCAGGTTAATAGGTCAATAAAGGATAGAGAAGTTATATCTAGTGACCCGGGACCTTGGTCAGCACCTAATGGCTCCTCTGCAATAGCAGTTGAGCCAATGATATGGCTGTCCCTTTTTGGCTGCTCAGGGGAGTGTTGAGACTCACCCTAAGGGCTAATGGCTTGGGTTGTAGGCTAGTCAGGTTGAGACTAAGGAGACTCAACACTGACATTAAGGTCAATGGTGGAGGATGGTTGCACCTCTGGCTGAGTAGGAGCCCTGAGTTCCACTCTAGCCTTTTTGGTTTGAATAGAGGGGACCTGATCAAGCAGAGTAGATTGATTAGGGGTTTTTTTGGGGTATTTTGTGTAGGTGATATTGATTGGGTGGGAAGAAGTAATTGGCATTGGAGTGGTGGTGTCTGGTGTGGGTTCATCACCTGCTGGGCTTGCAGGGATGTCACCAGGAGCCGTTGGCTCAAGCATACCTGGAAAAAGATCAGTGAATCTTCCAGTGAAGTTGGTGGACACCTTTTTTAGAGTTTTAAAGATGCCAGGCCTCATTTGAGGGACCAGTAGAACATCTGCACATTGTAGTCTGTCCTGGTCTAGCTCACAATTGATTATATGCTGAATGAACTAGGGATACATAGAATGGATCCCGGGTGAGATTGCCTCTTAATTTGTCAAGCACAAATCTTGAGTAGTTGAAGCGCAGGCCCTTTACCAACCCGTGGACTAGGCAGCCCAAATCTTATGGGATTTGATCCCATCCCCCGGACTTGTTGGATAGGCAGTGTAGGACGATGTGCAGCAAGAGCTTCTAATTGTTGGAGAAGTTAAACTTATAGACCGTAGACTTGCTCACATCACTACCATATCCCATCTAAGTGTAGGTATTCTCCAACTCAGATTTGGGGAATTTAGTAGGGGCGCCCTCATCATGAAGCTCCAAATGCTCCCTGATGGTTGATTTAGTTATTGCGATCTCCTGCCCACAGATCCTCGATTTGATAACCCTTTCATCATTAATCGTCTCGATTCAACCATTGGCCCAGAATTTGGCCATATGGTTTGAGTAGATGGTGGGGTTAACAGTTAGGGCAGTGAAGTATGTCTATTGTAACAGAAACTCGACAATTGGGGCAAAATCGACATCCTTTGAAGAATCAAGGATGGCGACCTGGTTATGTTGAGGATTCAAGGCCATTGTTAAGGGAGTACTGTTTGATTAAAGGATTTATGAGTGAGTGAAGAAGATAATGGAAGTTTGGGGCTTTTGCAGTGGTAAAGAAAGTAAAGAAAAAGAGTCAGAAGTTTTTAAATGGGGGTTAAAAAGCCAAATTGATAAGGTGAAAGGTCAGTTTAGGTTTCGATTTGACAAGGGCGGTAAGATAAACCATTTAAAATATTCTGAAAATCATCAATAAAATCTTACTTTTTATAGAGTGGGGCCCAAAGATTTCCGTTACACGGTAAAAGTTTTCTTCTGAAGGTAAAATTGCTTCCGTGAGAAAACACCTGTTTTTTCTCAATATTGTCTTCTGAAGCCATTTTTACTTCTGAAAGCAAACCATGTCTCAATGACAAGTTTGCTTTCGAGAATACAGTCTTCTTCTGAGAAAAGAAGTTAGTAAGCTTTGGAAGTAGATTTGATCTATGATCAAATGTTCTTCTGAGGCCAAAAACTTTTCGGAAGAGAATACTTATACAGAGGAATTTGCCTTTGGAAGATAGATAAAGATCTCTTCTGAGGGTAAATTTTTCTTCAGAAGAATTCATACATAGAAAATTTTTGAAGAAAACCTTTTTGTAACAGGGCTTAGATTGTATTTAGACAACATAGACAAGACACATTTAAAAAGGTTTTTCAAAAGAGATAGACTAGTCAATGTTAATCATCCCAATAGCTATGATTAAGTATTTAAATCTTTGTTCATCAAAGGCTTTGGTGAACAAATCAACATATTATTCATTTAAATTGACTTTGACTAGTTTGATTAGATTATTCTCATAAATATCTCTAAGGAAATGGTACCTGATGTCAATATGCTTTGTCTTGGAGTGCTTGACTGGATTTTCTGTGATAGATATGACACTCTTGTTGTCTATGTGGATAGGGGTCTCCATGAAGTTGAACCCATAATCCAGCATCTGATTCTGAATCCAAAGCAGTTGAGCACAGCAGCTTGCAGCAGCAATATACTTAGCTTCAGCAGTAGATATGGATACCCATGATTGCTTCTTGCATTGCCAGGAGATGATCCTTCCACCAAGAAATTGACATCCTCCTGATGTTGATTTCTTTTTGATGTTGCAGCCACCATAATCACTGTCTGTGTAACCATAAAGGTTAAAATCCCTATTCTTGGGATGCTAGAGACCCAGTTTGGGAGCTCCTTTGAGGTATCTAAGGATTCTCTTGGCAGCAATTAGGTGAGACACCTTTGGAGCAGCCTGATATCTTGCACAGATGCAAGTTACAAACATGATATCAGGTCTACTTGCAGTGAGATACATCAGAGACCCAATAATTGGCATGTACTGATGCTGATCAGTATCCTCCCCCTTGGAATCAGGGCAAAGATTATGGTTTCTGGGTATAGGTGTCTTGGCTGGCTTACAATCTTTCATCTCAAATCTCTCTAAGATGTCCTTGACATACTTAGATTGACTGATGAAGAACCTTTCTTCCATCTGCTTCACTTGAATTCCACCAAGGAAGAAATCCATCTTTCCTGTGGAACTCATCTCAAACTTCTTTCTCATGATGCCTTCAAAGTCTTTACACATTTGGACATTTGATGATCCAAATATGATGTCATCGACATAGACTTGAACAAGCAGCATGTCCTTCCCAGACTTCTTTATGAACAATGTCTTGTCTATGGTGCCTCTAGTGTAGCCATTCTTCAGAAGAAACTGAGACAGTGTCTCATACCACAGCCTAGGTGCTTGATGCAACCCATAAAGAGCTTTATCCAGTTTGCACACATAGTTGGGGTGCTGTGGGTCTTCAAATCCAGGTGGCTGGCATACCTAGACTTCTCTATCGATATCCCCATACAAAAATGCACATTTGACATCAAGTTGATAGACTGTGAAGTTCTTGGATGCTGCAAAAGCAAGAAAGATTCGTACAGCCTCAAGTCTTGCAATAGGTGCAAAGACATCAGTGTAATCTATGCCTTCCTCCTGTGACAGTGCTAATGGGGACTTGGCCAGGTGGCAGTGGACACAAATTCCATACGTTTTGCCTTTTGAACTGAAGCAACTCCTCTTGCATTGCTTCAACCCATTGTTGTCCTTGAGGGCTTCTTCCACCCTCTTGGGTTCTATTTGAGAGAGAAAGCATGAGTACATGCAGACATTCCCATTGTGGGTTGACTTCTTGTTCTCATACCTTCTGAGACATCCCTAATGATGTTCTTAGCTGGATGAGTGTTGTGTATCCTGAGCCTATGAATCACATCTAGTTGCATAGATAGATCCAGGTTTGAGAAGTTTTGCTCAGAATTTTGAACACCATGACAAGCTGATGTCTCACACTTATTCAATGAGGACTGATTAAATGAATGTGTGATAGAATCAATGGTATTTTGCTAAGAAGCAGCATCAACAGTTGCCTATTCCTCTAGATCACTGTCTTCATCAGCTTGGTGTTGAATGCTGGAGTTGTCAGCTGTTGAGTTATTAGACTCAGTTGGCTGACAACTTGTTGATGCTCTATTGTTTCCTGAGATATTCATGCTTTCAGGACTTCCAGTTGAAGGAGCTTGATCTTCAATTCTTCTTGGAGAACTAGGAATAGGTCTGGGTAACTCAAACAATTGATCTTCATAGGGGTCACTTTGAGTTCCTATTCTAGCTGAAACATTCTCACAAGATGGTTTAGAATAGTTTGGAAACAATTCTAAATTGAATATATGATTAGGACCATTTCCCTTAACAAAGGAGTGTGCTCATTGACAACAATGTTGGATGATTCCTCAAATTGTTGATCTTTAATTTTATACACTCTATAAGAAATAGAGGTTGAGGAATATCCAACAAAGATAGCATCATCCGACTTTTCAGTAAATTTTGCTAAATTATCTTTTGTGTTAAGTATGGTGCACCTACTACCAAAGGACCTAAGAAAGCCAATGAACGGTGGCCTCTTGTTCCATAGCTCATAAGGGTCTTTCCATAGGGCTTAACAATGATAACCCTGTTCTGCACATAACATGCAGTGCTGACTGCCTCTGCCCAGAAAGTTAGAGGCAGCTTTGAATCAGCTAACATAGTTCATGCAGCCTCAATAAGTGTCCTTTCCTCCTCACAGCAACACTATTTTGTTGAGGAGTTCTAGGAGCACTATATTGTCTGGCAATCCCTTTTAAGTTACAGAGTCAAGAACTTGATTCTTAAACTCAGTCCCTTGATCACTTCTAATGATTTTTACCTTGTGATCCTTTTGATTTTTAATTTTAAGAATAAAAGATGTTAAAGTTTCAGTAGTTTCATCTTTAGTTCTTAAAAAGAAAACCCATGTAAATCTTGTAATATCATCAACAATCACAAGACAATATGATTTCCTTCCAATGTTCATTATACTTGTGGGACCAAAAAGATCCATGTGTAATAAGTGTAATGGGGTGGTGATGGAGTTAACCTATTTGGATTTGTGAGTGACCTTGTGTTGCTTCCCTTTCAGTCAAGCAACACAATTATCTTTACAGAAAAACTCCTTTTTAGGTACACCATGTACCAAATTATTTTAACCAATTTATTCATGGTTTTAAATTAACATGGCACATTCTTTTATGCCAAAGAGTTGACTCATAACCATTAGCTTTAGAAAGAAAGCATGATACTTCACCCAGTGGGGAAGCATTGTTCATATCCAGCTTGTACATATCCCCTCTCCCAGGAGATCTACGAAGCACCAATTCCTGAGGAATTGTCATCCCGGGTTTGAGGATAATGCACTCCTGTTCTGTGAAAAGCATTTGGTGCTTTTGATCATAGAATTGAGAAACACTTAAGAGATTGTGTTCAAGTTGTTTGACAAAGTTTACTTTGTCAAATTTTAACTTACCATTGGATACACTACCTCTACTAGAAATGTATCCTCCGGCTTCACCTCCAAATTGAACAGGACCTCCATCAAAATGTTCAAATTGTTGTAGGAGAGATTTGTTCCCTGTCATGTGCCTGGAGCATCCACTGTCCACAATCCATATATTTCTATTCTTGTCATGTGGATGTCCCTGCATATAAGGTGAAAATATTAGTTACTGTTGGAAACCCAAGCCTTGTTGGTCTTGGAATCTTCCAATGTAGATGATATAATTGAACCAAAATGTATGCATGGGGGTTCAATTATGGTTTATAAAGAAGAGGCTTAGGCTGCAACATCTTTTCTGATCTTCCATTCCATCCTCTGGTTGATCAGTGTAGATGAGCCTGATGAGGCTTGAGCAACATGACTTGCTTCCAAGGCTTCTTTCTTCTCTGAAGAAGTTTTCACCACCTTTTCTTCTGAAGTAGTATTCTTTTTGGAAGGTTTCAAATGATTCTCTTTGTTCCTTTGTTTGTTCTTTAGCTTGTCTTCCGAAGCTATTTTCCTTTCGGAAGAATGAGTTTCTTCTGAAAGCAACTTGGCTTCGGAAACAAGCTTTCCTTTCCTTAACACTTGGAACATATGGTAAGGTCCAAATGTGAAACCATCCTTGACTTCTTCTTTCTTAAGATTGGTTGCATAATGTGTGCTTGCTGGATTGTAGTAACAATCTTTAGCCATATGGTTATGCAGACCACAGATTATGCACTCAATGTTATTCTTGATAGGGCATGAGGGGTGTTGTTTCTTGCACTTCTTTTCTTCTTCAACAGCCTTCCCCTTCAATTTCTGATCCTTCATCTAGATAGAAGTGCTGGTACTACACTCTTTTCCTGAATCAGAACTTCCAACCACTTGGAATCCAGCTGAGATAAATACACCCTTTTGCCTTGGGTCTATCTTCAACTTAGTCTCAGCCGCCTTCTTGGCAGTTTTTCTTGTTGCCCTGATTTTGTTCTTTCTGGATTTGGTGGTTAAGGGTTGATCAATAGCTGTGGGGATGAGGTTTTCTACCTTATCCTTCCCCGTGGTAGTCACCATTGTTGCATCATTGTTCTACTCATTGGGTAGTGGGGCAGCAGTTGGAATCTTTTGCTCATCAATGCCATATCTTGGTTGTCTAACAGACACATAAGAGTGTGGTAGAGCAATTTCATTGGTTCCCAACCCACTTTTGTTTTGATAACACACCTTTGAGTGGGAGGATGATGCAATGATGGTGTTGAAGTTATGCTCTTGAATGGCATACTTCTTTGCTTTAGCCTCAGCTATTACTAGCTGGGCTTGAGCCTTAGTCAACTTGGATATTAAATCTTTTATTTGAGTCCTGTAGTTGGAATGTTCATGTTTTAAAGAGGACACAGTTTTCTCTAACTCTTCAATTTTAAGTTTGTAGTACGCTCTTGTTTTGAGGATATATAAAAATATGCTCTCTATCATCCACATTCTTCAGTTCCAGCCATAAGAGCTTGAGCAGGAGTGACATCTTGCACCATGAAGCTCCAATCAACTTCTTGAGCAACAACTACAGTCTGTTGTTCAGTAGGTTTGGCTGTAGCTTTTCAGGTAGCAAGATGTTGGGAGGCTAGAGCTACTCCAGGATTAGATCTAGGAGCCTTGCATTCCTTTGCAAAGTGACCAAGCTGGTTGCGGTTATAGCACTTGGCCTTTGACTTGTCAAACCCAAATTTGTTGTTGGTTGGGTTCTGAGGGAATTGCCTTCCAGTTCTTTTAAAGAACTTCTTTGCTCTGTAGATCGGAAGAGCCATCTGCTGGACAAAGTCCATATACTCAACATCATCTGGGCTAAAACACTCTAGATCATCAAAGCAGAATTAAAAATCTCCAGAGTGCTCACTCCCTGAAACAAACGCATAACTATCCTGGAAAGGATTTTGTTGAGCCTATTGAGACCTGGGTGTCTCAGGGAATATGATGTATGGGCCAGAAGAGGATGATGGCTGTTGGGGGTAGTTCAAGTACAACTAGGGCTGGGGAGTTATTAAACCTTCAGGAATATGTATGGCATTGCTAACAGGAAGGTTTGAGGGTCTGTTCATTTGATGGCCTTTTTGAGTTTCCATCTCCATACGGTATCCATCAAGGATTCTATATAGTTCAGTCATGGTGAGAGTGTTGAGATTCTCAGTTTTTTTGATTGAGACATAGTAGAAATTCCACTCATAAGGAAGTGCACTCATGAATTTTCTCACTATGTCTCTCTTCTCAATAACCACTCCCATAGACTGATGAGAGGTGATCAAGTCCATGTATCTAAAGTATTGTTGGCTCAAGGTCTCACCAATAATGTATGTGAAGTTCTTAAACTTCTATTTTAGCATATCTTTCTTGGTCTCCTTGGATTCAGTAGAACCAGAGTACATCAGCTTCAAAGCATCAAATAGTTCTTTGGCAGTCTCGCATTGCTAAAAGCCTACCATTATCGAGTTTGGTATAGCAGTAAGCAACACAGTCATGGCTTTGCAGTCAATGTCCATCTTCTTGAAGTCTTCATCAGAGTAGTCTTCAATAGCTTTCTTAATCATGGCACCATTACCAGCTGGTGATTCCACCTTTGGTTGGTAAGGACCATGAGTGACCGATCTCCACATGCGGCTGTCTTGATACTTGATAAAGCCTTCAATACGTTTGCACCATGTTCTAAAATCATCAGGGGTGATGATAGGAGCCTTGGTCATATTTCCCATCTCAGACTCAGAAAATTTCTGGTAAAGAGCCATTTGAGTGAAGTGAGTAAGTATGAAGAAACAAGGGTGATTTGGGATGGTTAGATCTCACAATCAAGAGCCTAAAAAGCTCTGATACCAATTGCAGGATCGGTGTTGGTTTCATAACACAACTTTATCTCATAAGCTCACTTAATATCACTTGGTTTGGTGAAGCAGAATCTCTAACTAAGTTCACTAGTAATATAATAAGTTAATAAAAACAAATGAACACAAGAATAGTTTTTCAAGATACTTGTATATATTACTTCTCAACTCAGTATTACAAGACTCTTACAAGCATGGTTACAAAGGTATAATAAGAAACTATATATACTACTATCTATAGCCAGTTATACTTGGATAACCAGCTGGAATCTACAATTAGACAAATACTACATTGCTAGAAGTAAAGTATCTAAGATAAAACATTATCCTAGATTAGGTAGTCATGACAGGTCCATGACTTACCTTTTGTCACCAACTAAAAGTGACAAATATACTAACTGATAATGGGTGAACAGTGGATTAAAATATGGTTAACTACATGGGCATGGGAAAGTGCCATGAAGAATATCAAAGGTTGCAGCGGATGTCAGACAGACCATACTTATGTCCACTGGTTCATAGTTGGTTTTTCCAAAGCTAAATGGCTTCAGAAGAATAAGTTCTTCCTAGGCCATTTATACTTCAGAAGAATCAACTTCTTCCGAGTCTTCTGCAAGTCTTCAGGATTTTATTCTTCGAAAGACTTTGTCTTTAGGATCTTCTAAAGTATATACTTCGGAAGGAGAACTACTTAGTCTCAAAAGACTGAGTTCTCACTTTGGAAGTTCTTCAACCTTGAGCTTCGGAAAATCTTTGACTTGTCTTTGGAAGAGTAGCTTTGTCTTCGGAATACTACTTCAATTGTACATCAAAATCTTCTAAGTATTGTTTTGGTTGCACTAGCCTCATATGATCCAACACTATCCAACAAGTGGTATTAGAGCTTTGGCTCTTGATTTGCTTGAAGTCACCTTTCAACAAATCATTTGTTTTCTTTTGATCACACTTTTAAACACACCACTCATTCATAACCTTTCTTCCTTCTAAAAAATGATTGTTATAGCCATCTCAAGTAAGCATGACTTGGAGAATGACACTCAGAATAAACCTCCTATTTTTACACCACATGATTATGATACTTGGAAAATTCGAATGGTGGATTTTCTAAGGATCAAGATCTGAGACTCTGTCTCTCAATCCTAAATGGTCCATATCTCCTTATGGTCCAAGCTACTAATAAAGATGGAACTATGATTTCTAAAGATCTTACAAAGTGCTCTGATGAAGATCTGAAGAAGAAGGACGTGGATTCAAAGGCTCTATGGCTAATTAGAATGAGCATACCCAACAACATCATCCATGGCTTCAAGAATTTCACAACTGCTCAAAAGTTGTGGGAAGCATTAAAGGTAAGAGTTAAAGGAATTGAAGATATGAAAGAGAACAAAAGAGATGTCTTAAAGCAGAAGTTTGAAAACTTTGGTTTCATAAGGGAGAAACCATGACTGCAACATGTCTTAGATAAGTTGAACTACTAGACTTTCTAAATAAGGTTGGAGTAAAGATGAAGAATATTGATATTCTTAGGAAATTCTTAAGATCACTGCCGAATACATGGACAATTTACACTGTGTCCATAAGAAGAACTGGAAATCATAAAATAATAACTCTTGAGGAGTTGTATGGCATTCTTAGTGCCTACCAGATGGAGATGGATGCTAATGAAGAATCACTCGGCAGATCATCAAAGTCCTCAAGGTCATCATCACTTATAGCACCTATATAAGAACCCTCTCACCCTCAAGTTAACAAGCTAAGTGTTGACTCACCAAGTACCTATGATCATTTATCTAGAATCACCAACTACTGAATCATAGTCTTCACCATCTTTCAACATATGAAAATTAGCAGTGCTCATCATCTTTCTTACCAAACTACCCTTAAAGCTCAACTTTTGTTAGTGAGCAGGTCAACTTCTTTCAACTCTCTAGAGAAGATCTTGAATTCATTCATCCAGATAATCTTGAAGAGATAGAAATCAATTATCAAATAGCCATAATCTCTTTCAGTGCTAAATAGTTCTAGCAAAGAACCGAAATAAAGTTTTTGAAGCAAAGAAGATCAGAATTTGGGTTTAATAAAGGCAAAGTAAAGTGTTTCAACTACAACCAGCTGGGACACTTTGCCAAAGAATACAAAGCACCTAGATCAAATCCATCTCCACCAAGCTTATCAACCTACAAACCATCAACAACCTTCCAACACCCCTCTACTTCTGGCAATCAAACACATACATCGGTTGTAGCTTCATGAGAAGAGATGTGTTGGATCGGGTTCGATTAAGACAAACAAGAACTTCTTTTAAGATCGGTAACTAACGAATACGAAATCTAAGTTTGTTACTTACTATCACAACACAAATACTTTGAGTAAAGATAAACACAATAAGTTCTTTCAAAGTATTCACTTGATTAATTTGTTTTGTTCAAATATTACAATTCGACAGATACAATCAAATGGATTAGAAAGCTTGCCTCAACTATACAAGTGTGAGGACTTTTATACTAAACAATGAAAATAAGCTATTCTATGTTCAGATGCTACAGTTGAATAGGTAATATGTGTATCGGAGTTGGCAGCTTCAGTACTATGTTATCTCCTAAAGGTGAAACACAACAGCCGTCAACACAAACATGCTTGTTCTCAGCAGCAGTCGATCTAAAGATAATGGAGTTATCTGCTGATCGGTAGTTGACTTGTATGTGCTGATATGCAGTATTTTAGCACATGTAGTTCAGTAGTTGCCTGGCATATGTTGATGAGCAGTCATTCAACGTATATCATTTGGCACTTGATTAAGCACTTGTCCTGATTCAGCAGTTGAAGGCCACTGCTAAAATCTAGAGTTTTTAATAGATTCATCCTTCATGATTCAACAAATTCCCCCTAGGTTAATGCTACCAAAACTTTATCTTCATCTTTCAAGCATCCTGATCAGCAGAAGCTTGTACATATATCCTCTTTTATCTCTTAAGGGGTTGTCAAGAGGTAGATTTATCAAATCCTTCATGTTGTGTCGAGAGAGTCTGATTAGGTCATACTGTTTTACTTCAACTTTGCTAGCACCAGCATATGTCAGAGTAAAGGTCTTGGTTGAGGAACTTTAACTCCAATGAGTGATTGGGTCATGAATGCTTAGAGGAGTTAAATTAAGAGCTTCTTCTTTTTCCCTTTGCTCAGCCTTGACTTCAAACTTTATTTTTAGAATAGCAGCCATTGATTTGTACTTGTTTGGCATATCTTCATTTTCTTAAATTAGTTTGTGCATTTTCTTTAAGTTTTCAAGGCTCAGCTTTAGAACAACCAACTCAGATAAGAAGAAGGCTTTTGTCTGATTCTTTCTTTCAATATAGAACCTCTTAGTCTAAAATTATAATCCCAATTGACTATGCTATCATCATTTTCTGAGTCTTCCTCTTCCTCATATTCTTAGAGGTTTTCTTCTTCTTCTTCAAGATGCTCCAACCCATGTCTAATTCTGTTAGCAACATCAGTGATGATCACTGCATCTGTTGACTCTTTAGATTGGCTTTAGGTAGGGGATTTGGCTATGTCAGTGGCTTGTTGGACTTATGGAGAATCCTGGTAAGTGGTTTGAGCAGGTGGTGAAGTATGAGGAGGTAAAGTTGGTTGGTTGCTGGGTTCGATAGATGGAATGGTTTAACAGCTTCAAAATCTATTCTTCTTTCTATGCTCTGAAGCCTGATTTGAACTTTAAAGATAGGAGTTGTAGATCTTCATCAAAACCTTTTCAACTTCTCTTGCCTCAGAGTCGTTACTTGGTTTCCTTAGTCTCAGCCTGGTTAAGTTAGTTATCTCAAACCGATTGAAGCAAACCAGTTGGTTCCTTTAGTAAGCTACTTTTCCAGCTGCTGATTTGGTGATTAAGTAAGTGTTCTTTTTCTAATCATATTCTCACTCTACTATAGGATCATGTTCTGATAGTGGAGTTTCAGGGAGTTCTTTACGAGCATCAGACTTCATTAAGGTGAGTACTTTATGCATCAAACTTGACTAAAGAGATGGGCTTCTCATCAACAGAGACAGTTGATGAAGAGTCAAGGGATGTTGGAGGCCTGGTCCGTAGATGGGAGGACTTTTGAGTAATTTTCTTTGACTTGGCCTGTTGTCTCTCCTATTGCTCCCTGGCTTGTTCAAGCTTTGGGAGCTCTCCAGTAGCAAGTTTCTTCTTGATTCCTCTAATATTCAGAACAAGAGTTGACATACTCATTGGTCTTACTTATCTATCAGAGAAACCATAGTATTTGAAAAATTGCTTCATCTGCTGCTTATCCCTGAACTCTTGCTGAACTCTTTCTCCTTGCTTCTTCTTTGATTCAACCCTCTTTCTTCTAGCTGACTTAGTTGCTTTCTCCATCTCAGCATGAGTTGTAGCTATCAGCTTTGATTTAATCTCAACAGTACTCTACTCTATGATCTCATCAAAATTGTATCCTTTCAACTCAAGTTGAGATGCTAGCAGACATTTCTCTTCATCTTTCTTCACCTTCTTTATAGAAGAAATCATAGGTTTGAGGTCGACAGTTGCAGCCGTTTGAAGCCTACTGAGTTGCTATTCTATAATACTTGAATATATATATATATATATATATATATATATATATATATATATATATATATATATATATATATATATATATATATATATATATATATATATATATAGTAAATATAAATAAGCGAATTAGTGATTTAAAAGAAAGCTAATTAAATAGAATAATGTTTACGTACTTAAATTTAGAGGTAATAGAAATCAATATATATACACTAACCAAATTAAGTTGCAAAGGTGTTTACGCGGAACTTCGACCCGACCCGCACCATTGTGAAATTCTTGACCTGATGAATAAATCCTATTTTTTTTCTCCTGAATCCACGACTTCAAGCCATATCCTCAACATCGGCTACAACAACCTCTTAACGAACTTACGAAATCGATGGGTAGTGAATCCCTATTCAACCGCTCTTTAGCCATGGATTTATACCCCTCAAAGTCTTCAAGTTCCTTCATTGAAACCTTCGCTCACACAGCTCTTAATCCTCCTGTCTTCTGCGTTTATGTTTGAGCCACCGCAAATGGCTTATATCCACCTTGAACCACCACTAAAACAGCTTCCTTGTTGTTGCCAAGCCACCACTGCTTCATCATGTGAACATGTGGGTTGAATCCGACCTAACGCTGAAGATAAGGAACCTAACATCATATAGTTTCCTTTGAAAAAAATTTGTTGTTGTTATGCTACAATCACCGTTTTTGTTATTCCAACCCGAACGCTTACGAAACTCTAACTTGACTCCCTAATTTCACTCCGACAGACCCTCTCACGTTTGTGTAGCGTCATCATTGTTTCGACATTACAACTTGTTTTCGTTATACTATTTGAGGTGATGAATCAATCTACTCGTTTTCCTTGAATCCTGCGTCTTTGGAGTTGTGATTTTAAGATTTGATAAGTCGTTTCAATAACGTATGCAGCCGTAATGTACCCGTAAAAGCATTATTGCTGTCCAAGTGCTTATCAGATCTGTTGTGTATTCATTGTTGAGGTAATAATTTCATCCATCAGTTGGCTATAATATAATTATGTTTAGCTTCACTACAACAGGGACAAGTGAGTTCATGATAGTGATTTAGCTTTATGGTGGTCGAAGCATGAAGTTTACAAGTAGTTTTCTTGTCTCTTTTTAGATTATGTTTATGATTGATATTTTCTTATTGGTGTGATCAGATTTTTTCTTTTTATAAATTACTATGTTTATGACTAGTATTTTTTTATATGAATGTTAGTTATTACTTAACTTAGATCCTTGACACTCAGGTATGAATAAACCACACTAATTAACAGAAAAACGAGTACCGTGATATAAATCGTCACCGCCGCCGCATCGCGCGGGTTACCTACTAGTATATATACTAACCAAATTAAGTTGCAAAGGTGTTTAAACGGAACTTCGACCCGACCCGCACCATTGTGAAATTCTTGACCTAAAAATGGGAAGCTTGTGGATCTCTCTTCATCTTGTTGATTTTAGGATTCATGACATTTGAGGATTGGATTACAGTCTTTGTGAAGTGAATGTAGAGAACTTCATATGAAAACAAACTTTACAATTTAATAGCTAACCAAATTAGTTTAGCAGCCATGGTATTCAAATGCATGTATACATAGTTGGAACAATATAGATTTGTATATGAGTTGTTGGGATTTAAACGAATGAGTAGTTTTTTTAGCAATTAAGAACTTTGAAGTATTAAATATAGTAAAATTAATTCAATTTATATGATTAGCTGGTGTCCACGTGTTCATACCCATTTGATTACGATTAAATCTAAAACTTATAACATGAATTGTATTAGTAACCGTATGCGTGAGGTTGTCATGTATGACCCATAATATGAGTAGATTTCAAGGGGTTAGAATTTGAAATGATAAAATAATAACTAAATTAATTGTAGTTTTCCAAATTAAATTAAGTCTTTGTCGCCAGAAAATTAACAAACCAACAGTTTAAACATTTCAAGTAAAGTTAACTAAAACTATTAATTAAATTCTAGGTTCTCGTACCAGTTGAGAAAAAGAGAAAAGAAAATTTACTATTTCTTGACCTTATTTTTGCTAAACTAAGGTACGAATTTCTGATTCTTGTCTAATATCTGATTCTCGTTCATCTCTAGTTTTGATTCCTGTCATACGTAGCTAGTTTGTTTTTGATTCTGCTATAGGTAGCTAGACTACTTTATATTTCTGTAATTTGTTACCCGAGCTCTCCCTATCTTGGGGGTGACCAAGATGCGTTATTGCGGGATCAATAACGTGGCACCAACCGTGGTGGTGAGCTGAGATCACAAAGTCTCAAAAGAGGGCTCTGAATTTATATGGCCGTCCTATTATATTAATATTTCCTTAGAGCGTATGGATCTATCCTAGGTTAGTCCTGTTATTTCCTGATGGATGGTTGCACACCACTCCATTTAGGACTCTGGTGAATGGTTTGTATGTCTGCCCATACTCCATTTCACATTGGTTCACGGGCTCACTACCTATGTTCCCTATGTTCAGTTATTATATGATATGATTATTAGCTCGGGTTATGTTCTGTTTGATATATACATTATGCTATCATCTTCTCTACATCTGTTTATTTTTTGTTATCTGCTTTTCCGTTCACTGAGTGTTATGCTCAGGCGTGCTTTTGTTTTCATGCACGTCAGGTCAGTAGGGTCATCCGGGAGGGAAGTGAAGAGTGGAAATCTGGATAAGAAGACTTAAATTTATTTTCGATGTAATAGACTTTGATTGGGTTTTAAACTAATGTATTATATTCTGGAATTTAGACTTTTAATCATTATTAATTATGGAGTTGTGTTTTGGATTTTGTTTACCGTGATAGTGACAGGTCATCCTTGTCTGGTTGGGGTGTTACAGTTATGGTATCAGAGCCAAGGCTCTTTCCTGTAGGAACTTAAAATTTTAAAACTTAATCAGTGAGGTAATGGGTAGATATGAGGTTTAGGTTCTAATCTTCCCCTTAATCTATAACTATCTGCTTACACATAAATCTTGATTTTCAGTTATCATGGCTCCTAATAAACGCACGAACAACCGAAATGTTGGGAATAACTCTTCATCTCATACTCATCTGGAAACCCTCGTTGCTAATGCCGTAAATGCGGCTATTTCTGGATTTTGATGACTCAAACTGCTCAAAGAGTCTTCCAGCAGATGCAACAGGCAATTTTAGGTGAAAATAACATGGGACCGTCATCTGGGCGAAACAACACAGGACCTTCACCCGGTGGAAATAACTCAGGGCCACCTCCTGGTGCGAACAATGCCGGACCACCTCCTGGTAGGAATGCAACACCACCTGTGGCTTAAATTCATGTTTGGCTTGAGAGCTTTATGAAGCAAAGGCCAAGATCTTTTAATGATGCTGCTACACCGATGGATGCTCGGAACTGGATAACCGATATGGAAAAGATTTTCGAGGTGCTAGGAGTGGGTGATGTATTTAAAACCAGGTTGGCTACTTACAAACCGGAGGATGATGCTCTGGTTTGGTGGGAAGGGGTTAAATTTGCACATGGTGGAGAGGGTTATGCTGCTACCCTTCCTTGGGCTGACTTCCGCACTATATTCTTCCGAAAGTATTTCCCTGAAGTGGAATGAAATGAGTATGCATGAGAATATGTATCTATTGACCAACAAAATGATGAACCTTGGCAAGAATTCATGGCTAGATTTTGTAGGCTAGCTAGTTTTCTTGGGGAAGCTGCAGGTAGCCCAGTGGTCCAAGCAGAAAAATTGAAATGGGCAGTTCATGAGAGAACTAAAAGATGGATAATGACCCAAAAGTTTAACAACATCAATGAAGTAGCCGATGCCATGAAAACACTTGACATGGAGAATAAGAAGAGGTTAGCTAAAGCTGAGGAGAGCTGTAATAGAAATCGTGAAGGGAACCATACCGCACATACTGGGCAATCGTCGAACCAGAATTATAATATAGGCGACCGGAAAGCCAAGTCCAACAAAAATAATAACCGCCAAGGTAATCAATGGAAAACAAAACAGCAAAACTCTAACACAGCCCAAGACCAAGGTCAAGAACAAGCCCCGGTATTCACTACATGTGGGAAACGTCATTTTGGCATCTGTCGTCGAGCTTTAGGAGCTTGTTTCAAATGTTGAAAGACTGGCCATTTATTGAAAGACTGTCCATATCCTGATAATAAAGGAAAGGCTGGAAGTAGCACTAAACAACCTACTAATGGAAGATGAGTGTTTGCCTTGAACGCAAAGGATGCAGCAAACACACCAGGTATGATTCTTGATATTCCTTATATATGTGAACCTATCATATCTGTATAATCTAAGATTCTTACAATTCAACTTATGCTTGTTATCTGTTTACTAAGTGTATCATGGTATCATAAATTCTTTAGGTACTATTTCTGGTACTCTCATATTAGGCACTTGTGATGTTCAAGTCTTATTCGATACCGGAGCAACACACTCCAGAGTTTCTTAATCTTTTCTTAAACATCTAGCGATAAGCCTAACATTATTAGAAAATGCTCTGATTATTATGATTCCTATGGGAAACTCTATTACAATCTCTCACGTGTATGAGGATTGTCTGATCCGAGTTGAATCGCTCATTCTGAGAGCGGATATGTTACCTATGCAAATGGAAGATTTTGATATTATCTTGGGAATGAACTGGCTAAATCGGCATCATGTCATAATTAAGTGTCAGACTCATCACATTCTGTTTGGAGATTCCCTATTGCACGGCTGTGCCGGATTCTTTGCTTCAGTTAAAATTTCATCTTCTGAGGAGCCTAATATTTCTGATTATCTGATTGTTTGTGACTTTCTCGATGTTTTTCCCAAGGAGTTACCTGGACTTCCACCGGATCACGAGGTGGAATTCACTATTGATCTTATTCCTGGTGCTAAGGCCAATTTCCAAGGCACCATACCATATGGCACCACTTGAACTCAAGGAACTGAAGGGGCAATTATAGGAGTTATTAGATCTTGGATTTATTAGACCAAGTGTCTCACCTTGGGGTGCACCAGTTTTGTTTGTGAAGAAAAAAGATGGAACTATAAGGCTTTGTATTGACTACCGAGAATTAAATAAGATCACTATTCAAAATCGTTATACTCTACCTCGTATCGATGACTTATTTGATCAACTTCAAGGTGCGAAGTGTTTCTCTAAAATTGATTTGAGGTCCGGGTACCATCAGTTAAAAGTTAAAGATTCCGACGTTCTGAAATCAGCTTTCGGTACGCGATATGGTCACTATGAATTCTTGGTTATGTCATTTGGGTTAACTAATGCCCCTGCCATTTTCATGGACCTAGTGAACCAAGTTTTCTGCAAGTTTCTTGATAAGTTTGTTATCCTATTTATTGATGACATTCTGATATATTCTAAGAGTAAGGAGGAACAAGAAGACCATCTTCGTATCATGCTTGAAACTTTGCGTAAAAAGAAGCTTTATGCTAAATTTTCAAAATGCGAATTCTGGTTGAGTCAAGTAAGCTTTCTAGGACATGTAGCTTCCGCGGATGGAATTATGATGGACCCAACAAAGATAGACGCAATAACTAAATAGCCAAGACCTACTTCAGCTACAGAAGTTCAAAGTTTTCTTGGTCTTGTAGGTTACTATCGCAGATTTGTCGAAGGGTTCTCTGTTATAGCTTTACCCCTTATGCAATTGTTGAGGAAAAGGGTTAAGTACTCTTGGAACGATGAACGAGAGAAGAGTTTTAAGGAGATAAAGAAGAGATTGGTATCTGATCCGATTCTCACACTTCTATCAGGCACAAGTGGATACCAGATTTACAGTGATGCCTTTAAAAATGGACTTGGGTGTGTGTTGATGCAGAATGGTAAAGTCATTGCTTATGCTTCATGACAACTGAAACCCTACGAGGTTAATTATCCTACGCATGACCTTGAGCTGGATGCTGTTATTTTCGCGTTGAAGATCTCGTGTCACTATCTTTACGAAGAGACTTGTGATATTTTTACTGATCACAAGAGCTTGAAATATATCTTTACACTGAAGGAACTAAACATGAGGTAGAGAAGATGGTTAGAGCTGTTGAAAGACTATGATGCCAACATTCAGTATCATTCGGGGAAGGCCAATGTGGTAGCTGATGCTCTTAGCTGGAAAAGCTCAGGGACGGTGGCCTGTCAACAACTAAAGCCTCAAATTATTACAGATCTTGATAGATTGGGTATTAGTCTTCATATTGGCAAGAGTGACGGCTATCTAGCAAGACTTCAGATTGAGTCAGACTTAATATCTCGGATTAAGAAAGCACAGAAAGATGATGGTTAACTATGGGCAATTTTACAGAACATGAAAAATGGAAAACAGTCAGAATTCAGAGTAGATAAGCATGGAGTATTTTGGTGTGGTAAGCATTTGTGTGTGCCTAATGATTTCTCTCTTCGGGAAGCATTATTAGCTGAAGCACATAGTTCATCATTCTCTATTCATCTTGGATGTACTAAGATGTATCAGGATCTTCGTCAGAACTTTTGGTGGAGCGGAATGAAAGAAGACGTGGCTAAGTATATTAGCCATTGTCTTACTTGTTAGCAGGTCAAGTTTGAGCATCATAGAGCTAGTGGTTTGCTTCAGCCACTACCTATTCCTGTATGGAAATGGGATGATCTTTCCATGGATTTTGTGACAGGATTGCCAAGAACATTCAAAAAGAATGATACAATATGGGTTGTTGTCGACAGATTGTCAAAGTTGGCTCATTTTCTTACAATTCAGTAGGGATTCTCCATTAGCAAACTATCTGAAGTGTTTACGCAAAAGATTGTCGGACTTCATAGAACCTTGGTCTCTATCGTGTCAGATCGAGATTCGAGGTTCACTTCTCGATTCTGGAAAGGTTTGCAAGCTGCATGGGGTACTAAGTTGAGGTTTAGCACAACGTTTCACCCTTAGACAGATGGCCAGTCAAAACGTACTATTCAGACACTTGAGGACATGCTTCGAGCGTGTGCCTTAGAATGGACCAGGAACTGGGATGATTATTTATGTTTGGTTGAGTTTGCCTACAATAATACTTGGCAAGCTAGCATTGGCATGGCACCTTTCGAGTTGTTATATGGTCGTAAATGTAGAGCACCCATCTGTTGGGAAGAGGTAGGTGAAAAAGTCATTGAAGGACATGAGTTAGTACAATTACCAATGAGAAATTTGCTACTGCTCGAGAAAAGCTAAAGCACAAAGCAGACAGAAAAGTTATGCAGATCAACATCGTCGACCTTTGGAGTTTAATGTCGGTAAGAAAGTATTTCTACGAGTTTCACCCTGTAGAGGCGTATGTCGTTTTGGCATCAAAGGGAAGCTCAGTCCAAGATTCATTGGGCCATTTGAAATCTTGGAAAGAGTTGGTGAAGTGTCGTATCGTTTGGCATTACCACCCTAGTTGTCACATGTGCATGACGTCTTCCACGTATCTCTTCTAAGGGGTACAATTATCATCCGATTCATGTTGTGAACTATCTGCTTCATCTGATTCGCGAAGACTTATCATTCGAGGAAGAAGCAGAAGCTATTCTTGATCGGAAAGAATGCATCATGCGTAAGAGAACTATTCCTTTCGTTAAGGTATTATGGAAAAACCACTCTGAACGTGAAGCTACATGGGAGAGGGAAGGAGCAATCCGTTCTCAATATCCGAATCTGTTTACCTCTTAGTATTTGTATTTAGTTTATTTGTTTTGGCATGTTTTGACTTTAAGATTTGACGTTCACATATTTGTTTGTTTATCAGAACTAATCTATTTCAGTATCATAATAAAGTCGGTTATACGTATAAGGTTTAATATAACTGGAATTATTGTCTTGTTCGGGTTTCATTATGTTATAAACTCTGTTAATTATCCATACATGCCAAACAAATTTTGAGGACGAAATTTTACAAGGGATGTAGAATTATAATACCTATATATATATATATACATACATAATATACATACTATATATATATATATATATGTATATGTATATAGTAATATAAACAACGAATTAGTGATTTAAAAAAAAGCTAATTAAACAGAATAAATGTTTATGTACTTAAATTTAGAGGTAATAGAAACCAATATATCTTACTTACTATATAATACATTTTCACGGGGCACAAAGGTCATTTCCATAATTTTTAAGACGCCATACGAACCGACTTATGCCTAAATTCCTTCTCCTTTGCCATCTTCTTCCATCCCTGTCCCTCTTCAATGATTCTCAATCAGCCCCATCCGATTTCTTCAATGCTCACTCAATCGAAGGTTCGTCACATTGAAGGCGCGAGTTCATTCATGACTAGGCAGTTAGATCGCACAGTGTCTGTTTCAATTCCATTCTCCTCCCTCAATTAATCTCCTCCCTCAATTTAATCACAGGGACTATTCAATTCCATCGGTTTCAATCCCAGGTGACTTCCGTACATATAATCGAGTGCTTTATCTTCTTCATCCCAGTCTCAAGTGGTTGAAATGGCAGTTATGATGGTGGTGGGTTTGGTGTCACGGACGGTACCACCGGTGGATCGACAAAGACGGTGGTGGCGGTGAGAGTAGCTTGATTGGCATATTGATGCTTGTGTTATATTCAAATTACACTGTAATGATATTCTTTCGAACTACCAGATGGAGTAGGTTGAGGAGGTTGGTGCAGCCTGTGGTTGTGGTCATAAATGCCTATGAAAATGTTGCATACCAGGTGTTCGATTAATTGCCTCCCTTTATAATATTATTGTTTCAGGAGACTGTTTTTAAGTTTTTCTATTTGTATGATTTCAGCCTTTTGAAATGTTGATTTGTGATGAATTGTTGGTTTGGAATGCAGGGTCTAAGTTGCCACTGTATACTTTTCCAAAATTTGACAATGTTGAATTGCGTTATAGAAATGAAACTCTTTTTGGTTTCTTGGATTCCCTTCTCCTAGGAAAGGTAGTATTGAAAGTTTCTTGTGTTAATGTGTTAGGTTTTCTTTTAATGGGTACATGCTAAGATTGTTGTTTGATAATTACAGTGGTAGGATCTAATGGAGAGGGTTTTTTTCACTATAATGTTATTGCATGTGAAACTAGGGTAGTCATCAGTTTCTTCTTTTTTATGAATCTTTCAAGAAACTAAAATGTTGTGCTATTGTCTCTTATTTAGTAGCATACAACTTGTGATATGTTACACGTGAATCCAGGTGAAATGGCTTTATTACTCAACTAAGCAAAGGTCATCACCTCAAGAAACGACCGACGGAGTTTCAAATTTATGAGGTGTTGCAGGCCTTTGATGAGAACAAATTCAACTTCACTAAAGTTAGGCAAGAGGAGGTGCTCTTCCAGTTTGGACCAAGAGAAGATGGTAAAATGCCGTACTGCGGTGCTATCCAAATGCTCCCATTGATGCTAGAAATTTGGCAAATGTTGTTCGCTATCAATGTGTGCTGACTTTCTCAATTTCATTGTCTATTGATATCTTACATAAATGAAGATCTTGTGAAAACATATCAAATAGGTAGAGGTTGAAACTCACCCAAATTCTATTGTGAATTCATACAACCTCCCAAATTCAATATATTAGAAGATTAAGATTATTACTGTACTCATTATTTTAAATCACAATTAATACATTAATTGTTAATAAAAATAAAGTGTTTGTGGGTCAACCTAATGCGACTAGGTTGTTTGAATCTGTGCTTGAAATGGATCGTTTTCAAATTGAGCCCATTACCCTACTTGCCTAACTTTATCTCTAATTGGCTATTTGTATTCCTATATTAGGCCTTACACAATGTGATCATCAATTATTCTTTAGTTCGTTCTATGGGACATAACAAGATTATTTTTCATTGCATTTAATTGTACATATCAACCATTATTATTAGTTGCATCATAAATACCATGGATTGATGCAGGCAGTTCATGTATTTGAGATATGGCTTCATTAGGATCTTTGTTCCGAAGATGGTGGCAACACCATTAGCATATAAATTGTCAGCTTCAGAAAGAGACACCGAACGAAGAATGAATTAAAAGTAATATGGACATGCTTGTTGTAATAGAAAATAATAAAGTTGGCAAGATGGGTGGATTGAAATGGTCCATTGTTTAGAATGGATTGAAAAACAGGTCGACATGCAAACATCTCTTTGTCATTCTCTATAAAATAACAATGCATTATGATTGTGACCTGTGTATGAATAGCTAATGTTTTTTGTATAATATGATTTAGGAGGTTGTAAGCATTCAGATATACAGAAACACACTAACTCAAGAAAGTCTAGCTCTTGATTTAAGTGATTTTAACCATTTAGCGTATATATTAAAACCCAAGTTGACCCATCATTAGGTAAGTGGGTGTAAACTTCATCTCCGAGTGTCTTGCAGATTTCTTCCTCGTCTATTATTATTTTCAACTTGATACTCTTATGTGCATCATATTGTTGAATTTTGGTGTTTCACGTTAAGACATTGATGACTTTTAAAACATATATATAGGGATAGAAAACTTTGTGCTGGAAGATGGCAGAAGGAAGATTGGTGTTCTTTGTTCCATATGAAATGGTAAATATTCTATTTTTACTTGCAATTTGGTGCTACTAACATGATAATATTAATATTATATCCTATTATTACACAAGATGAACGGGTAATATTTAGTTAGTTAGTTAGCTTTTAACTTAATTAATTTTATCTTTTAGGCCAAGAAATACAAGTTGTCGCCATTGCATTGCACGACTTTTTGATGTTGGTGTTGCATTAGTATTTAAATCAGAACTTTTATCAAATGTGACCTTTTAAGTACTTGGCTTAACCTCAAAAGTCAAAGAATACTATGTTTTGGAATATAGGGAATCAAAACTTTTGTTCTAACAGCTTGAATTCGCGCTACAAATTATATTTAAAAAAGAAGAAGATATAACCTTGGATTTTAACTTCAACTGGGCATATGATTTCTTTAAATTTGCAATCATAATCTAATTTATTTAACTTTTACAAATGTAACAATTTGAATATGTTCGAACAAAATCTATATTTTGTTTGAATGTAATTAGTTGTAAGGGTTCGACCATCACGACCTTATTTGGAATATGAGTGTTCTCATAAGCTAGATTAATGAACTAGAAAGAAGATCATACTTGGTTTTGATTTGTGTTAGCATGTGCATTTATTTGAGAATTCAAAGTTTGGGTTTGAAGTTATTTTTGAAGCTTTACATGGAATATATGACGATTCTCATGAATAAGTTA
The DNA here is from genome assembly GCA_025506505.1 of Flaveria sonorensis. NCBI lineage: Eukaryota > Viridiplantae > Streptophyta > Magnoliopsida > Asterales > Asteraceae > Flaveria > Flaveria sonorensis. The sequence continues at coordinate 17,169,273 of CM046440.1, read as the reverse complement.
ATAGAGATTCCATTTGCTTTTGTTTCGTGTTAAACTATGCAGTTTAGATGCTAAATTTGGACTTCAGGGTTGAAGTTGTTTGTCGTGCTCATTGTTTCTTATTCCATAATTTGCAGCCTCAAGTTCAATGATTTAAATTCCTATACAATCCAGATTAATCTTAGCTTTTTCACAGACAATTGGTATTGTTTATTCATAATAATTTTGTTTGCTAATTAATTTCGATCATGCATACTACTATTTTGATTCTTTCATGTACATGCTTAGTGTGTAGGTTTGTTTATGAAATTTTAAGGAAACTGAAATCTTTTACATAGCAATGGACTTGACTAGCCACCCATTTGACTCATTTAGGTACTTGAGGCTGTTGTTAATTGTTATAACCTTTTATTGTAATAGACTATTTGTTAGTCTAGATGTAAGATCTATATCATAGTGAAATTGGCTATCTCAATATTTAAGGAACATTTCACAATTTCACATGTAATTTTCCACTTATTACAGTCTGGTCTACTTCACTATAGCAGAGATAAAATGGATTTGACAGAAATATTCAATTTATCATGGTAATTTTCTGTTTATCTCTATTTTTGTTTGTATACTTCTCTAACTAATTAGGTAATTTTTAATTTATCTTGGTAATTTTTTGTTTCTTGGTCCACTTCACTACAACAGAGACAAGTGAGTTCATGATAGTGATTTAGTTTTATGGTGGTCGAAGCATGAAGTTTACAAGTAGTTTTCTTGTCTCTTTTTAGATTATGTTTATGATTGATATTTTCTTATTGGTGTGATCAGATTTTTTCTTTTTATAAATTACTATGTTTATGACCAGTATTTTTTTATATGAATGTTAGTTATTACTTAACTTAGATCCTTGACACTCATGGTATGAATAAACCACACTAATTAACAGAAAACGAGTACCGTGATATAAATCGTCACCGCCGCCGCATCGCGCGGGTTACCTACTAGTATATATACTAACCAAATTAAGTTGCAAAGGTGTTTAAGCGGAACTTCGACCCGACCCGCACCATTGTGAAATTCTTGACCTAAAAATGGGAAGCTTGTGGATCTCTCTTCATCTTGTTGATTTTAGGATTCATGACATTTGAGGATTGGATTACAGTCTTTGTGAAGTGAATGTAGAGAACTTCATATGAAAACAAACTTTACAATTTAATAGCTAACCAAATTAGTTTAGCAGCCATGGTATTCAAATGCATGTATACATAGTTGGAACAATATATAATTTGTATACGAGTTGTTGGGATTTAAACGAATGAGTAGTTTTTTTAGCAATTAAGAAATTTGAAGTATTAAATACAGTAAAATGAATTCAATTTATGTGATTAGCTGGTGTCCACGTGTTCATACCCATTTGATTATGATTAAATCTAAAACTTATAACATGAATTATATTAGTAAGCGTATGCATGAGTTTGTCATGTATGACCCATATATGAGTAGATTCAAGGGGTTAGAATTTGAAATGATAAAATAATAACTAAATTAATTGTAGTTTTCCAAATTAAATTAAGACTTTGTCGCCGGAAGATTAACAAACCAACAGTTTAAACATTTCAAGTAAAGTTAACTAAAACTATTAATTAAATTCTAGGTTCTCGCACCAGTTGAGAAAAAGGAAAAGAAAATTAACTATTGCTTGGTCTTGTTTTTGCTAAACTAAGGTATGGATTCCTGATTCTTGTCTAATATCTGATTCTCATTCATCTCTAGTTTTGATTCCTGTCATACGTAGCTAGTTTGTTTTTGATTCTGCTATAGGTAGCTAGACTACTCTATATTTATATAATTTGTTACTTGAGCTCTCCCTATCTTGGGTGACCATGACGCGTTATTACGGCATCAATAACGTGGCACAATCGTGACGGTGAGCTAAGATCATGGCGTCTCGAAAGAGGACTCTAAATTTATATTGGCCGTCATGTTATATTAATATTTCTTCAGAGGCGTATGGATTGATCCTAGGTTAGTCCTCTATTTCCTGATAGATGGTTGCACACCACTTCATTTAGGACTCTGGTGAATGGTTTGTATGTCTGCCCATACCATTTCACATTGGTTCACGGGCTCTACCTATGTTCCCTCTGTTCAGTTATTTTATGATATGATTATTAGCGGGTTATGTTTGTTTGATATATACATTATCTATCATCTTCTCTACATCTGTTTATTTTTTGTTATCTGCTTTTGTTCACTGAGGTTATGCTCAGGCATGCTTTTGTTTTCATGCAGTCAGGTCAGCAGGTCATCCGGGAGGGGGAGCGAAGAGTGGAAATCTGGATAAGAAGACTTAAATTTATTTTTGATGCAGTAGACTTTGATTGGGTTTTAAACTAATGTTTTATATTCTGGAATTTAGACTTTTAATCATTTTTAATTATGGAATTGTGTTTTGGATTTTGATTACCATGATAGTGACACGTCAGCCTTGTCGGGTTGGGGTGTTACATATTCTCTGGGTGTTTTCGGCAGATGGCTTGGATAACTTAGATAGCACCCTCTTGACAACCTTGGTATTCTATTTAGGTGGAGCTTTGGTTCTGCTAGGTTCACCACTAATGGAGTCTCTAGTTGTAGTTCTTGTAACTCTTAAGTACTTTACTCTCTTGATTAGTATAATGATATTCTTCTTTACCGAGGCCTCTTGAGTTCTGCAGGTTTTTAGAACTACAACTTCTTCTTCAGGATTTTGTGGAAACAACTCCACCTTCTTGGTTATCAGAAATCTGGCCTTTGATTTCTGTTCCTCAAATTCTATTTCCTCTTAGCAGTCATAGGTCTCTTACCTTTGTTAGAGGTACGGACTTTACTATGTCTAAATACCAAAGGCCTACGAGTTATACCTGATGCCTCACTAGCTGACTTGGGATTATCGGCAATTGTCTGAACTCCCTCAGCCTCATTAGTGACTCCTGGGCCATTAGTCTCCACATTTACCAATAGAGTTAACTAGGGTTTCAGTTTTAACTTTTGGTTGACCAAATATTACCTCAGCTGATTTTCTTAGCTCAGACTCAGGTACATCTTTATAAAGTTGGGTAGGTTCTGCCTCAAGAGTCACTCCATACCTTTCCTTTTCATCGTCCATGGTCTGGATGCCTCTTATGTAGACCACCATCTTTTCTGAGTACTCATCTGCCGAAGGAGTCTCTTGTATAGTACTTTCAGAAGTTGCATTGGTACTTGATTTGTTTAGTACTTCAGTAGCTTCTAAAAGTACTTTTAGTAGCGGTGCTTCATCTTCAGCAGATGGTTTGGGAGAGGCATCCAATCCAAGCACTAGCTCTCTCTTTGATGATTACTCTTCAGATTTTATTCGTTTTAGAGAGAGCAAAGACAAAGTGTTGGATTTCTTAGTCAATGCCATTTTCTTCTTCCCAAGTTGAACCTTTTGATTCAACCTGCTCATTACCCTTCTGGCTTCAGTTTCCTTTTCTTGTTCACTATCATAGCCATACCTATCAAGAAGCTTATTCAAGTTTATTTTAGCTTCTGATAGAGGCTCATAGAGATCAGTCCATTATGAAGAGAAGGAGATTGGCTATGTTGCTTGAATGACTTGAGTAGCCAATCTTTGAAGGATGTCTTCAGCTTCTTAGGGCTCATCTTCTCCATTTTTAATAGCATCATCTGAGATTCTAGATGACCCTAAGGTGATGGGAGAAGGCACATCCAAAGGTTCTTGTGGTGTTGAAGGTTGAAGACTCAGGATGATGGATTTTTGAAGGTCAATGGTCTCCTGAACATGTTCAACTTTGTTCTGGAGATCCATTGCCCTTGCAGCATCTTGATGAAGAGTTGTAAGTTGTTCTTCAAGGGAGACAACTCATGCAGCTTGCTGCTGTAGAGTTTTGAGTTGAGTTTCCAACTCAGATACTCTATCCGTCGAAGACTTCAGTAGAGAGTTCTCAAATTCAAGAACCATTGCTTCTTTAGCATAAACCCTCAATCTTGCATTTTCTTCTTGCAGGAATGTCAATCTTAATGCAAGATCAAGGTTATGGGATGTCAATTTATCAATCTGTTTCATACTTCCCTCATCCACAGTTGTGGAATCCTTAGGATATGAGATACTAGGCCTAGCCTCTACACCCTCACCACTAGATATGGTTTCTTGGCGCCCTGGAATCCTCTACTCAAAGAATGACTCCAAGGAGATGCTCTCAAGGTGAGTTGCCATGGTTGAGGTTTTAGTTATGTTGTCTTTGTCCTGATCAATTGATGGATCAGCAGTAGAGACAGCCTCGTCCATATTGATCCTTTCCTCCCTAGGATCAACCTTTTGGGATAAAGAACGTGGGTCAGATGTTGCTGTAAACATATCAATCTCTACTGTGTTTGTTATATTAGAAGGAGGAGATAGTGGTTCATGCTAATATAAGACTGGAACATCATCATCCTTGGTGGTAGACATATGTATTGGAGAGAATGGAGCTGTGTCTATTGGCTCAGGATGTGAACCAGATCCTAATTAGACTTCTTCCTCAAGAAGTTGTCTTAGTTATATGGGTATACCTTTTGGTTTTCTCAATGGAGTGTTGGGACTCAAATTGAGGGCTTGCAAGTTGTGTGTGGGTCTGCTCAAAAGAAGGAAGAGAAAACCTTCTTCTTTAAGCCTTGTTTAGGTGTGGCTAACACCTTTGACTTGACTGGGACCCTGATTTCCAGTCTTGCCTTTTGAGAGAGGGTGATTTGGGGGCTTGCATCTTCTTAGTAGAAGAGACAGGGGTTCGCTTATGTTTGAGTGATTTTGGCTTTAAAGCGGAAGGTGTGGGATCTGTAATGGTGGGTGTAACCATGCTGTCACCCTAAGGCTCAGTGACCTCAAGCATATGCGCAAAAAGGGGAGTCACCTTCCCTGAAAAAGATTTAGGAGTTGCTCTGAACTTTGAAAACATCGCTTTGTTTAAAGTTCCTAGAACATGAATAACTCCTTTAAGTTTTAATTTATCCCTAGTTCTTCTTGTAAAATCAGTTTTAAGAACCTAGTGTACATCAAAAACTTGAATTTTTTAGCAGCATTTACATTTTTGCACAAATGTTAAAAATGAAGTTTGAAAAATCATAATGCTGCTGTTTGACCAGACCATGGATAGCCCCTGCTACATCCAATGGTACTTGGTCCCATCCTCCCGACTTATTGGGCAGGCAGTGTAGGAAGATATGAAGGATAATTCTCCAATTTTGAATTACCAGTGATTTGGAGAAGGTAGACGTCGGGAGGGGTCCTTCATATCCTATCTCCTTGAAGGTGGACTCACCACATCCTTGGAGAAGGAAGATACACCGTTTGCGTCATTCAACTTCAAATGTTGTTGAATTTTGGCGCAAGATACAGTTACCTTCATCCTTTGTACTGTCGCTATGATGACCTTGACTCCATTCTCTTGTTGTATGGAGCAGGTGTTCCAGAGTTCCATTATGTTGGACTCACAAATTACAGGTTCTACAGTGATAGCAAAGGAGTAATTGCTATTTTTAGGAATTTGAGAACCGGATCATAAACGTCATCACCTATGGGTTCAAGTGATGCGCTAATGTCGTGGTTTGGTCGAAATTCTAGGGTTTGAGCGGCCATTGAAAGTTGGTTGATTTTTAGTAGACTTTGAGAGATTGAAGGTTTGAGGGTTTGCTTTGTTAGGAAGAATGAAGATGACAATGGTGGGAAACCTTTGATTTTAACAGTTATGGAAATATAAAAAATATGAATTTTAAAATATTTACCACTTTAACAGCTGAAATCAATGACGTGAGATGATGAAACAGTCTTTTCAGGTAACTCATCCGGCGCCACTACCTATCAAAAGATGAAAGTGGGACCTACCGGATCTTTTTCAAAATCTTTCCATTCAGTAGATACCCGCTTTGCCCTGTTATCTACTAAACTACAGAATTCTACAGATACCTATTTATCTGCTAATTTGCAAATTCGGCAGATATGCAGTTTTCCCATTTTATCAAGAAAAGTATTTCATTACAAAATTCTCAAGTATCATTAATATAAATCACTTAATTATTCAAAGTTCATCATCCTAATAGCATATACAAGATATTTAAATCTAGATTCATCAAAAGCTTTTATGAATAAATTTGCATTTTATTCATTTGTATGAACCTTAATTAATTTAATGATTTTCTTTTCTACACAATCTCTGATAAAATAATACCTGATATCAATATGTTTGGTCTTGGAATGCTGAACAAGATTGTTGGTGATTGAGATGGCACTGTTGTTGTTAATGTGAATTGGAGTGTTCATGAAAGTTACGCCAAAATCTCTAAGTTGAGTTTGAATCCATAGCACTTATGCATAGCAACTTGATGCAGGAATGTATTATGCTTTAGCAGTTTATGTAGAGGCATAAGTTTGCTTCTTGTATTGCCATGAAACCAATCTTCCCCCTAGAAATTAACATCCTCCTGAAGGTGGACTTTTTGTTGGTGTTGCATCCCCCATAGTCAGTATCTGTATATCCATAGAGATTGAAGTCAGCACTCTTAGGGTACTATAATCCTAACTTAGGTTCCCTTTTGAGATACTTCAGAATTTTCTTGGTAACCATTAGATGCGACACCTTTGGAGCAGCATGGAATTTTGAACATAGGCATGCAGCAAACATGATATCTGGTCTGCTTGTTATGAGATACATGAGAGATCCAATGATGGCTCTGTACTATTACTGATCAATTCCTTCCCCCTCAAGATCACGAAATAATGAACATGTCTTCGACATTAGGGATTTAGAAGCCTTAGCATCAGTGGCTTGAAATCTTATTAAGATGTCCTGAACATACTTAGATTGATTTATAAACATGCCATCAGAGGTTTGTTTTACTTGTAGCCCTAGAAAGAAAGCGAGTTCTCCCATTGAACTCATCTCGAGCTTTGACTTCATGAGACTTTCAAAGGATTTGCACAAGCTCTCATTTGTAGAACCAAAGATGATTTCATCAACATACACTTGTACCAAGATAATATCCAAATCAACCTTCTTGATGAAGAGAGTTTTGTCTAGGGATCCCCTATTATATTTATTTTTCAGGAGAAAGGTAGAGAGTGTCTTATACCATTTCCTTGGTGCTTGATGAAGACCATAAAGGGTTTTATCAAGTTTGCATACATGATCTGGATGCTTAAGATCTTCAAAGCCTAGAGGTTGGCAGACATAGGCTTCCTTATAGATCTCACCATAGAGGAATGCACTCTTGACATCCACCTAAAACATCTTGAAGTCTTTGGAGGTAGCAAATGCTAGAAATATTCTAATTACTTCAAGCCTGGCCACATGAGCAAAGACTTCATCGTAATCAATCCCTTCTTCTTATGTGTAGCCTTGTACCATAAGTCTGGCTTTGTTCTTGATAACAATGCCCCTGTCATCTTTCTTGTTTCTAGAAACCCATCTGGTCTCTATTGTAGTCTTTCCCTTTGGAAGTGCACATAGTTTCCAAACCTTATGCCAGGGAAATTGGAGAAGCTCTTCTTGCATTGCTTCTACCCAACCGTTATGTCTTAAAGCCTTATCAACTTTCTTTGGCTCCAGTTGAGAAAGGAAGCATTAGAACAAACAAATGTTTGCTTCATTCACTCCGTTTCTTGTCTTGACACCCACTTCTACATTGCCAATGACATTCTCAATCAGGTGCTCTTTATGAATTCTTAGTCTTGGGATTACTTGGAGTTGGTGAGAAAGATCCAAATTGGAGAAGTTTGTTTCAGGAAGTTTGGCAGATGGATTTCCTAGTTCATCTACTGAAATGACTCTATCTTTAGCACTTGTCATACTTGGATCATTTTTAGAGGGCTGTCTAGTACCACTCTATCTTTAGCACTTGTCATACTTGGATCATTTTTAGAGGGCTGTCTAGTACTGATCATGAGACTCATTTGAGGAGTCATAATAAGCATGTGATGGATGACCTACATTGTTTGTGGTACTAGCATCTACTTCTGCTGAATATGGTTGGACTGTCATGTGACTTGGTCTTTACGGTAGATCTACCCTGTGATCTTTAGTAGTTGGGGCTTGTATATTTGCTGACCCGTTAAGAGAGTCTCTTTAAACATTTTCAATCAAATGATTAAATACATTTGTGAATCCACTTAGATCAAACATCCAACTTGGGGTGTTTCTAACACTATTTGAGGAATTTTCATTAAATATAACATTTTCAGATTCCTTAATAGTGTGGTCAACTTTGTTGTATACCCTATAAACCTTAACTTGTGATGAGTATCCAACAAAAAACTCATCTACTAATTTCTCAGCAAACTTGGATAGATGATCCTTAGAATTGATAAGGGTTCATGGACATCCAAAAGGTTTGAGAAACCCTATGAATGGTCTTCTCTTATGCCACAATTCATAAGAGATTTTTCCATGTGTCTTGACTATCAACACTTTATTTTGAACATAGCACGCAGTGCTGACTGCTTTAGCCTAAAATATTATTAGAAGTTTGGAGTCAGACAACATGGTCCTTGCAGCTTCAATAAGTATCCTATTTCTGCTCTTAGCAACTACGTTTTGCTAAGGAGTTCTAGGAGCACTATATTGAATTGCAATACCTTTGGATTCATAAAAAGAATTAAGGGTGTGGTTTTTGAATTCAGTGTCCTGATCACATCTTATTATTATAACTTTTTGATCCATTTGGTTCTTGACTTTAATAATAAAAGATTTTAAAATCTTAGCAGTTTCATCTTTAGTTTCTAAAAAGACTACCCAAGTGAATCTTGAAAAATCATCTATTATTACCAAGCAGTATGATTTTCTACCCAAACTCTTTACACTGGTTGTCCAAAAAGGTCCATGTGTAGTAGGTGTAAAGAAGTTGTGATTGAATTCATTCCTTTGGACTTATGAGAAGATTTATGTTGCTTTCCCTTTTGACAAGCAACACAGTGGTTAGCACAGGCAAACTCTTTGTTCGAAAGTCCTGTGACTAACCCATTCCGAACTAGCTTATTCAAATTTTTGAGATTTACATGTGCTAATCTTCTGTGCCAAAGAGAGGATTCATTCAAGGAAGCTTTGAAAATGAAACAAGATACATTTCCTAAAGGTGATGCATTCTGCATGTTAAGCATGTATATATTGTCTTTCCTTGGAGCTCTTAAAAGTATTTTATCATTTGGAATTTCAAAACCTGGGGATAAGACAATACATTCATGCTCTGTGAAAAGAGTGTTATGTTTTTGGTCACACAACTGAGAGAAACTCATTAGATTACAGTTTAACTCTTTCACATAGTTCATCTTATCAAAACTTACCTTGCCATTACTGACTGTCTCCCTGCCAGTAATGTATCCTTCTTTTGTATTACTTCCAAAGGAAATAGATCTACCGTCATATAGTTCTAGATTCAGCAGGCATGATCTGTCACCTATCATGTGTCGGGAGCATCCATTATCGACAATCCACAAGTTAGTTTTGGCCTGTGGAAGATCCTACACATAAATAATTTGGTTAGTGATGAATGGGGACCCAAGCTTGTTTAGTCTTACGTCTTCCAATTTTTGGCATATATATATCAATGTTAAATGCTGATGGGGTGAGAGTTGGCTTTAGGTCAACTAAGGATTCAATAGATGTTATTGGTTGCCAGGCTTTTCGCTTGGTTTTGCCTGTTGTCTTGACATCATCCTTTGTGCTTTGACCCCTTGAAGCTTTTGGAGATGGTGAAGGTTTCTCTAACTTCATCTTCTTATTTTGGTCTGCAACTTTTGATCCTTTTGGCAGATCTTTCAAAGGGTTGAGTTTTGCTTGATGTCAGCATTTGAAAGATTTGGCTACCAAACATGTTCTTTTGATGCTTGTTTGGCAGCTGCAAACTTTCTTAAGAGTTTGGGCTTGTTAGGATGTTTGAAAGAGTGAGCTAGGGGATTATACTGATAGTCTTTTGCATAATGACTGTCTTCCTCACATATTAGGCATGTGATTTCCATCTTCATTGATGACTTTAGCATGTACCTTATTTCTTGTAGCTCCTTCTTCATCTTCTCATTCTTATTTCCCTCAGTTCCATTCATCTTTTTGTTTATCTTTTGTTCAACATGAGTGGACATATCTATTTTTTTCTTTGGGAACCTCTTGTTATGAATGTTAATTGCTTCAGAAATAGTTTTTTGAACATAAGGTTGGGGTCTCATTTGTGAAGAGTCTGAGGTTCCAGCATAGCAATCTTTGGAATGGTTCTTCTTGTTGCAGCTATGCTTTGTCTGAAGCTGTCTTGGGAGAGGACTCTGATTCGGTAGATAGTGATGTGATTCGGGAGATGGTATTTCTTTTACAAACTTGATCTTCTTAATCACATCCTATTTGGTTTTTGCCTTCAGATCTTTTGTCCTCCTTTCATTCTTCTCCCTTTTCTTCTCTTATTCCTTTTCTTTCATATCCTTCTCATCATCTACATCCTCAACTACATCATCCTTCTCCTCCTTCTCTACTGTCTCAATCCTTTCAGCAGATGACTTTGTAGAGATGGGTTCGACAGATACTTGCTTCTTTACTTCAAGGTTGCATTTAGGGGTATGTGTGGGAGTGTATATCATTGGAGGTTCCATAGAAGTATAACATAGACCTGTCTTGGTTTGATACAACCTTTGGGAGTTTTTAGTAAAAGTAAGAAAATTTTCAAACTTTTCAGTTTGAACATTATGTTTATCAGCGTAGGTTTTAGCAATGGCTAAATCACCTTATGCTGATTTTAATCTGCTCAAGAGGTCATCAATTTGGGTCTCTAAGTTAGTTTGTTCATGTTTTAATTATGAAACAATCTCTTCCAGCTCCATTATTTTATCTTTTTGAGCTTGATTAGTTTTCTTAAAATCAGTTTTAAAAAGATTGATTGATTCAACATTTTTCATGAGATCCAAGTTATGACTTCTGTACAAGTTAACCTTAGCTATACATTTAGGAGTGCAACAAGGTTTAGAAGTTACTTGAGGTGAGAGGTTTGAACTTCCAGCCATCAATGCATTATTGATGGGAGTGACATCTTCCACTTGGAAGCTCCAGTCAATCACCTCTTTTCTTGATGCTACCGCTGTTGTATTCCTTTGGCTAAAGGATTAGGGAGTACTTTGATGAGTTGAGTGTTATTGATGGTTTGATGAGATTGGAGGATATGGGTTAGACTTTGATGCTTTGCATTCCTTGGCAAAGTGTCCTATCTGGTTACAGTTGAAACACTTTACCTTGCTTTTGTCAAACCCAAATCCTGATCTTCTCTGCTTCAGGAACTTTCTTTCGGTACTTTGTTGAAACTGCTTGCCCTTGAAGGCTATCATTGCTATCTAGTAGTTGATATCCATTTCTTCAAGGTCATCTGGATGAATACACTCCAGATCTTCTTCAGAGAGTTGAAAAAAGTTGGCTTGATCACTGATAAAGGCAGAGTTTGTGGGATATGATTATGAAAAGGATGTTGAGGGTGGCTGATTCCATCTGCTGAATGATGGTGATGATTGAGATTCAGCAGTTGGAGATTCAAGGTAGGTGATCATAGGTGCTTGATGAGTCACCATAGGAGTTTGATAGACTTGGGAGTATGAGTGATAATGAACTGGCTCCTGAATCGGGGCCATGAGAGTAGATGACTTTGAGGGGTTTGAAGATTTGTATAGTGAATCTTCATCTGCATCCATCTCCATTTGATAAGCACTGAGGATGCCATATAACTCTTCAAGAGTCATTGTCTTCAAATTCTCAGTTCTTATTATTGACACAATATAAACTGTCCATGTCCTTGATAGGGATCTTAAGAACTTTCTGAGAACATCATTATTCTCCATCTTCACTCTAGCTTTATTAAGAGAGTCTAGAAGTTCTACATATCTAAAATAAGTGACAGTCATGGTTTCACCCCTAATGAAACCAAAGTTTTTGAACTTCTATTTCAAGACATCTCTTTTGTTTTCCTTCATGTCTTTCGTACCTTCAAATCTGGCTTTGAAAGCTTCCCACCATGTTTGAGCAGTTGTGAATTTCTTGAAACATGCATGATGCTGTTGGTATCCTCATTCTGATCACCCATAGAGACTTTCAATCCACGCCCATATTTTTTAGATCTTCATTTGAATACTTTGTAGGATCCTTTGGGATCATTGCTCCATCTTCACCGGTGGCTTGGACCATGGGGACATGTGGTCCATTTAGAATTAAGAGCCACAATCTTATGTCTTGGTTCCTTATGAAATCTTCCATTCAGATTTTCCAAGTATCATAATCATGTGGAGTAAACATGGGAGGTTTGGTCTGAGTCCTATTCATCAAATCATGTTTACTCGAAATGGCTATATCAGTCATCTTGATAGGGTAAAGAAATATAAGAAAAGGGTGGTGTTTGATAGTGTGATCAAAATTAAAAACAAGTGATTTATTGGGAAATGAATTCAAGCAAATCAAGAGCCAAAGTTCTTATACCAGTTGTTGGATCGGGGTCGGTTAAGACAAACAAGAACTTCTTCTAAGATCAGTAACTAACAAATGCGGAATCTAAGTTTGTTACTTACTATTACAACACAAATACTTTGAGTAAAGATAAACACAATAAGTTCTTTGAAAGTATTCACTTGATTAATTTGTTTTGTACAAAGATTACAATTCGGCAGACACAATCAAATGGCCTAGAAAGCTTGCATCAACTATACAAGTGTGAGAACTTTTATACTAAATAATGAGAATAGACTATTCTATGTTCAGATGCTACAGTCGATCGGCAGATAATGTAGTTATTTGCTGATCGGCAGTTGAACTGTATGTGCTGATATGCAGTCTTTCAACACATGTAGTTTGGTAGTTGCCTGGCATATGTTGATGAGCAGTCATTCAGCATGTGCCATTTGGCACTTGATTCAGTAGTTGAAGGCCAATACTGAGATCCAGAGTTTTTGGTAGATTCATCCTTCATGATTTAACAAGATGATTAATTGGAGCTTTCAAGTGGAAGGCATCACTCCCATTAGCAATGCACTGATGGTAGGAAGCTCAACTTCTTCACCTCAGGTTACTCTTGAACCTTGTTGTATGCCTGAGTGTATTGCAAAAGTAAATATGTACAGAAATCACAATCTGGATCTCATGAAAGATACAGAAACAATTAACATTCTTAAGAAGGATTTTAAGAAAAATAATCAAACTTAAAAGGAAAAGATAATAGAGCTAGAAAAGATTATTTCACAACTAAAACATGAACAAACTAACCTTGAGACCCAGATTGATGATCTCTTAAGCAGATTAAAATCAGAACGATGTGACATAACAATAACTAAGACATATGCTGATAAATGACAATAACTAAGACATATGTTGATAAATACAATGTTCAAATTGTGAAGTTTGAAAATTACTTGCCTTTACTAAAAACTCCCAAAAGTTTTATTAAACCAAGACAGGATTAGGGACAATGTTGTGGAACCACAATGATCTACACTCCCACATAGACCCCTAAGTGTAGCTTAGATGTAAACAAGCAAGTATCTATCGATCCAATATGTACAAAGACAGTCTATGATAAGTCTGAACAAGTACAAGAAGGAGAAGGAAATAGGAAGAAAAAAGAAGGTAAGAAAGAAGAGAGGAAGGAAAAGGAAGGTAAGAAAGTGACCCAGGAAGTGAAGTTTGTTAAGGAATCCAAACAAAACAACTACTAAGTCAACCTCCTCTATCAAGTCAAAGCCTCAATCAAAGCATAACTGCAACAAGAAGACACATAATAGAAATTGTTATGCATGAACTTCAGACTCTTTAGAAGTTAGATCACATCCATATGTTCAAAAGACTACTTCTAAAATGGTAAAGATTCACAACAAGAAGTTCCCAAAGAAGAAAATTAATCTTTCCACCTATATTGACTACAAGCTGAACAAGAACATCTGTGGAGTTAAAGAAAATTAGCAGATGAGATCTTGAGGAAGAATGCGACACTTGAATATTTCATTAGTTATGAGTTGATAATGAATGGATAAAGAGAGGAGATGAAGAAAAAACTTCAAGAACTCAAGCTGGAGATCAAGATAGCCAGGCAGCAGATGAAGATCATATGCCTAGCATGTGGGGAACATAGTCATTTTGCAAAAGACTATCAATACAATCCCTAAGCTTACTCCACCAACCAATTTAGTTCATAAAAAAAGTATACAACTACCGATCAACTATTGAAAAGAAAAAAATGGTACTCACAAGGCTGTTTGGAAGACAAACAAGTTAAGTGCCGATTTCATGAAAAATTTGGCACCTCTAAAGGATCTACCGAACAAATAAGCAGTTGCAAACTTTAAGAAGAAGACTTTTGAGAAATCTTCACCATCTAAAAAATCTTCTAAAGGTCATCAAAGAGAAGATTATGTCAAAGCTTCCAGTAAATCCAAAGCCAACAAGAAAGCCTGGAGACCAAAGACATCTATTGAACTTGACAAAACCTTAGATGACCCAAAACCTGAAATCAAGCTTCCAGCACTTAGCATTCATGAAACTTTTCTAGAACCTTGAAAACCTAAGACTAAACAAGGTTGGGTCCCCATTCATCACTAACAACTAATTCATGTGCATGAACATCAGTAGGCCAAAGATAACTTATGGATTATGGATAGTGGATGCTCTCGACACATGACAAGTAACAAATCAGGCTTGTTGAATCTTGAAGCATATGATGGTTCATTTGTTGCCTTTGGAAGTGATACAAGTGGAGGATACATTACTAAGGGACAGTCAGTAATGGGAAGGTAAGCTTTGATAAGGTGGACTATGTGAAAGAGTTGAACTATAATCTACTGAGTGTATCCTAGTTATGTGATAAAAAACATAACACTCTTTTCATTGAGCATGAATGTATTATTCTATCTCCTGGTTTTGTAATACCAAAAAACACTTTTATGAGCGCCCAGGAGAGACAATATGTACATGCTCAACAAGCAGAATGCATCACCATCTGGAAATGTATATTTCATTTTAAAAGCTTCAATAAATGAGTCCTTCATTTGGCATAAAAGACAGCATATGTAAATTTCAAAAACATGAATTAACTAGTTCAAAATGGGTTAGTCACTAGAATGCCAAACAAGGAGTTTATATGTGTTGATCATTGTGTTGCTTGTCAAAATGGAAAGCAACATAGAACTTCTTAAAAGTCCAAAGAGTTGAATTCTCTCACAACTCCTTTAGACTTTTGGCACATGGATTTGTTTGGTCCATCAGGTGTAAAGAGTTTGGGAAGAAAATTATATTGTTTGGTAATAATAGATGATTTTTACTAGATTCACTTGGGTTTTATTTTTAAAAACTAAAGATGAAACTACTAAAATTATAAAATCATTTGTTATTAAAATTGAAAACCAAATTGATTAAAAGGTTAAAATATTAGGTGTGATTAGGGAACAAAATTTAAAAACCACATTCTTTATTCTTTTTGTGAATCCAAAGTTGCTCCTAGAACTCCTCAACAAAATAGAGTTGCTGAGAAAAGAAATAGGGCACTTATTCAAACTTCCTATAACATTCTTTGTTAAGCAGTCAACACTATGTGCTATGTTCAAAACAAGGTGTTGATAGTTAAGACACATGGGAAACTTCTTATGAATTGTGGCATAAGAGAAGACCATTCATAAGGTTTTTAAGATCTTCTGGATGTCCTTGCACTCTTCTAAATATCAAAGATCACTTATCCAAATTTTTTGAGAAATTATTAGATGGGTTATTTATAGGATACTCATCACAAGCTAAAGCTTACAAAGTATACAAAGTGTTCACTTAAATGGTATCAACGCTTTCGATTCAGTGATCAGAGCTTATCGGCATTATTGAGCTCTTTGAATCACTTTAAATCTGTGTTGATTGCAATTTGATTGATTAATTGTTGTTTTCAGTTGTGTTTCATCCATAGAAATATGATTTGAATCACAATTTGGTGTTTAATCCATTTAGATCTGAGTATTGATTAGATTTGTGTGCGAAAAGTTGTTCTTCATTTTCAGACTGTAATTTAATTAGAAAACAGATTTGTTGTTGTTGTTTGATCAAAATGTTGATTGAAGATTGTTAATCGATCTATTTACTACCTAGTTGGAAGTTTTTAGATCAATTGAACAAGTTTTGAAGAACTTCATAAGATCTGAGTTTGTTGAAGACGATGAATTAGGCGCTTGAGTTGTGAAAAACTGCTAAAATTTGCTAAGTGTTCAGATGCCTTGTAACTATTTAGGCATTTTAGAACTGTTAAGGCATTTTCAGAACAGGCGTTTTTCAACTATTGGGACGTATTATGACTGTTTGGTTGCATTGAGACTTTGTTAAAGCTTAAGCAATTCTAGACGTTTGAGAACTGTGTGGGCGTTTTTACCTCAGGCGTTTCTTCAGTTTGGGCGTTTGAGAACTGTTCGGACGCTTCATCAGTCAGGCGTTTCAGAATTCATCTAAGGCTTTCCCTTAGACGTTTCTTGTTCAAAGTCAAGCGTTTCAGAAGTTTCAGGCGCATCAGTATTCAGACTTATCAGTAAACACTTAGAAATTTTTCAAAAACTAAAATCCAAAAATATTTTCATTTCATAGTTTCTTTTTAAAATTTTAAAAACAACAAAAACAAGTCATTTTCATTAATTAAAAATACAAAATGGTTAAGTCTGAAGATTCTGAGAACAGGGTTCCCAAGCTCAAAAATAGAGCTGATTTCAAAAATTGGTCTCTTAGATTGAAGCATCATCTAAACTCCGTTGACACTGATTTGTGGAAGTCAATAGAGAAAGGACCACATATCCCAATTACATTCGATGGTCCTGACAGAAGATTTGTTTATACAAAAGACTCTACAGAACCGTATCATGAGGATGGTCTACAAGGTGATGACTTAAGGAAGGTTAAGAATGACATCAAAGCTTATTCATTGATGTGCAAGGGGTTACCATTGGAAGTCTTGACTAGACTTGAAGGTTATCAAACTGGTTACACCATGTATAGAGCTTTGAAGATTATTTGTGAAGGTGGTAAAGAGATACAAGCTCTCAAAAAGGAAAAACTCAAGAGACAATTGGAGTTATTTGAGCATCTTTCTGGTGAAACAATCAATCAAATGATGAATAGATTTATGCAATTAACTACTGAAATGTCAATTGCTGGTATCAAAAATGATCTCAAAGATCTAAATTACAGACTTCTAAATGCTCTTCCATCTTCATGGAAACAGACAGTCACTCTGTTAAAGCATACTAAAAAATTTCCAATGGATCTGGATCTTTTGATTACCAAAATTGAATCAGTTGAAATTGATGAGAGCTCAAGAAACAATGACAGAGCTGCATCAATGTCCCGGTATAAGTACATTGGTTCTCTGGCTAACACAGTGGAGAATGCTTTTCTGGCAAAAGATGATAATTCTCCAGAAGACGAGAGTGATTTGTTCCTTGGAGCTGGTTTCTTTACAGATTCTTCATACACAAGTGCTCCTATTTATACTACTCAACTTCCGTCTCCTCCTAAAACTCAAACTCCTAAACCTCAAACTGAAACTTCATCTTCTAATTCTGTTAAAACTATCAAAGTTAAAGATGTTATTAATATCCTGTTACAGGATGATGAGTCAAAATCTGCTTTTACTGCTTTCATGGCAAGTTTTCATGCTTATCAAGGTAGTCATCTAACCCGGTTAGATCTTGTTTTGCAGGATTTGTTTGAGATGGATCCTGATGATGTGGACGAGATGGACTTGAATTGGCAGATGGTAATGATTGCTTACTGAACACAAAAATACTCATATGTTAACATGAATTACAAGCCTAGTGCAAACAAAACTGTTGGCTTTGATAAATCAAAGTCAAGGTGTTTTAACGACAACAGTTATGGTCATTTCTCAAGGGAATGTAAAGCTCCTAGAAATCAAGGTGGAAATGGTCAAGCAGGTTCTAGTAGTCAAAGATACCAACAACAGTCTTAGAAAACCTTTCAAAAGCCTTATCAAAGTCTTCCCATGACAGAACTTAAAGATGAATCAAAATCATCTGAAGAGCCAAAGAAAGCTCTTGTTATTAGCATCAAAGATGGATATGACTGGAGTGCTTATGCTGAACAATTCAAAGCTGATCTAACATCTAGTTTAGCTCTTGTTGTTGAAGTTCAAAATGAAGACTGGTCTGAAGAAAATGATCCTAAGGCTGATGGTGATTCTGAAAATGATGATGAAGATTATGATTGGAGTGACAAATCTGACCCAAAGAGGATTCAGAAGAAATTGCACTCATGGCTCAGTTTGAACAACCAAAGGTTGAGCATCCATCATCTGACTCTGAGACTTCTTCTTCAAGTTATCCTAAAATCGTATTAAAGTCAGAGAGAAAATGTGCACAAAAGCATGTTTTGATCAAGTTGAGCATTACAAAACATATTCATTTAAAATCTGTGACAAACTTAAACAAGAAGAAGAAATGCATAACAAACTAAAAAATGATCACAAAGTCTCTGATGAAAAGATCTTATCTCTACAAACCTCATGGAATAAAACTCTAAAAGAACTTGAACTTGTTAAAAAACAACTTGAGGAGATGACTAAAAATTTAGAAGAAGAAAAAATAGCTCATGCTGCAACACAGGTGGATCTAGCTAAAGTTAAAAGTTCTAAAACAATTGTAGAACAGTTGATAAGTGAGAGGAAAGATAAAAACAAAACAGGTCTAGTTTTACACATGAGCCCATGCCTGAATCTATCACAAACACTTTACAAGAAAACTTTAACACACATGATCACTCACCTAAAAACAAAGCTAAGCTAAAAGCCTTTCAAAATAAGAAAAAGAATTCTGAAAGTGATGAAGAGAAACTAATGTTGAGATATTTGAGGAACAAGATTCTAAAAAGATTAAAAATGGTCATCCAGTGAAAGTTAAATTTTACGAACCACGACCAAAGAATAAGAAAATGTATGTTCCCAAAGAGTATGTTGTTGAAGAAGTCATTAGAAAGAATGACAAACAAAACCCAAAGAATAAAGAGAAAGCAAAACAAGATGAAGTAACATCTGAAGATTCGTTTTCTTACGGATTAAACAATCCAGACTTCATCAAATGGCAGAAAGAACAAAAAGATAAAGAAAATGAAAAAGAGTCTTCTACTGAAGATGCTCAATCATAAAGCAAGCAGAGATCATCAAGATCAAGAAACCAGAGAAGGAGAAGGAAAAATGCTAAAGCTAAATCCTCTCAGAATAAAAATCAAAACAATCTAAATCAAAGAACAAATCAATCTAATCAGCTTAAACTAGTGATGTTTGTGTCTGCGGATACTTTTGATATGAACACAATTCTAGAAATTAAATCAAATTCAAAGAACAAATTTAACTCTGATCTGAAAACAGGTTCAGGTCCAAAGTCTTCACCTATTAACAAAAGATTTGTATCTAAAGTGTCTTGGAATGGTGTTAATGAACAAAAGTCAAAACCCAAATTTCAAAAGAACAAACTCTCAAATAAAAAACAACAGATTAACTTTGTAACTTCTAAATCAAAACAAGGATCAAATGTGGCTTCCACATCAAAGGTTAATCAACAGTTGTTTAAATTTAAACAAAGGTACTGTGAAATATGTGATATGTAGAATCATAAGACTGATGAATGTTTATTTAACAGGTACTGTCAAATTTGTGATATGAAAAACCATTCAACCCTTGATTGTTATTTCAACAAGTATTATATGATTTATGATGAAAGAAATCACAAAACTGAGAATTGCTACTTCCGAAGGAACTCACCAAGGAATGGATATGTCAATCCACAATTTCAAAGAAATCAAAGTGTTGGTTTTCAAAGATTGACAAAACAACCTTCCTTAGGCTTGAGATCTTTTCAAAGGATTGATTCTGAATGTGATAATTCTTATGCTGTGAAAACAAAGCATTATAATCAAGGAAAATTCGTTCCACGATCTGTGAGAATGAACAATGCAAAGTTTGGTAATCAAAATTTTTCTAAAAATGTTTCTTCTGATGGTTTGATTTATCTTGACGATGATCTTGAACAACGTTACCATGCTTTACGGACTATGCAAATCAAAGATAATCAAAATTTTGTCAGAAACGGAATTTGTAAATTTAAACAGCAAAAGAACCCTGATTTGAATAATCTTCATTTTAAACAGTTTACCATTGTTGATAAATTTGGCAAGCCCAAGAGCATATCGACTTGGGTTGATAACTCAACTTAAATCTCTTTGAAATGCAGGTATGCCCAAGAAGACCTGTTAACACATGGTATGTTGATAGTGGGTGTAGCCGGCATATGACAGGCAACCATGCCTTGCTTCAAGATTTTAAATTAAAAGATAGTACTCATGTAGCATTCGGAGGTGATGCAGGTGGTAAAATAACAGGCGAAGGGACAATGTACAATGCGATTATTAGCTTTGATAAAGTCAACTATTGTTTACAGTTGAACTTTAATCTTTTAAGTGTTTCCTAAGTTTGTGACAAATCTTACTCTGTTTTATTTGATGATTCTTTTTGTTATATTTTGAAGCCAGGTTTTTAGATAAGCAAAGAATGGGTAGTTGTTAAAGCTGTACGAGATTGAGATGTATACAAGTTAGATATGTCTCAAGTAGATCCATCTACAGAAACAACATGCCTAATTGCTCAAGCATCAACTGTCGAAATCCATTTATGGCATAGACGTCTCGGGAATTCCAATTTCAAGAACATGAACAAGCTTGTAGCAGGAAATCATATAGTAGGTCTTCTAACAAAGAAGTTTGCTACAACAGATCACTGCTCAGCATGTTTAAAAGGAAAGCAACACAGAGCTTCTTATAAGCCCAAGCTGATAAACTCAAATTCCAAGCCTCTCTAGATGTTGCACATGGACCTATTCGAACCAACAAATGTGCATAGTATTGGAAAGAATTATTATTATTTAGTTATCATTGATGACTTTACAAGATTTTCATGGGTTTTCTTTTTGCATGCTAAATCTGAAACTGCTGAATTATTAAAAGAATTCATCATTAAAGTAGAAAATCAATTAGAACAAAAGGTGAAAATTATCAGAAGTGATAATGGAACTGAATTTAAAAATTCTAATGTTGACATGTTTTGTGCAGAAAAAGGAATTGCTTGTCAGTTCAGTGCTCCTAGAACTCCACAACAAAATGGAGTTGCTGAAAGGAAAAACAAAACTTTGATTGAGGCCGCACGTTCAATGTTAGCAGATGCAAAGATTCTAATTACCTTCTGGGATGAGGCCATATCCACTGCATGCTTTGTACAGAATCGTACATTTCTTGTGAAAGATAAACAGAAAACTCCTTATGAGTTGATGTTTGGCAGGAAACCTAATATAGATTTTCTTAAATCTTTTGGTTGTACAGTTTTGATTTTAAATTCGAGTGACCAGCTAGGAAAATTTGATGCAAAATCTGATGATGGATTTTTTGTTGGATATTCATTGGTTTCAAAAGCCTTTAGAGTTTATAACTCTAGGACGAATGTTATTCTTGAAACTTTTAATGCTAAATTTCTTGAAAACTCTTTTCCATCGGTTGCGAATGGTCAAGCTTGGTTGTTTGATTTAGATTCTTTGTCAAACTCTTTTAATTCTAACTTGTTTGACTCTTCAGGTGAGAAAAGAAACAAGCAGGAGATCTAGGATCTTTCAGTGATGATTCTGATTTTGATGATACGGATGCTTCTAGCCCAGACTACCCATTCTTTTCATTTGTTAAAGATCCTGTATTTCATTCTGAATCTCATGATCAATCTCACTCTCAACAAGCACAAGAACATCCCTTTTCTGAAAATTCTGATGTTTCACAACCTATTCCTAATGATGGTCCTGAAATTGTACAACTTGAGTCCAGAACGTAATTGGTTTCTGATGATGTAGTTGTTACTGATAATCTTGATTACTTTATCAACTCACCGACTCAAGTTCCTAATTTCAATCAACATACTTTGAACTTATTGCATCAGCTTTCCGACTTGAACCAATCTAATCTGGATGTTAATGTTCAAGGAATTGAGATTACTACATCTCGTATTCACAAGAACAATCCTATGTCTTAGATTATCGGTCCATTGAATGAGAGAATGATAAGAAGTCATTCAGAACAAGCAAACCTTTGCTTATACTTGTGTTTTCTATCTCAAATTGTTCCTAAAAATGTCACCAAAGCTTTAAAGGATAATAGTTAGATTGAGGCAATAGAGTTATTGCAATTCCGCAAACAGGAAGTGTGGAAGCTTGTGGATTTACCTGAAAGAGAAAACGACATAGGCACAAAATGGTTATTCAGAAACAAGTCTGACGATCGGGGAATTATTGTTCGTAACAAAACGAGACTCATTGCACAAGGTTACACCTAAGAAGAAGGAATAGATTATGATGAAGTATTTGCTCTAGTTGCAAGACTTGAATCAATTCATGTCTTCCTGGCTTATGCATCATACAAGAATTTCAAGGGGTATCAGATGGACGTTAAAGGTGCTTTCTTATATGGACCAATCACAGATGATGTGTATTTCAAGCAACCTCCAGGTTTGGAAGATTCAGAATATCCTTATCGTGTGTACAAGCTTAGTAAATCTTTGTATGGTCTCCATCAAGCCCCTAGAATTTGGTATGAAGCGTTATAAGAACATTTGATCCAACATGGATACACACGAGTGAAAATTGATTCTACTTTGTTTATAAAGAAGGACGCTGATGATCTCTTACGTGTTAAAGTGTATGTTGATGATATCATATTCGGTTCTACAAGTTTAAAACTATGTAAAAATTTGAAAAAAATCATGAAGTCTCGTTTCCAAATGAGTTCTATGGGAGAAATTAACATTTTCCTTAGTCTTCAAGTGAAGCAGTCTGCAGATGGAATTTTTATTAATCAGGAGAAATTCATTGAAAAACTCTTGAAGAAATTTAAACTGCAAGATTGTCAATCCATCAGAACTCCAGCTGATATAAATACCATGATTGAACATGATCCGAAAGGAAAATCAGTTGACCAAACTCTATACAGATCTATGATTGGATCTTTGATTATGTTACTGCATCTAGACTAGATATAATGTATGCTGTTTGTGTCTGTGCCAGGTACCAATCTGACCCTAAGGAATCTCACATAATCATTGTTAAACGAATATTTAGGTATCTCAAAGGAAAACTGGCTTTAGGGTTGTGGTATCCTTATAAAGGAAACTTCGAGTTACATGGATATGCAGATAGTGATTATGGAGGATGTTGCCAAGATCATAAATCTATGACCGGTGGTTGTCAATTTTTAGGTCCCAGATTACTCTCATGGCAATGTAAGAAACAAACAAATGTCTCCGTTTCAACCGCAGAAGCTGAGTACATAGCTGATTCAGCAGGATGTTCTCAAATCCTTTGGTTATAAAACCAACTGCTGGATTACGGGTTCAATTTTATTAAAACTCCTATTTACATTGATAACACCGCTGCTATGTTTATTACAGCTAATCCTGTCCAGCACTAAAAAACAAAGCATATCAAAATTCGATATCATTTTCTTAAAGATAACTCTGAAAAAGGTTTAATCATTTCAATTCAAATTAAAACTAAAAAACAGTTGGCTGACCTATTTACAAAAACCTTTTTACTAGGTCATTTTGAGTATTTGGTTGAGTTATTTGGACTTATTAACCATATTTAAAACTGGTTTTGAGTAATTAAGTTGTTTGAATCATAAAAATGAAAAGAACCCTCCCTTAGCCGAATAAGAAGATTTATAGAGAAAACTATCAAAGTTAACTGCCTGATTGTATATATTATGTGTGCAAAATCAAAAGAGAAAAGTATAAAACAAAAACCCACAAAAATAGAGTTTATTTGTTAGTTAATTATTTAGGACTGAATCTGTCTTTGCAATTTGTGAGAAATGATAGATTAATTAGTTCTGATCAGTTGCATATTTTGCTCGCTACTAAAGTCTGACGTGATCAGATATGATGTGCAGGTTCTCATGTAATTATACTAAAAAAGTAAATTCTTATGATTAAACTAAATCAATCATGCATTCATGTTTGTCCATTTTAGTACCAATGACTAGTGTTGACTTCTCAAATTGATTGCTTGTAAAGTCACAAACTCACACCTGGTGACGATATGAATAACCATGAGCTCTAATTTTTTAAAGCATCTATTCACTTCTCTATTATGAGTCATCATAGACCTGAAGTGATGAGATATCCTTTGTTATAAGTTATTACAGACCTAGATATTCTCACTTGATGCAAAAGATGCCAATGTGCACAACCTAAACATGAGATATGGTTATAAGTATATGTCAGGTTAATAAGTTGAGAAAAGTGTTTTCTTGCATATCTTGACGAGAGTTGAGCTCTCTAAGTCTAAGTGTGACTTAAATAATGTCATATCTAATCATACCTTAATCAATTCAAGAATTGAAAAAGTAAGTGTGCTGATTATCTTGCCAAAGGCACTCATTTTCTGTCCTTAGATCTCGTGTCTCCTCTGCTGTGGGAACGCTGACCTGGAACACACTTGATCAGGATTTAATCAATGTCTATGACTATCCACCATTTTATTTTATTTTAATGTGCTGATCTTAACTGATATGATCTCACTGCAGGCATGTGATTTAATTGTGTATAGTAGATTTTTCTTCTGCTTTAATTTTGATTTTTGCATGATTTTCTGTGTGCAGGCATGTTGATAATGATTAGTTTGCTCTACTTGCAAAATAAAAGAAACTTCTAAGTTTGTGAACTTAAACGTTTAGGGGGAGTAAAAATGTAAAAGAGAAAATCAATGAAAAGTGTCAAAATGTGAAAAAGAAAAAAAAATTAAGTGCTTTGGATGGAAAGGAAGAAGCTGAAATTCAAGCATGTGTGTGTTTGATATGATGTAAAAATAAACCTGAAAAGAATTCAAAATAAGTGGAAAAGCTTCTTGCAAACAAAACAAGACTATTTTTGTTGTAAAAGTTTTAAAATAAAGACTAAAATGTCGGGAAAATGTTTGAAAAAAATTAAAAGGAAATTGATTCAAAGTGTTTTTCAAAACATGCTTGGTGGTGTTTAAATTGAAAATTCATGTTAAAAAATGAAAATATGAGTTTCAAATAATTCGTGGTGATTTTAAACAAAAAATTTGATATTGTAAAATTTGAGGGTAATATTCATTTCGAGTGATAGTCAAAAATTTGACTAAGTGTTGAGACAATGTGCATGAACAGTGCTAATGTGCATAAATAGTGATCAGATGGATGTTGTGAAAATTTCAAAGTGTCAGACTCATGGACGGTTTCTTATGCGTCTGAATAGTGCTCAGAAGTCTAAATCAGGATTATGATGAATTTCAGGAATTTGTTCAAGTGTTAAGCGTTTTGTTCAAGTACATGCGCCTAAACAGTTGTCATGTTGCTGAAAATGGTTAAGTGTTGGGCGTATCAACTTATGCTCATGCGCCAGAGTAGTTTCAGACTTTCCAATGTGGTTAGACATTTGAAGGTGATGTTTACTCTAAGTTTTAGGCGTTTCATCAAGTCTCATACGCCTGAACAGCCCAAGCGCCTAAACAGTGCCCAAGCTTCTGAACAGTGGTCATGCGTCTGAAGATTTAGTGTGAAACTTAGGCTTGCCTTCACAGTGCTCATGCGCCTAAGAATTTTTACACTTATATATATTCAACACTTATAGTTTTCATTCACTCATTCATAAACTCAAACACTCTGATTCACTTATTCTTTCACCCAATACATTCATTCACTCAACATTCGATTGTTACCTGTTAATCCTTGTGATATATAGGTATATTCACTGAATCTAAACATCATGTTGATCTTAAATCATCTGATTTCATTACCTATTTCAAACTTTGATTGGGCGTTTGAACTCTATTGAGGCATTCGAACCCTAGGTGTTCAGAAATTTGAAATTTGTGATTTAAATGTGTTATGATAACTGAAATTGAACATTAAATGATTGTTATAACATGTTTTCGAACAGATTGTGAGAATCAAATCTCAATTTCATAAAAATGTGTTCTTGATGATTCATAGTTCATCAGTCGATTTTTAAGAACAAGAAATGGACAGCCAGTTTATAATTTTTCATCTAAATTGTTGTGTTAATCATCAAAATTCCTCTATTCAACTGATATTGAGAATATTTTAATTGGTTTAGTGTACTTTAAATCATTTGAAGTGAAACTTGAATGTGATCTGATATCATTTGATAGGTTCAAAATGGATCGATCTGTGATGATATCGTAATGCAATGATCAATTCAAACACTAAGTTAACAAACACAAGCAATTACTTCAAAAATTTATAGATTTTATTGATAGCAAATGCTTAGGATACACAGTGTAAGAGTGAGTTACAGTTGTTCAAATATGTTCTAACTGCTTCGTTGTCTCCGGTACCCTACACAATACATAAACTATCCTATTTATACTATCAAAGAGAAACAAGGAACATACATTTACAAAATAAGTCCCTATACTATGACAAAACTCAAAAGACAAATGTTAATCTTCTAAGAGCTCTAACAAACGTTGACCACATCATTGAGGAATATAAATATTTCACATTTAATGAAAATTCCTCAAATAATGTTGGAAATACCTTAAGTTGGATGCTTGATCTGAATAGATTCACAAATGCTTTTAACCATTGGCTTGAGAACGTTTCAGGATACACATTGAATAAACCAGTAGATAAACAAATCACAAGTATTAAAAACTACAGAGTTGATCTACATTAAAGCCATAGTCACATCAGATCAACAATTGATCTTGTTTAGCCACAATTAGTAGAAGCATATGCTAGTACCACAAATGATGTAGACCAACCATTACTTGCTCATGATGACTCATCTGATGAAGAGTCTTATGATCATTGTGGTACTAGACAATCTCTTGAAAAGGAACCAAGTGTGGCAAATGCTAAAGAAGGAGTCAATTCGGCAGATGATCTAGTCACTCCAAAGGATACATCTGCCGAACTTCCTAAAACAAATTTCTCCAATTTGATTTTATCTCAACAACTCCAAGTGATCCCAAGACTAATAATTTATAAAGAGCACCTAGTTAAGAATATTATTGGAAGTGTTAATGTTGGTGTCAAGACAAGAAGCAAGACATATGAGCCAAACATCTATCTGTTCTCATGTTTCTTATCTTAAGGAAAGTAGATGAAGCTTTAAGAGATAACAACGGGGTAGAAGTTATACAAGAGAAGCTTCTTAAGTTTGAAAGACAAAAGGTTTGGAAACTATATGCAGTACCTAAGGGAAAGACTGTAATAAGAACCAAATGGGTGTTTAAAAACAAGATGGATGATAGGGGTAATGTTATCAAGGATAAAGCAAGACTTGTGGTATAAAGGTACACATAAGAAGAAGGGATTGATTACGATGATGTCCTTGTTCCTGCGGCCAGGCTTGAAGCAATCAGAATTTTTCTAGCATTTACTGCCTCAAAAGACTTCAAAATGCTTTAGATGGGTGTCAAGAGTGCATTTTGTAGGGATCTATCTGAAGATTATGAGGCTGATGCAACCAAAGATCTTCCAACATGCACTAAGGAACAAGGATGAACTTGCTGCGGAAGCTTTACACACTCTAAAACTCTAAGTGTAAAGTCTTCCGAAGCCAAAAGTTCAGAAGAAATTACTTCGGAAGCTTTACACTTAACAGAAAATATTCCATGTGTAAAAACTTCCGAAGCCAGAGGCCAAGTTCTTCCGAAGCCAAAGATGAAGTCTAACGAAGCTTCAAAGACAAAGTCTTTCGAAGCCATTTTGCTGTGAAGACTGATTTCTTCGGAAGACAGAGAAAAGATGCTTTCTCTGATCTACTTTTGATAAAGCTAACCAACTTTCTGCTGCAACTCTGATAACTCACCAACTTGTATGAGTTGGTGAAACTTCCATGCTTTAGTGAATAGTAGATAAAGTCTTTATCTGTAATTTTCTTTTTTTGTTCCTTTAGACTTTTTTGTAATAGAAAAAGTCAGTGAGCTATGGCATGTCATAGTCACTAGTCAAAAGGCAATCTGCCTTTTCACTCCAGATTGACCTTGTTGTCTAGATCAGTTAATTCTAACTGTCCTTCCAAGTATTGATGGTTGTAGGTTGTAGTGTAAAAGAGTCTTAGGTCCTTGTATTTTAAATTATGCTTTGAACACTTGTAATAGAACTTGAGTTCAATATACAACATCCTTGAAAACTAATACTTGTGTTATTGTTCCAAGTTCTGTTTTATTGTTACTTGTGTTCTTTGTATCTTCAAAGTATCTTGTTCCATATTTGAACTGTTAAGTGATCTAAGATCACTCCTCTTGTGAAACTAATTATAATTAACACCCTTACCCTGTCTTGCAATTGGTATCAGAGCACTCCAGGCTCTTGATTGTAAGATCTCACCATCTTAAATCCTCTTAGTTTCACACTTCACTTAAATCTTCAAATGGCAGCTATCTCAAAGGCTAATATGAAAACTGGAACTATAACAAAGTCCCCATTGATCACTCCTGGGATTTTGATACTTGGTGCAAAGAATGGAAGGCTTCATCAAGTGTCAAGATTCTAGGATGTGGGAGTCTATTGTCAATTGACCTCATGTACCATACACCTCTTCAGCTGCTTCTGGTGGTGGTATGATACCAAAGGAAATGGATGATTTTTCTGAAGAAGATTGGAAGTAAATTGATGTTGATCAGAAAGTTATGACAGCCCTTCAAACTACTCTTCCTAACTCCATCTATAGAGGTTTCAAGAAGTGCAAGACCGCCAAACAGCTATGGGATGCACTGAAGCTGATGTATGAGGGGTCAAATGAAGCCAAAGAGAACAAGAAGGACCTCTTGAAGTAGCAGTTTGAAAATTTCACCTTCAAGACAGGTGAAACCATGACTCAACAGTACTTCAGGTACATTAAGATTGTGGATACTCTAGCTGATGTTGGGGTAACCATTGAGAATAGAGATATTGTTAGGAAGTTCATGTCCTTTCTTCCCAGACAATGGACACACTACTATGTGGTCATTAAGAGGACTAAAAACCTCAAGACTCTTACTCTCACTGAGTTATATGGAATACTCAGTGGATACCAGATGGAGATGAACTTGCAGAACTCATCTGGTAACTCCAACACTCATCAGAGTTCAGCCCTTCATATGGTTGAAAGTGATTGCAGAGAACCACAACACCATCTCATCTGCTACCCGGACAAATCACAAAAGGGTCCTTTCATCACCTTTCCGGAGACACCAATGGAAGGCTACATCCCTGGAAGCCCATTCCAGGAGACAAGTTCTTCACAAGCTTTTATGTCTTATGATGAAAGTTCAGGAAACTTTCTCTTCACTCTTGAAGACCTGGACTGTATCCATCCAGATGATCTGGAATATATGGAAATAGTCCAGCAGATGGCACTACTCACTCATAGAGCCCAAAAGTTCTACAAGAGGACTAGGAGAAAGTTTCCCAGCAATGCAGCCAATGGAAAGTTTGGGCTGGAAAAAAGCAAGGTGAAGTGTTACAATTATAACCAAATAGGACACTTTGCCAGAAAGTGCAAGGCACCAAAGTCAAATGGTGGCCAAGCACAATCCAAGCCAAACTACACTGAGGGAGCTTACCAGAATAAGAAGCCAAGACAGCAAGCTGCAGTTGCTGTTGAAGAAGGAGGCTTTGACTGGAGCTTTCAGGTTAAGGATGCTTCTCCAAACCAAGCACTAATGGCAGACCATAATGAAGCCAAGGTATTGGAACATCTTTGTACTCCTGAATGGATTGCTAAAGTTAATAGATACAGGTCCTATAAGTTAGAGATGAGATCTGATCTTGAGTTCTTAAATATCTTAAATGCTGACTTTAAAAGAGCTGAAAATGATTATAAACTTAAGATAGAAGATCTAGAGAAAACCATTTCAACTCTTAAGCATGAGCACAGTAACTACAGGACTCAAATCAAAGATCACATCTCAAAGTTAACTGAATGCCAAGCTGAGCTTGTGATCAGCAAAGCCAGGGCAGAAAAATGTGTTCTTGAAAAAGAGACCTTCAAGAACATAATATCCTCATCCCTACATGCAAAAGTTTGTTATCAGAATAAGCAGGGACTGGGATCTACTGAGATAGCTCCTCCACACACTCTATTGTTTATAAGATCTCCAAGGTGTGGAACTTGTGAAGATGAGCTTCCCCTCATAGACCCCATTATTGAAGAGGATGAAGAGGAGATAATGAAGGATGACTCTGAGAAGAGTGAAGAAGATCATCCTAAGAAGGGTCACTATTCTCCCGAGGAGAGGAAAGATTCTGGAATGACCAAGTCAAAGAGAAAGAACTTGATTAGAAAAGCTAAGAGAAGATCAAAGAAGGCTCAAGAAATCAAGGCCACTTTTGACTCAAAGCAGAAACAAGTGTTCATTTCTGCAGGTTTTGAAGTGGTAAAGACTGAAGACTCAATTATTAACTCTAGTACCAGGAGTTCTAGTTTAGTTCCAAATGATTCCAGCAAGAAGAAAAAGACCGACCAGCTGTGTACCACTGCTACACAGCCTGAACCATCCAGCTCCAAGAGCAAGCCTATCCCTAAGAAGCTTGTTGCATCATCTGTAAAGATGAAGATGGAGAAGGAAAGTGATAAAACTCAGTCTTGCTCTCAAAAGAAGACTCTCAGAAGGAAGGAACTCGACTGTGTCATGTGTGGTAGTACTTCTCATCTGGCTAAGGATTGCAAGTACAATCCTAAAAGTACCATCCACATGACCAAGAAGAACACTTCTGAGAAGAAGAAGGAACATACAGCTTTGGAAGGAAAATCTGTTTCCTTCAAAAGCTCCAAAATGAAGAAGAAGACAAGTGAAATCTTGCATTCGGAAGAAAAGTTGGTCTCGGAAGAAAGGAATGCTTCCGAAGTACTGAAGCTTGCTGCAGTGAAAGCAAGATCTTCCGAAGGTCCAGTCCCCAAAACATTCGAAGTTGTCAAAACTTCTGAAGCTTTGAAGGTCAGGCCCAATCTTCGAAAGGTGGTGTGGAAGATGAAGGAAGACCATGTGACTGAAAGTTCTTCATCAACAACAACAAATGATCCTCAAAGCTTGAATATAGGATCACTTACTGTTACATTTTCTTCAACTTATTTTAATAAGCCCAAGACCAATGAGGATTGGGTTTCTAAGTGTAACTAATCACCTTTTTTTATGCAAGAATAGTTAATGACCAAGAAGAATGTTTGGATTATTGATAGTGGCTGTTCCAGGCATATGACTGGCAACGATTCTCTGCTTCAATATTTTGAGAAAATTGATGGAGGACCAATTGCTTTTGGAGGAGATACTGGTGGTTACATATCTGGAAGGGGCAGAGTCATAAATGGTAAGCTCAGCATTGAGAAGGTAAACTTTGTCAAGAAGCTTGGATACAATCTTCTGAGTGTATCCTAATTTTGTGATCAGAAACACCATATGCTCTTCACTGAGCATGAGTGCATTGTTCTCAAGCCTGGGGTGGCCATTCCTCAAGAGCATATCCTGCTCAGAGCCCCTAGGAGAGGGAACATGTACAAGATGGATTTACATGAAACATCTCCCTCAGGAGAAGTTTCTTGCTTTCTGTCTAAAGCAAATAGTGATGAGTCTTTTCTTTGGTATAAAAGAATATGCCATGTAAACTTTAAGAACATGAATAAATTGATTAAGAATGATTTGGTAACTGGAATGCCAAAGAAAGAGTTTACAAGTGATGACCACTGTGTTGCATGACTGAAAGGGAAGCAACACAAAGTGTCTCACACGCCAAAGGAAATGAACTCCATCACTACTCCCCTACACCTATTACATATGGATTTGTTTAGCCCTACCAGTGTAATGAGTTTAGGAAGGACCTCTTACTGCTTAGTGATCACAGATGATTTCATAAGATTCACTTGGGTCTTTTTCCTTAGAACTAAGGATGAGACCCCTGAGATCTTGAAGAACTTCATTCTGAAAATTAAGAATCAATCTGATCACAAGGTGAAGACCATAAGATGTGATCAAGGAATAGAATTTTAGAACCAAATCCTTGATACATTTTGTGATGAAAAGGGTATTATAAGACAATATAGTGCTCCCAGGACTCCTCAGCAAAATGGTGTTGTTGAGAGGAGAAACAGGACACTTATTGAAGCTGCAAGAACCATGTTGTCCGACTCTAAACTGCCCATCACCTTCTGGGCAGAGCAGTTGACATAGCCTGTTATGTGCAGAATAGAGTTTTAGTGGTTAAGACTCATGGTAAGACTCCTTATAAGCTGTGGCACAAAAGGAGACCATTTATTGGTTTTCTCAGGTCATTTGGATGTCCTTGCACCATCTTGAATACCAAAGATCAAGTAGCCAAATTTGATGAGAAGTTAGATGATGGACACTTTATTGGATATTCTTCCCAAGCTAAGGCTTATAGAGTATACAATCTCAGAACTAGAGTAGTTGAGGAGTCAGCCAATGTGACCTTCAATGAGCACACTCCTAGTGTGAAAGGTTCTGGTCCAGATTGGCTATTTGATGTTGACTTAGTTACCAACTGTTTTAACAAGTCTTGTGAGAATGTTTTAGGATCTACAAATAATATATATGAACAGGAGATCCCGACCCAAGATTTGAGCTGAGAAGACCAAGCAAGATTACTACTTCAGCTCCTTTGGTGACTAACCCTGCAAATGAAGATCCTATCAGCACAAACATGACAAATTTAGCTGATACATCTGAGGTGCCTTCAAATTCCAGCTTAGAGGTTCAAAACTTAGGTGAAGGAGCTTTAAATGTAGGAGGAAATGGAGGTGGTGATAGTGATCAAGAATTTCTTGATGCTGATAACCACTCCATAGAAGACAACATAAATGATGTCATATATTCATTGGATCAAGTCTCACTTGATAAGTGTGCTGATGTGGTGGGTGACACTCCATTGCCAGATCTAAATTTCTCTAATTTGGATCTGTCCAATCAACTTGCTGTGATCCCTCAACCAAGGATCCACAAGTCACACCCCACCACAAACATCATTGGAAATGTTGAGACTGGGGTAAGAACAAGAGGACAAACCCATGACCAAAATGTTTGTCTGCACTCTTGTTTCTTGTCCCAGATTGAGCCAAAGAAAGTTGATGAGGCTCTGAAGGATGGAAGCTAGGTTGAAGCTATGCAAGAAGAGCTACTTCAAATCAGAAGACAGAAGGTTTGGAACCTATATCCTCTTCCTCAAGGGAAGACTGTCATAGGAACCAAATGGGTTTTTAGGAACAAAAAGGATGATAAAGGACTTGTCATCAAGAACAAGGCAAGACTAGTTGTTCAAGGGTACACACAAGAAAAGGGAATTGATTACACAGATGTTTTTGCTCCTGTGGCAAGACTTGAAGTTGTAAGAATATTCCTGGCTTTTGCTACATCCAAGGATTGCAAGGTCTACCATCTTGATGTCAAGTGTGCTTTTTTGTATGGGGTGATTGATGAAGAGGTGTATGTCAAACAACCACCTGGCTTTGTAGACCCAGATCATCCTGATTATGTCTACAAGCTTGATCTTTTTATGGGCTGCACCAAGCTCCAAGGAAGTGGTATGAAACACTATCTCAGTATCTCTGTCAACATGGTTACAGGAGGGATATTATAGATAGAACTCTCTTCATCAAAGGGACAGGGAATGACTTAATGCCGGTTCAAGTATATTTGGATGACATTATCTTTGGGTCAACTAATCCAAAGCTCTGCAAAGACTTTAAGAGGCTGATGAAGAACAGATTTGAAATGAGTGCCATGCGGGAATTAAATTTCTTTCTAGGAATTCAAGTGAAGCAAGTTGACAATGGCATCTTCATAAGTCAGTCAAAGTATGTACAATACATACTTACAAGATTCAACATGACTGAATGTAAGGTTGCTAAGACACCCATAGCCAAAAATCACTCCCTAGGACCTGATCTTGAGGGGGAGTGTATGGATGAACATCTTTACAGGGCTATGATTGGGTCTCTTATGTACCTAACAGCCAGCAGGCTCGATATCATGTTTGCCACATGCATTTGTGCAAGATATCAAGCCAACCCCAAGATGTCACACCTGGATGCTATCAAGAGGATTCTTAGATATCTCAAAGGTGCTCCTAAGCTTGGCCTTTGGTATCTAAAGAGTTCTGACTTCAATCTGTATGCTTATACAGATAGTGACTATGGTGGTTGCAACATGACTACAAAGTCTACATCTGGGGGATGTCAATTCCTTGGTGGAAGGATTGTCTCATGGCAATGCAAGAAACAATCCCATGTCTCTGCATCAACTGCTGAGGCTGAATACATTGCTGCTGCAAGTTGCTGTGCTCAAGTGCTTTGGATTCAGAATCAGATGCTGGACTATGGATTCAACTTCAAAGAGACTCCCATCCACATAGACAACAACAGTGCTATCTCCATTACAGAGAATCCTATGCAGCACTCAAGGACCAAACACATCAACATCAGGTATCAGTTGATTAGAGATAATTTTGAGAAGGGATTAATCAAATTAGTCAAAGTTAACACAAATGAACAATATATTGATCTGTTCACTAAAGCTTTTGATGAATAGATATTCAAATTTCTTGTATCAGCTATTGGGATGATTAACTTTGAGTAATTTAAAAAAAAAAAAACTTAAATCAACTTTATTTCTAAAACCTATGTGTCCTAAGTTGTCTATTTTATCACATTCATAAGCCCAGTTTATTTTGGAAGAAAATTTTTAATGATATTACTTAGATTTTTGAAAATTTTTCAAAATATATTTTCATTCGGAAGATTTCAAGTTGCCTTCGGATGAAATTTATGTCTTCAAATCAAGAACTACTTATAAGAAATTTAGCTTCGGAAGAAATTCTGAGAATATTTTCTGAAGCGTAAATATGCTTCTAAGTACTTGCATGTATTTGAAGGACAAATATCTTCCGAAAGCAATTAAGTCTCGAAAGATTTATTCTTTTTAGAATAAAACTCCCAAGACTTAATATCTTCAGAAATCAAATACGTGTCGGAAGAAAAACTCTCTAAGTATTTTTCTTCCGAAGCCAAATTTTCACATTTCTTAAGAATATATTTCGGAAGCTTTTTCTCAAAACTTCCGAAGCAAAAAATTACGTTCGGAAGATTTTCAACTTCCAAGAAAACTACCTTTTTGGGTGCTTTTTTCGGAAGTGGGACCTACTTTCAGATTTCAAAGTTTATCCTTTTGCATTAACTTTGTCTTAAATCCATTCAATATATATTCTCAGCGGTTCCCCTTCTTCTCACTCTCTTCTTCTTCCACAAATTCTTGACCTAAATTCTCCCAAATTAACCTTCTTCTTCACCAACAAACTTCCTTCGTGGCAAACATTGATCGACGAAACCAGCCGGGTTTTACCATGCACCTTCCCAAACAAAACAATCAGGTTGCTCTGTTAGACTCTGAGAAAGATCCTTATTTCTCAGAGGTCTGTCGATACCTTTATGCGTCTCACTACTTCACCTCCCTTACCATTGATCCTCCTCTTTATGAGGATCAGTTACTTGCATTCAGGAGGACCTGCCAAGAGGTTACCATGGATGGGGAGAAGGCACTATCTGCTATAGTGCAGGGGAGGACAATCTTCATCACTCCGGCCATCATAAGCTCACATCTTCAGCTGGATGATGAAGAAGGTGAGTTGTCCTTTCCGAAAGCTGCTGTCAACCATTCTTTTTAGCAGATGGGCTATGAGGGTGACTTCTCAGTCAAAACCTTCAGGAAGGGGAAGGTCTCATCCAAATGGAAATACCTCCTCCATGTCATCATACATAGTCTCTCCAACAAGCATGGAGGATGAGATCAAGTTCCAGAGGACCTCTCCTTCATAGTCCATGGAATGGTTCAGGGGGTCAAATTCAGGTACTCTCAATTTGTCTATACAAATTTACTTGCTAATTTAGACTCCTTAGTATACTATATTTTCCCGCGATATGTCCAGCACATTCTCAACTGTAAACTGGGCTCACAGTTTAGGGGAACAGGTAATATTTTTAAATTGGGACAGATGAAGCCCAACATCTTTAAAATACTGAGAAAGCCTACTGTTGGCTTCTTCGGTGTAGAAACAGCCCTGGTTCTAAAATGTTTGAGCTTATTGCTCAGGGTGGCAACCTAGCAGCACTAGCTAGTGTTGAACCCACACCCTCTACCTCAACTCCACCCCCACAGTCTCAAATTACCATCACCTACAAAAGAAAAACCAAACAAACCCCTGCACCTACTACTAAGCATGTGTAGGTCCCCATATCACAACCCATACAGGAGGAAGTGGAATCTCAAGCTCCCACTTCCCTTGAGGAGCAGACCACTCCCATCTCTCAAATGACCTGTGCTGAGGTTCCTCATGCTCAGCCTGATGAGCTCACATGTCCAACAGCCTTAAGCCATCACTCTGAGCCTCAACACTCAAGTGATCAGACTTCAGAAGATAGTTACCACCCTCAGCCGCTGGACTTAAACCACCTAATTCGCAGCCTTGATTTCTATAATGATAAGGACTTGGGTTTCAGTGAGTACCATGAGTCTTTCCTCTCTTCCCACACTCAAGGAGAAATGAGTACTCCTGACTCACCCAGGTCTAGCCCACATCATCTACCCATAACTGAGGTGGGTCTTCCTGAACATGTTTAGGAGATCCATATGGAAGAGGCTCTCACTTTAGAAAGTGATTACATCAGTAAGACCTCAACGATGGCAACCCAGCATCTTGACACTTCTCTGGAAGTTGTCAAGATGCAAGGGAGCAGCCAAGAACACTATGCTGGTGATGAGGAAGAAGACTTTGGTCGAATTCTCTTATCCGCCAGTGATTCTTCAACTAAAGATGAGGGGAGTCTGAAATATAGGGTGCACAAACTAACAAACACTTGCACCTATCTAGTTTCAAAGATAGTTCACTTGGAATCTCAAGTGACTATCTTGCAGAAGAGGGTCAATGACTAGCAACTTGAGATCATTGATCTCAAGGGCCTGTTAGCTGATAGACCCTTAAGGAGGACTCAACCAGGTTCACAAGAACCTCTAAAAGTGATGGATGACACCCCCAGCTCACCTATGCAAGAAGGTGATGCTACCAAAAAGGGGGAGAAAGTCCTCACAACCACAGAACCTGGGAGTTCCTCCCAAAGTATGGACATAGAGGAGTCACCAACCTCTCTTGCAATTGTCCAGACTCAGCAACCTCCTCAAGTCATGAACATAGACCTACTCATTCAACACTTGTTTGAGGAGGGAATTCCAAGAGCAATGTTTGCTCCCTCTGAGAATCCAATTATGGGATGGGGGTATTACACCAACAAAAGAGCTCTTATGATCTCTAGAGCTCAGGGTCAACTGGAAATCTTCAACTTCTCACACCTGAGTTTCTATGAGTGCATCAATCTAGTGAATCTTCCACTTGTCAACCCAAGCCACAACAGACAAGCTTAGAGATTAGTAGACCGGATTCAAGATAGGGTGCTAGAGGAAATCAAATTGAGATCAAAATTATATAGACAGAGGCTAGCAAGTGAGATCTTTGGTCAACTGGATGTTGAGGTAGACCCTAAGATTAGCTTCAAAGGGAAAACCTTGACTGGGGACCAGGAACTACAACATAGATGAACTCATCTCTCTCCCCTTAGAAGAGTTGAATGAGCTGGCTGACACTGAGCTGTCAAAGGAGAGGAGGGAGGCAGAGGATACAGCATTACTCCTCAAGGCTAAGGAAGAAAAGAGACTAAAAAGGCTCTACAAACAGGCTCCTGTCCTCTCCCCAGCTCAAGAAAGCCCTGAGACAGAGGATGTGGCAACTACCTGAGTGCCACATGCCTCTATCAGGCATTTGCACTTCTTCCCCTATCCTATGAGTATGTAGAGTTTGAATATCTCAAGCTACTAGAGCAAAAAGTCATGAAAAAAAAGGCTG
Organism: Flaveria sonorensis; assembly: GCA_025506505.1. NCBI lineage: Eukaryota > Viridiplantae > Streptophyta > Magnoliopsida > Asterales > Asteraceae > Flaveria > Flaveria sonorensis. Next base: position 17,131,309 of record CM046440.1, on the reverse strand, counting down.
CTAAGAGAAAGCTCAGGGAAGAAGCTGCAAAGTCAAGAGACATCATCCATAAAAGCCAAAAGAAGTCTGCTGATAGACAAAGGATGATGAGCTTCTTGAAGCTGTATGGATTCTTCGAAAGGAGGCTTGGTCCTATGTCTCTGTCCATAATAGATGAGCATATAAGGGTGATCAAGCAGAAGATCAAAAGGGGAGAGCTTGTGGACTTACATTCTCCACCAAGTCCAGCTCAACCTGAAGTTAAGGTAAAGGTTGAACCCACTGAGACAACATAACCTGAACCTAGAGCTGCATCTTAGCCAACTTCATCTTTTAATCCACAACAGGGTCCTCTTCTCTCTCCTTCTGAACCTGTAAGAGAAGAGAACCCAACTGAGAGGGACACTACTGAACAATCTGGTACTGAAGACCAGTCCTCTCAGTTGAAATCATCAAAGAGGCGAAAAAGGATGGCCAGAAGAACCCCTACAAAGAAAAAGAAAACTAAGGCATCCACCTCTACACCTCAGGATGAGTCAGAATATCCTAAGGAAGTTCATGAAAAGGCTGCTCAACCAACTCCCATCAAAGTATAGCCTCTTACAGTTAGAAGACCCATCGTGTCTTGGAGTTTTGCTGACAATCCAAACAGATGGTATGTCACTAGAGATCAAGGAGGTCAAGATGTCTACTTTCAGCAAGACATGCTTGCCCTTCCTCTGCATGATCTCTATGACATGAGAAGATTCTATAAGAGTCTAAAGGATCCTGACCATATGATGAAGAGAGGTTTGCTGCTAATCCTGATAAGGACTATCAACATCTGAAGAATCTCTCTATTTTGGTAGCATTATCCTAGGGGGAGTTTGTATGGATCTATCTGAAGATTATGAGGCTGATGCAACCAAATATCTTCCAACATACACTAAGGAACAAGGATGAACTTGCTGCAAAAGCTTTACACTCTCTAAAAATCTAAGTGTAAAGTCTTTCGAAGCCAAAAGTTCAGAAGAAATTACTTCGGAAGTTTTACACTTAACAGAAAATATTCCAAGTGTAAAAACTTCTGAAGCCAGAGGCCAAGTTCTTCCGAAGCCAAAGATGAAGTCTTCCGAAGCTTCAAAGACAAAGTCTTCCGAAGCCATTTTGCTGTGAAGACTGATTTCTTTGGAAGACAGAGAAAAGATGCTTTCTCTGATATACTTTTGATAAAGCTGACCAACTTTTTGCTACAATTCTGATAACTCATCAACTTGTATGAGTTGGTGAAACTTCCATGCTTTAGTGAATAGTAGATAAAGTCTTTATCTGTAATTTTCTTCTTTTGTTCCTTTAGACTTTTTTTGTAATAGGAAAAGTCAGTGAGCTACGACATGTCATAGTCACTAGTTAAAAGAAAATATACCTTTTGACTTCAGATTGATCTTGTTGTCTAGATCAGTCAATTCCAACTGTCCTTCCAAGTATTGACGGTTGTAGGTTGTAGTATAAAAGGGTCTCAGGTCCTTGTATTTTAAATTATGGTTTGAACACTTGTAATAGAACTTGAGATCAATATACAACATCCTTGAAAACTAATACTTGTGTTATTGTTCTAAGTTTTGTTTTATTATTACTTGTGTTCTTTGTATCTTCAAAGTATCATGTTCCCTATTTGAACTGTTAAGTGATCTAAGGTCTCTCCTCTTGTGAAACTAATTGTAGTTAACACCTTACCCGGTCCTGCACATTTCTCTATGGTGAGATAGATGAAGAAGTTTATGTCTCTTAACCTCCTGGGTTTAAAGATCCAAAGTATACAGATTATCTATGCAGACTTGATAAAGCTCTTTATGGGCTTCATCAGGCTCCTAGGAAATGATATGAGATATTCTCTAACTTTTTTTAAAGAAATGGATACACCAGAGGATCCATACATTAAAATTTCTTCATAACAAAAGTTGATTTGGATATCGTTTTAGTACAAGTATATGCGGATGACATTATATTTGCTTTTACAAATGAGAGATTGTGTAAAGACTTGATAGTCTCATGAAGTTCAAGTTTAAGATGAGTTCAATGGGAGAACTCACTTTCTTCTTGGGATTACAAGTGAAACAAACACCTGACAGGATCTTCATAAATCAATCTAAGTATGTTCAAGACATCTTAATGAGATTTCAAGCTACTGATGCTAAAGCTGCTAAAACCCCTATATCTATAACATGTTCTCTAACTCCTAATCTTAAGGGGGAAGCAATTGATCAACAACATTAGATTTCTCATGTCTCTCACATCAAGCAGAGTAGATATTATGTTTGCTACATGTCTATGCTCAAGATTCCAAGCTACTCCAAAAGTATCACACATGATAGATGTATAGAGGATTTTAAAGTATTTTAAAGGGAAACCTAAATTGGGATTATGATACCTTGAAAGTGTTGGCTTCAATCTCTACGAATATACAGATAGTCACTCTAGAGGATGCAACATCAACAAGAAATCCACCTTATGAGGATGCTAATTTCTTGGGGAGCGATTGGTTTCATGGTAATGCAAGAAAAAAACGTGTGTCTTTATATCAATTGTTGAAGTACAGTACATTGCTACCTCTAGTTACTATGCTTAGGTGCTATAGATTTAGACTCAACTTAGAGATTATGCGGTAACCTTCATGAACACTCCAATTCACATTGACAACAACAGTGCCATCTCAATCACCAATAATCTAGTTTAGCATTCAAAGATAAACACATTGATATCAGGTATCATTTCATTTGGGATTGTGCAGAAAAGAAAATTATTAAGTTAGTTAAAGTTCATACAAATGAACAATATGCAAACCTTTTTACAAGGATTTTGATGAAACAAGGTTTAAGTATGTTGTTTATGCTATTGGGTATCTGCCGATTATAGTAATTCGGCAGATAAGTATACTTCAGCACATGTCTTATAAAAGATCCGGTAGGACCCACTTCTATCTGCCGATAGGTAGTGGCATCGTAGTTTTTGCCTGAAAAGACTATTCCATCATCACAAAACCGTCAGATTTATAGTTATGATGGTAAAATTTTAAAATATTACTATTAGATGTTATCCCTGAATTGTAAATCTATACTTCTTCCCACCATTGTCATAATCCAAACTCATCTGAGAGTAAAACCCTTCAAAAAAATTTCATCTCTAGAAAGCCCTACACAAACTTAAATTGTTTTCAAATAGATGCTCTTAACCTAGAATTCCAAACAATCCTAACATAGCTTGTTCACTTGAACCCATTGGTGATTTAGTCTATGACCCTATTCGTAACTTCCTCCGTAATAGCTATGCTTTTGCCATTTCGGTTGATCTTGTGATTTATGCATCACATATTAGACAATTCTGGAGTACATGTTCTATTCAACGAGAACATGGAACCAAGGTTTTAACTATGGTGGTGCACGGACTGAAGATTACAATCTCTTATGCAAAGATTCATCAACATCTACAACTCAATGATGAAAATGGTGAATCTTCCTTCTCCAAAGAAGCGGTGAGTGCCATTTTCATGGAGATGGGATATGAAGAACCACTCCTAACATCCATTTTCTCCGAATCTATGGTATATCATAACTTCAGAATCATCCTTCATTATTTATCAAACAAGTCGGGTGGATGGATCAAGTTCTATTGATTTAGTAGGGGCTATCCATGGACTTCTAAACAACAGAGTTATAACTTCTCAAACTTCATTTTACAAAATCTTTACCAAAATGTAACTACTGCTGAAAAGTTTTAGTTTTTAATGTACCCAAGAATTATTCAACTGATATTAAATGAAGAACTAGGTGATAAACTTACATATGCCTTATGAACTTTAAACAAAGCAATTTTCTTAAAATTCAAGCCAACTCCTAAATCATTTTTAGGGAAGGTCACTCCTTTGTTGCACACATGCTTGAGGTCATTGAGCCTTAGGGTGGCAGCGTGGCTACACCCTCTAGTCCTGATCCCACACACTCCAAATCAAAGCCAAACGTGTCAAAAAAGAAAAGAACACCTACATCATATACTGAGAAGATGCAGGCCCCCTAATCACCTCTACCAAAAAAGGCAAGGCTAGAAACTTGGGTACCAGCTAAGCTAAAGGTGTCAACCATACTTAATCAAAGCTCAAAGAAAAAGTTTTTGCTTCCTTTTTTTGAGCAGACCCACACCATCCCTACTAGCCCTCAACTAAGAGTCTTGACACTTTATTAAGAAACCAAAAAAGGATACCCATATAATTAATACAACTTTTAAGGAATAAGTCTCATTACAATTTTTTTCACATCCTTTGCCATTAGAGTTGGCTCCTTATACTCCCATTCGCATATCTACTACCCAGAAGAGAAGGAAATGGAAGCTAGAAAATAATTAGGTGGATGAACCAAAAGGTTCAACTTGGGAAGAAAAGGATGACCGAACTAAGAAGATATGGCACTTCTTCTTACTCTCTCAAAAGGAAAAGAACCGTTGAATCATTAAAGAGAGATGTAGTTCTAGGACTGGAAGCCACTCCTAAGGCATCTACTAAAAAAGAGGCTCCACTACTGTGAGTGCTATCAGAAGATATGGAAGAGTTGAAGAAATCAACTACATAGTCTTGCTGATTCGGCAGATGTATCAGCAGCTAATTTCTTCAGCTCTTCCGCGGCTTTCGATAGCACTCTTAATAGTAGAGCCTCTTCTTTAGTAGATGCCTTGTGAGTGGCTTCTAGTCCTAGCACTACTTCTCTCTTTGATAATTCATTGGTTCTTTTCCTTTTAAGAGGGAAAGAAGAAGTGCGAGATCTTCTCAGTGTAGCCATCCTTTTCTTTCCAAGTTGTAATTTTTGGTTTATCATCCTCTTTATTCTTCTAGTATCCTCTTTATTCTTCTAGCTTCCATGTACTTTTATTCTGAGATGTCATAGCCATATCTATCTAGAAGATCATTCAGCTTGGCTTAAGCTTTAAATAAAAGGTCATGTTCTTTGATTCATCTTGAAGGAAATGAAATTGGTTGTGAGAGGTTGACAACTTGATCAGCTAGACCCAAAAGAGTGTCTTCAGCTTCTTTGGGCTTACTTCCCTCCTTTTTGGTAGCATCATCTAAGATTCTAGATTACAGTAAATGGATATACGAAGGCACATCTGAAGGTTATTATGGTGCTGATGAAACTTGGAGGATCAGGATGATGAATTGTTGAAGCTCAATATTTTGTTGTAGGGTTTCAACCTTGAGTTCAAGGTCTATTGCCCTGGCTGCTGACTGCTAAAGTGTTGTAAGTTGTTATTCTAGTGAATTAAATCTTATAGCTTGGTCTTGTAGAGTCCTACATTAAGCCTCAACCTTAAGAACCCTATCTACTGATGCCTTCAGTAGACAGTTCTCAAATTCAAGAATTATGGCTCTTTCAACATAACCTTGAAGCCTTGCATTTTTTTCTTGTAATGCATTCAGTTTTTAAGCAAGCTCAAGGTTATGGGCTGTCAATTCATTTATTTATACGAGGCTTTATTCATCCATAAGTGTTGAATCCTTGGGAGAAAATAAGTTCCTAAGATGAGCCTCTACACCCTTGCCACCAGATGTTGTTTCTTGGTATCCTAGATTCCTCTCCTCAAGAGATGACTCCAAAAAGACATTCTCAATATAAGTTACTATGGTTAAGGTACTAGTTATGATGTCTCTATCCTGTTGTTCAATTGATGGATCAATAATAGAGACAACCTCTTCCACATTGACCCTTTCACCCCTAGGGTTAATCACTTCAAATTGAGGATGTAGGTCCAATTGTTGAGCATACACATCAGTCTTTGTCTGTAGTGTATGGGATAGGGAAGACAGTGGGTCATGCTGAATGGCAGCTAGAACATCTTCATCCTGGGTAATAGACATATGAATAGGAGTATAAGGAGGTGAGTCTAATGGCCGGGGATGTGTGCCAAATACTAATGAGACTTCTTCCTTAGAAGTTGTCTCAAATTTGGGGGTATCCCTTATTGGTTTCTCAATAAAGTGTTGAGACTCGAATTGAGGGCTAGTAGGGATGGTGTGGGTCTATTCTAAAGAAGTAAAATAAACCTTCTTCTTTGAGCCTTGTTTAGGTGTGGCTAACGCCTTTGACTTAGCAGAGACTTGAGTTTCCAGCCTTGCCTTGTTTGGTGGAGATGATTTGGAGGCCTACATCTTCTAAGTAAAAAGATGCAGGGGTTTGTTTCTTTGAGAAAATTGCTTTGTTTAAAGTTCCTAAGACATGTATACCTCCTTCAAGTTTAACTTTGTTACCCAGTTCTTCATTTACAATCAATTGTATGAACCTTGGGGTACATTAAAGGCATAAAATTTTAGGATTAGTTACATTTTTGCAAAGGTTTTGAATAGTGAAGTTTGAAAAATTATAACTATGTTGTTTCATAAGCCATGGATAGCCCCTGCTAAATCCAATGGAACTTGATCCCATCCACTAAACTTATTAGACAAACAATTAATAAAGATATGAAGGATGATTCTCCAATTATGATATAGCCTTGATTTAAAGAAGGTGGATGTTGGGAGTGGTCCTTTATATCCCATCTCCTTAAAAGTGGTATTCACAACCTCTTTGGGAATGAAGATACACCATTTTTGTCATTCAATTTGAGATGTTGATGAATTGTCGCATAAGAGATGGTGATCTTTATTACTTAAACCACTGTAGTAAGGATTTTGGTTCCATGTTCTCTTTGGATAAAACACGTACCCCAAAATTGCTTGATATGTGTTGCACAAATCATAGGATTAATCAAGATTGCAAAAGCGTTGTTGCTGTTGTGGAGAAAGTTAAGAACATGATCATAGATCGAGTCACCATTGTGTTTAAGTGACGCGGCTATGTTGTGATTTGGTCAGAATTCTAGGTTAAGAGTTCCCATTTGAAAAGATTTTGATGAAGTGTAGGGTTTTAAAAAAAATGAGTGTTTTTAAAGGATTTTGCTCTTGAGTGAGTGTAGAAGATGACAATGGTAGGAAGAAGTTCAGATTTATAGCTTATGGATAATATATAATAATATTATTTTAAAAGTTTTACCATCGTAACTGTAAATCCGATGGCTTGTGATGATGTAACAGTCTTTTTAGGAAACTATAATAGCTCCAATACATATCGGGAGATAAAAGAGGGTCCTACAGGATCTTTTAAAAGACACGTGCCGAAGCCTTCTTATCTGCCGAATTGCGAAAATCGATAGATACCCAGTTTTGTTATTAACAAAGCATTTTTCACAATTTTTATCAGATTTCATTATGTAAATCATTTAATTATTCAAAATTCATCATCTTAACAGCAGATACAAGATATTTAAACCTTGTTTCATTAAATGTTTTTTGAAAAGATCTATATATTGTTCATTTGTATGGTCCTTAATTAATTTAGTGATTTTCTTTTCTATACAATCTCTAATAAAATGATTCCTGATATCGATGTGTTTTGTTATCATTGTTGTCAATGTGAATTGGAGTATTCATAAAGGTTACTTCATGATTTCTAAGTTGAGTTTGAATCCATAGCACCTGAGCACAACAACTAGATGCAGCAATGTACTATACTTCAATAGTTAATGTAGAGATACATGTTTGCTTGTTGTATTGCCATGAAACCAATCTTCCCCCTAGAAATTGACATCCTCCTGAGGTGAACTTCTTGTCGATCTTGCAACCTCCGTAGTCACTATCTATATATCCAGAGAGATTGAATTCTGCACTCTTAGGGTACCATAATCCTAACTTAGGTTCCCTTTCAGATACTTTAAAACTCTCTTGGCAGCCATCAGGTGTGACACTTTTTGGAGCAGTATGAAATCATGAGCACTAGCATATGGCAGGCATAATATTTGGTATGCTTGCTATAAGGTACATGAGAGATCATATGATGGGTCTATATTACTGCTGATCACCTGCTTCCCCCTCAAGATCAGGAGTTAAAGAACATGTTTTAGACATAGGGGTTTTAGCAGCTTTAGCATAAGTAGCTTGAAATCTCACTAAAATGTCTTAAACATACTTAAATTGATTTATAGAAATCCTATTAGGTGTTTGCTACACTTGTAGTACTAAGAAGAAGGTGAGTTCTCCCATTGAACTCATCTCAAACTTGGACTTCATAAGACTCTCAAAGTCTATACATAATCTCTCATTTGTTGAACTAAATATCATGTCATCCATATATACTTGTATGAATATGATATCCAAATAAACTTTCTTTATGAATAAAGTTTTGTCTATGGATCCTCTTATGCATCCATTTCTCAGGTGAAAGGTAGAGAGTGTCTTATACAATTTCCTAGGAGCTTGATGAAGCCTATAGAGAGCTTTATCAAGTTTGTAGACATAATCTAGATACTTAGGATCTTCAAAACCAGGTGTTTGACAGACATAAACTTCTTCATCTATCTCCCTATAGAGAAATGCAATCTTAACATCTATCTGAAATAGCTTGAAGTGTTTTGAGGAAGCAAAAGCAAGAAAAATTCTGATTGCTTCAGCTTGGCAATAGGAGCAAAAACTTCATAATAGTCAATCTCTTATTCTTGTGTGTACCCTTGTACCACAAGTTGCTAAATCAATATTTCAGATTCGTTGAGCTTGGATCTTAGGATTCATCATTTTCAGATTTGAGAATTCAAAATTAAAGATGGGTGGAAGTGTGTGAATCGAAGAACAAGGATGTGTGTCAAATGTATAATGTGATGATTTCATTGATATTGAATAACAAATTACAATGAAGAAACATATACAAAGATGGATGAACATCAAACCCACCCAAAGGAGAGAAATTCTCCTTGGGTGGTGATTTACACCATGAAATACACACACTTAAGAACTACCAGCCACTCACATACTTTGCAATAACCATATATTACAAAGTAGCACTAGTGGTTCTATTTATAATGTTTTTACATCATGACCTAATTTTGACTTTTCTTGTGGTCTTGATGTTGACTTTATCTTGTTGACTTTGTCTTGTGTTTGTTTTGTTCTGTTTATCAACTTGGTCTTTGAACTTGTACAATGAGATCTTTAGTTGGCTTTGATTGTGGTTTGGAAAGCTTCAGTTTATCAATTGTTGAACCCAACAATACTCCCTATAAACTGATGCTTGCCAAACCTTGACTTTGAAGATCTTTCAGTCACATGTCTTCTTGATCAACTGATGTTCTAACACAGTTCACTGTAGTTCTCCCCCTCAGATTAAGCTTCTCCTAATGTATTTCTGATAAAGGATAGAATCTCTTTGAGAATACTTAACGTATTGGATATGAGGTGTATCACTTTTGGATTACTGTTTGTTCATATCACACTCAAAGGATTAGAATGTATTAGGCATATGATGAGGCTTTGAACTTCAATAAACAGCATCAGAAACATAAGTCAGTCTTGAAGACACTTCAACTCTTTGAATCTCTTAATTAACTTGATAATGGATGGTTCCAAGTACTTCAGAAAGAGTTTCTAACAGTTGTACAAATCCTTGATTGGATCAGTGATTATATGACCAAGGTTGATTTCTTCATTTCTGTTGAATGTGAAAATGGATATGCCTGTTGGTTGCAATCATCTGTATTCATCATGTTTCTTGTTTTCTTGTTTGTTGTAGGCATCTGTTCATCATATTTCTTGTATTTCTTGTTTGTTATTGTCAACTGTTCATCATCTGTTCATTGATATTGTTGTTGTTGATAGTGTTGTTGTGATGTTGTTGATGTTGATGTTGATGTTAATGTTGCTAAAATTGGATATGACATTCGCATTTGTTGAATCATCATAAGCATTGGTTGCCTTAACATCCGCATTTCAACACAACTTTATCCGCATTTGTTAAATCAACACCCGCATTCGTTAGTTCAACAACCGCATTTGTTAATTCAACAACTGCATTTGTTAATTCAATAGCTGCATTTGTTAACTTAAACATCAGCATTTGATTTGCACTATCTGCATTAGTGCATAAGTTAGCCGCATTTATTTTGTTGATCATCAGCATTAGATTTGAACTCATCAGCATTAGTTCCCTTAAAGCAGCCGCATTAGATGATCTTTGAAACACAACCGCATTTGTTGAGTTACACAACTGCATTAGTTGTGTAACCAGCATGTTTAAACAAAACAACCGTATTAGTGATCAAAACAGCCGTATTAGATAGTATCATCAACCGCATTTGTAGAGGTTGCATGAACATAACAGCTATATTTAATCAAAGCAGCTGCATTTGTTAATCGAAACACCCGCATGACTTGATTACATATCCGTATTTCATGGAAGAAATGTGGATTGCCTTGTGTTTCATCTGCATTTGTGTGGGAACATGAATATTGCAGCCGCAATTATTGGTTAATACAACCGCAATTGAAGTTTCTCATTAGCATTTCTTTTGTATCAAATCAGCATTTCTTTGAACTAAGCTGATGTGTTAATGTGTTCAACACTTCTTGTTAAACCATCCGCATTTCTTTTTAACATCCATATTAGTTTAAGTACACATCCGCATTTATTTGAAAACAAGGCTGCAATTTGCTAACACATCAGCATTTCTTGTTTATGCATTAGTATTTCTTGTTTATGCATCAGCATTTCATGTTTATGCATCAGCATTTCATGTTTAGGCATCAACATTTCTTATTTATTTCACACTTAACCAAATGTGTGTTCTTCTGATCTGAATGTATATGCGAGCTTCAATCCAAATCAGATTCACTTTCTTGCGGGAATGATTCATGAATCATCTTCGAAAGCACGTAAATTGATTTTGTTGAATGCGAGCAGCTTGAATTTGTTGATCTTCTTCGAGGAGCAACCTGTTCAAACAGAATGTATTTGCGAACAGAATGTATTCTTCTCTAACTAATGTTCTTCGTGGATTTTGATTTGGATCTGTTAACATTGCATCGAAATTGCAGTGATAAAGTGTGGAATTTTTTATCATCTTCAATTCGAACCAAATAAGAACAGATTTCTTGATTTTGTTGATTTTGCTGAAGAACAGATGATGATGAAGATGAACAGATGCTTGTTCTTCATTTTTCTGATTTTCTTCTTTGTTGTAAACATCTTTAAAGATGAAAACAGATCTGAAACATACATGAACCCAGCAACCAACAGCTCTGATACCATTTTGCTGAATCAATATTTTAGATTCGTTAAGCTTGGATCTTAGGATTCATCATTTTTAGATCTGAGAATTCAAAATTAAAGATGGGTGGAAGTGTGTGAATCGAAGAACAAGGATATGTGTGTAATGTATAATGTTATGATTTCATTGATATTGAATAACAAATTACAATGAAGAAACATATACAAAGATGGATGAACATCAAACCCACCCAAAGGAGAGAAATTCTCCTTGGGTGGTGATTTACACCATGAAATACACACACTTAAGAACTACCAACCACTCACACACTTTGGAATAACCACACATTACAAAGTAGCACTAGTGGTTCTATTTATAATGTTTTTACATCATGACCTAATTTTGACTTTTCTTGTGGTCTTGATGTTGACTTTGTCTTGTTGACTTTGTCTTGTGTTTGTTTTATTCTGTTTATCAACTTGGTCTCTGAACTTGTACAATGAAATCTTCAGTTGGCTTCAATTGTGGTTTGGAAAGCTTTAGTTTATCAATTGTTGAACCCAACACAAGTCTTGCTTTGTTCTTGATAACAATGCCTTTGTTATTCTTCTTGTTTTTGAATTCCCATCTGGTTCCTATTGAAGTCTTGATAATAATGCCTCTATCATCCTTGTTCTTTCTCTTTTGTCTTAGCCTTTTTAGCAGCTAGCTTTGTACAAATTGGATTAGAAGATACTTGCTTTTATACCTCTAGGTTGCACTTAGGGATATAGGTAGGAATGTATATCATTGGAGGTTCCATAGTATTGTACCCTAACCCTATCTTGGTTTGATACAAATTTTGAGTGTTTTTAGTGAAAGCAAGCAATTTTTTAAACTTTTAGTTTGAACATTGTATTTATCAGCATATGTTTTAGCTACAGCTAATCACATTGTGCTATTTTAATCTGGCAAAGAGATTATCAATTTGGGTGTGCAAGTTAGTTTGTTCATGTTTTAGTCGTGAAACAATCCTTTTTAGCTCTATTATCTTTTCTTTTTGATCTTAATAATTTTTCAAAAAATTAGTTTTAAGAATGTTGATTGATTCCACATCTTTTATGAGATCCAGATTATGATTTCTATACAAGTTTACCTTAGTAACACACTCAAGTGTACAACAAGGTTCAAAAGTTACCTAAGGTGAGGAGTTTACCTTAGCAGAGCAGATGTATCAAGTCTGTTCACTTGACCATTCTCCCTTTCCATAACAAAGCTGTGTGTAGCTTCATCAAACCTCCACTAGACAATTTGGCTTCTAGGGTTGAGGGGATTGGTTGGCAGCTTGTCCCCTTTTCGTGTGTCTAGCAGAGTCGCCAGTCTCCTTCTCAACTTCTTCTCTTCTTCATTAAGTGCATCTGAGTTGGTTGCAAGAAGTTGGAGAGCTTGGTCTAGTGTTCCCCTTGGTAGATCAAGGAGTGCATCTCTTATGAGGGAACATGAAGATCCATCAATGTATTTTAGCTTTATGGACTCTTCCTTATAAGAGATGTCACTCAGGGTTGTGCAGTTAATGAGCTTCCTTTTGATCTCCTTGAATTCTTCTAAGGTCAGGGGTTTAGATGGTTCAGAAGATAGTTTGGGTAGTGATTAGTTTCGGGGTTGTGTTTTGGGTTTAAGGATAGGTGGTGGTGGAGGTTGTTGAGAGGCAGTGGGTGAAGGTGTAGGTATGGCTGATGGTGTGGGTTCAGGGGTGTAAGGTTCAGTGGTTAGCTCAGTTTTAATGGGGAATGGAAAAGGAGTGGGCATTGGTTTTGATTTGGGTGCTGGTTTGGGTTTGGAAGTTGGTTTGGGTGCCTTCCTCTGAACACTTTGCCTTTGAAGTACCTCTTGCCTTCTTCCTGAGCGATTGTCAGCCTTCATGCTGCTGACATGTCGCTGTAGGGTCTTTAAGGATATAGACCATGGGTTTTAAGGTAGATTTTCATCCACTCCTTATCACCTTCACTCTTGGCAGCTGCAAGCTTTGCCTCTTCCTCCATCTTCTTCCTCTCCTTCACCTACCTACTTATTTTCTTTGTTGATTTGATCCTGCTCTCTTTGAAAAAGGAACAAGATTGTATCATAATCATAAGGTGCTAGCTCCTTCTGAGAAGAGCCTCTAGTATAGAGAAAGGCTATTCTATCCATCCTCTCCTTCTCTATTGCCTCCTCCTTCTTTTTCCTCTCTTCCTCCTCTATGGCCAACCTTGCTGCTTCCTCCCTTTCTTTTTGTAGCAAGGTTGCCTTCTCCAGCTTTAGAAGCTCATCAAGTGGGAGTAGAAGGATATCTTCATTGTCTACTCCCAGGCTGATGAGCCTGTCTATAACCTCCACTCTCCTCTAGTTGTTGATACTCTCTTGGGCGGCTGCTGCTGCTTTACTGCTTGCAGCTAGCAACTTCCCAGTATCAATTCTTCCTTTCTTTTTCAACTTCTACAGGCTTTCTTCCTCTAGAAGCTCTTTTGTAGTAAGCTTCTTCTTTCCTTTAGGATCAGAGGAAGATTCAGCTTTTGGAGACTTAGGCTTAGAGGTTTTAGGTTGGGGAGAGGGGGTTTGAACTTATGGTGCTTGGGAGATGGGAGTTGTAAGGAAGTCCTCACTATTGACCTTAGAGGCCAGGTCAAGAGTGTCCTTTATGATGAACAGGTCATCGGAAAAGGAAGAAAGTTCAATTATTCCTTCGGCAGCTTGAATTTCTGCTTTGGAAGTAATTGGAACTGCACTACCTGTCCCTTCTAATTTGGTTGCTAGGCCATCGGTCTGTATTTCCCCTTTGGAGTTAATATTAGGTTCAATAGAGACCTTAGGTTGGCCAACTTCCTCCTCAGAGGTAGGTGGTGCACTCAGCCTTTGTAGCTCTTCAGCTCTAAAATAGGCTATGACAACATCAGGGGAGGTTTGTTCAAGGGAGGAGCTTATCAGAAATTTGGTTAAGAATCTGTTAAGGTCAATGAGCATTCTTGGGTCCACTTGAATGGTAATAGTAGGTGGTTGAGGAAAGATGGTTGCAGGATGTTGCTGTGTGGGATAGAAAGAAGAGATGGCATCAAGGGAAGGAGTGATGGCAAGGCTGGGTTCCACATGTCTTTGTTTCTGTACATTCTCCCCCTTTTTGGTAGCATTATCTTGAGAAGTAGATGAGCTGGAGGAAGAACTTAAAGAAACTTGAATTGGTACATCCCTAACAGACTTCTCAAACAATTTCTCAGCTAGTTGAGCCTTGAGATGTTCAATCTCAAGTTGCTGAGTGGCAGACCTGTCCTCTAAAGTCTTAACCTTTAATTCAAGGTTTGAGACTTTAGAAAGCAAGTCTCTGATAATGAGTTTCAGACTGCCGTCATCTTCTTTTAAAGAATCATTAAGAGATGAGATAACATACCTAGTATGTTCATCATCACCACCAGTAGTGGTTTCTTGGCACCCTGTATATCATTGCTTACTGATGTCTCTTTCAGAGGCATCAATTGGCAAGGTTGCCATAGACTCAGTCTCATTGATGTTACCACTATCCTGAGAAGTTAGTGAAACACTCTCAGTAGTGGCAGCTGAGCCTACATGAGTCGCGTCCACATTAGTTTGACTCACCTCAGTTAGGTTTAGCTGATGTGGGCTAGACATTAGAGGTTCTCTGGGGCTCAGTTGATCTTGAGAGTGGTGTGGTAGATCAACATCATGGCCCAGATGGAACATAATGTCCTCATCAGGTCGGGTTAATAGGTCAATAAAGGATAGAGAAGTTATATCTAGTGACTCGAGACCTTAGTCAGCACCTAATGGCTCCTCTGCAATAGCAGTTGAGCTAATGATGTGGCTGTCCCTTTTTGGCTGCACAAGGGAGTGTTGAGACTCACCCTGAGGGCTAATGGCTTGTGTTGTAGGCTAGTCAGGTTGAGACTAAGGAGACTCAACACTGACATTGAGGTCAATGGTGGAGGATGGTTGGACCTCTAGCTGAGTAGGAGCTCTAAGTTCCACTCTAGCCTTTTTGGTTTGAATAGAGGGGACCTGATCAAGCAGAGTAGATTGATTAGGGGTTTGTTTGGGTTGTCTTGTGTAGGTGATCTTGATTGGGTGGGAAGAAGTAATTGGCATTAGAGTGGTGGTGTTTGGTATGGGTTCATCACCTGCTGGGCTTGCAGGGATGTCACCAGGAGCCCTTGGCTCAAGCATACCTGGAAAAAGATGAGTGAATCTTCTAGTAAAGTTGGTGGACACCTTTTTTAGAGTTTTGAAGATGCTAGGCCTTATGTGAGGGACCCGTAGAACATTTGCACATTGTAGTCTGTCCTGGTCTAGCTCACAATTGATTATGTGCTGAATGAACCGGGGATACATGTAGAATGGATCCTAGGTGAGATTGCCTCTTAAGTTGTTCAGCATAAATTTTGAGTAGTTGAAGCGCAGGCCCTTTACCAACCCATGGACTAGGAAGCCCAAATCATAAGGGATTTGATCCCATCCCCCGGACTTGTTGGATAGGCAGTACAGGATGATGTGTATCAAGAACTTCCAATTGTAGGAGAAGTTAAACTTATAGACTGTAGACCTGCTCACATCGCCATCATATCCCATCTGAGTGTAGGTATTTTCCAACTCAGATTTGCGGAATTCAGTAGGGGTGCCCTTGTCATGAAGCTCCAAATGCTCCCTGATGATTGATTCAGTTATTATGATCTTCTGCCCACAGATCCTCGATCTGATGACCCTCTCATTGTTAATCGTCTCGCTTCGACCATTGGCCCAGAATTTAGCCATATGGTTTGAGTAGATGGTGGGTTAACAGTGAGGGCAGTGATGTATGTCGATTGTGATAGAAATTTGATAATAGGGGCAAAATCGACATCCTTTGAAAAATCAAGGATGGCGACCTGGTTATGTTGAGGATTCAAGGCCATTGTTATTGAAGTACTGTTTGATTGAAGGAATTTAAGAGTGAGTGAAGAAGATAATGGAAATTTAGGGCTTTCGCAGTGGTAAAGAAAGTAAAGAAAGAGAGTCGGAAGTTTTAAATGGGGGTTAAAAAGTCAAACCGATAAGGTGAAAGGACTGTTTAGGTTTCGATTTGGCAGGGGCGGTAAGATAAACCATTTAAAATATTCCGACAATCATCAATAAAATCTTACTTTTTACAGAGTGGGGCCCAAAGATTTCCGTTACATAGTAAAAGTTTTCTTCCGAAGGTAAAATTACTTCCGAGAGAAAACACTTGTGTTTCTCAGTATTGTCTTCCAAAGCCATTTTTACTTCCGAAAGCAAACCATGTCTCAATGACAAGTTTGCTTCCGAGAGTACAGTCTTCTTTTGAGAAAAGTAGTTAGTAAGCTTCGAAAGTAGATTTGATCTATGATCAAATGTTCTTCCAAGGCTAAAGACCCTTCGAAAGAGAATATTTATGTAGAGGAATCTGCCTTCGGAAGATTGATAAAGATCTCTTCCGAGGGTAAATTTCTCATCGAAAGAATTCATACTTTGAAATTTTTTGAAGAAAACCTTCTTGTAACAAGGCTTAGATTGTATATAGACAACATAGACAAGACACATTTAAAAAGGTTTCTTAGAAGAGCAAGACTAGTCATTGTTAATCATTCCAATAGCTGTAATTAAATACTTGAATCTTTGTTCATCAAAGGCTTTGGTGAACAAATCAACATATTGTTCATTTGAATTGACTTTGACTAGTTTGATTAGAATTTTCTCATGAATATCTCGAATGAAATTGTACCTGATGTCAATATGCTTTGTCTTCGAGTGCTTGACTGGATTTTTTGTGATAGATATGGCACTCTTGTTGTCTATATGGATAGGGGTCTCCATCAAGTTGAAACCATAATCCAGCATCTGATTCTGAATCCAAAGTAGTTGAGCACAACAGCTTGCAGTGGCAATATACTCAGCTTTAGCAGTAGATATGGATACACATGATTGCTTCTTGCATTGCTAGGAGATGATCCTTCCACCAAGAAATTGACATCCTCCTGATGTTGATTTCTTGTTGATGATGCAACCACCATAACCACTATCCGTGTAACCATAAAGATTAAAATCCCTATTCTTAGGATACTAGAGGCCCAGTTTGGGAGCTCCTTTGAGGTATCTAAGGATTTTCTTGGTAGCAATTAGGTGAGACATCTTTGGTGCAGCTTGATATCTTACACAGATGCAAGTTGCAAACATGATATCAAGTCTACTTATGGTGAGATACATCAAAGACCCAATAATTGCCCTGTACTGATGCTGATCAGTATCCTCCCCCTTGGAATCATGATAAAGTTATGATTTCTGGGTATAGGTGTCTAGGCTGGCTTACAATCTTTCATCTCAAATCTCTCTAAGATGTCCTTGACATACTTAGATTGACTGATGAAGAACCCTTCTTCCATCTGCTTCACTTGAATTCCAAGAAAAAAATTCATCTTTCCCATGGAACTCATCTCAAACTTGTTTCTCATGATGCCTTCAAAGTCTTTACACATTTGGTCATTTGAGGATCCAAATATGATGTCATCGACATAGACTTGAACAAGCAACATGTCCTTCCCGGACTTATTTATGAACAAAGTCTTGTCTATGGTGCCTCTGGTGTAGCCATTCTTTAGAAGAAACTAAGACAGTGTCTCATACCACAGCCTAGGTGCCTGATGCAACCCATAAAGAGCTTTATCCAATTTGCACACATAGTTAGGATGTTGTGGGTCTTCAAATCCAGGTGGCTGGCACACATAGACTTCTATATCAATATCCCCATACAAAAATGCACATTTGACATCAAGTTGATAGACTATGAAGTTCTTGGATGCTGCAAAAGCAAGGAAGATTCGCACAGCCTCAAGTCTTGCAACAGGTGCAAAGACATCAGTGTAATCTATGCCTTCCTCCTGTGTGTATCCTTGAACAACAAGTCTTGCTTTGTTATTAATGATCAAACCTTTATCGTCTCCTTTTTTTTTTCTGAACACCACTTAGTGCCAATGTGGACTTGGCTAGGTGGCAATGGACACAAGTTCCATACCTTTTGCCTTTTGAACTGAAGCAACTCCTCTTGCATTGCTTCAACCCAATTGTTGTCCTTAAGGGCTTTTTCCACCTTCTTGGGTTCCATTTGAGAGAGAAATAATGAGTACATGCAGACATTCCCATTATGGGTCTGACTTCTTGTTCTCACACCTTTTGAGACATCCCCAATGATGTTCTCAGCTGGATGAGTGGTGTGTATCCTGAGCCTAGGAATCACATCTAGTTGCATAGATAGATCTAGGTTTGAGAAGTTTTGCTTAGGATTTTGAACACCATGACCAGCTGATGTCTCACACTCATTCAATGAGGACTGTTTGAATGAATGTGTCATAACATCAATGGTATTTTGCGGTGAAGTAGCATCAACGGTTGCCTGTTCCTCCAGATCACTGTCTTCATCAGCTTGGTGTTGAATGCTGGAGTTGTCAGCTGTTGTGGCTGACAACTTATTGATGCTCCCTTGTTTCCTGAGATATTCATGCTTTCAGGGATTCCAATTGAAGGAGTTTGATCTTTAGTTCTTCTTGGAGAACTAGGAATAGGTCTGGGAATCTCAAACAGTTGATCTTTATATGGGTCACTTTGAGTTCCTGTTCCAGTTGAAACATTCTCATAAGATGGTCTAGAATAGTTTGGAAACAATTCTAAATTGAAGATATGATTAGGACCATTTCCCTTAACATAAGGAGTGTGCTCATTGACAATAATGTTGGATGATTCCTCAAATTGTTGATTTTTAATATTATACACTCTATAAGTAATAGAGGTTGAGGAATATCCAACAAAGATAGCATCATCCAACTTTTAAGCAAATTTTTCTAAATTATCTTTTTTGTTAAGTATGTTGCACTTGTTGCCAAAGGACCTAAGAAAGCCAATGAACGGTGGCCTCTTGTTCTACAGCTCATAGGGGGTCTTTCCATGGCGCTTAACAATGATAACCCTGTTCTGCACATAACATGCAGTGCTGACTGCCTCTGCCAAGAAAGTTAGAGGCAACTTTGAATCAACTAAAATAGTTCTTGCTACCTCAATAAGTGTCATGTTCCTCCTCTCAGCAACACCATTTTGTTGAGGAGTTCTAGGAGCACTGTATTGTCTGGCAATCCCTTTTACAAAATAAGTCAAGAACTTGATTCTAAAACTCAGTCCCTTGATCACTTCTAATGATTTTACCTTGTGATCCTTCTGATTTTCAATTTTAAGAATAAAAGATTTTCAATTTTGAGTTACCTTGTGATTTTACCTTGTGATCCTTCTGGTCACTTCTAATGATTTTACCTTGAAAAGAAAACCCATGTAAATCTTGTAAAATCATCAACAATCACAAGACAATATGATTTCCTTCCAATGCTCATTATACTTGTGGGATCAAAAAGATCCATGTGCAATAAGTGTAATGGGGTGGTGATGGAGTTAACGTCTTTGGATTTGTGAGTGACCTTGTGTTGCTTCCCTTTGAGACAAGCAATACAATTATCTTTATAGAAAAACTCCTTTTTATTTTAACCAATTTATTCATGGTTTTAAAATTAACATGGCACATTCTTTTATGCTAAATAGATGACTTATCACCATTAGATTTGGAAAGAAAGCATGATACTTTAACCAGTGGGGAAGCATTGTTCAGATCCAGCTTGTACATATCCCCTTTCTTGGGAGATCTAAGAAGCACCAATTCCTGAGGAACTGTCATCTCGGGTTTGAGGATAATGTACTCATGCTCTATGAAAAGCATTTGGTGCTTTAGATCATAGAATTGAGAAACACTTAAGTGATTGTGTTCAAGCTATTTGAAAAAAATTACTTTGTAACCTTTTAACTAACCATTGGATACATTAACTCTACCGAAAATGTATCCTCCGGCTTCACCTCCAAACTAAACAGGACCTCCATCAAACTGTTCAAATTATTGTAAGAGAGATCTGTTCCCTGTCATGTGCTTGGAGCATCCACTGTCCATAATCCATATATTTCCATTCTTGTCATGTGAATGTTCATGCACATAAGGTGAAAAGAATAGTTACTATTGGAAACCCAAGCCTTGTTGGTTTTGGGCTCTTCCAATGTAGATGATATAATTGAACCAAAATGTATGCATGGGGGTTCAATTATGGTTTATGAAGAAGATGCTTGGGCTGCAGCATCGTTTTTGATCTTCCATTCCATCCTCTAGTTGATCAGTGTAGATGAGCCTGATGAGGCTTGAGCAACATGACTTGATTTCGAGGCTTCTTTTTTCTCGGAAGAAGTTTTCACCACCTTTTCTTCTGAAGCAGTCTTCTTCTCAGAAGATTTCAAAGGATTCTTTTTGTTTCTTTTTTTGTTCTTTAGCTTGTTCTTTAGGATGATGGATGTTGGGGGTAGTTTAGGTATATTGGGGCTAGGGAGTTCTTGAACCTTCAGCAACATGTAAAGCATTGCTAACATGAAGGTTTGAGATTCTGTTCATCTGATGGCCTTTCTGAGTTTCCATCTCCATATGGCATCCATCAAGGATTCCATATATTTTAGTCATGGTAAGAGTGTTGAGATTCTCAGTTCTTTTGATTGAGACACATTAGAAAGTTCACTCATAAGGAACTGCACTCATGAATTTTCTCAATATGTCTTTCTTCTCAAGAACCACTCCCATAGACTGAAAAGAGGTGATCAAGTCCATGTATCTGAAGTATTGTTGGCTCAAGGTCTCACCAACAAGGTATGTGAAGTTCTCAAACTTCTGCTTCAGCACATCTTTCTTAGTCTCCTTGGATTTAGTAGAACTAGAGTACATAAGCTTCAAGGCATCAAATAGTTCTTTGGCGGTCTCGTATTGCTAAAAGCCTACCATTATGGAGTTTGTTATATCAGTAAGCAACACAGTCATGGTTTTGCACTCAATGTCCATCTTCTTGAAGTCTCTATTAGAGTAGTGTTCAACAGTTTTCTCAATCACGGCACCATTACCAGCCGGTGATTCCACCTTTGGTTGGTAAGGACCATGAGTGACTGATCTTCATATGCGGCTGCCTTGATACTTGATAAAGCCTTTAATATGTTTGCACCAGGTTACAAAATCATCAGGGGTGATGATAGGAGCCTTGGTCATGGTTTCCATCTCAGACTCAGAAAATTTCTGGTTAAGAGCTATTTGAGTGAAGTGAGTAAGTGTGAAGAAACAAGGGTGATTTAGGATGGTCAGATCTCATAATCAAGAGCCTAAAAAGCTCTGATACCAATTGCAGGATCGGTGTTGGTTTCACAATACAAGTTTATCTCACAAGCTTACTTAATCTCACTCGGTTTGATGAAGCAGAATCTGTAACTAAATTCACAAGCAATATAATAAGTTAATGAAAACAAATGAAGACAATAGTAGTTTTTGAAGATACTTGTATATATTACTTCTTAACTCAGTATTACAAGACTCTTACAAGCATGGTTACAAAGTTACAATGAGAAACTATATATACTACTATTTACAACCAATTATACTTGGATAACCGGCTGGAATCTACAACTAGACAAATACTACATTACTAGAAGTAAAGTATCTAAGAAAAAATATTATCCTAGATTAGGTAGTCATGAAAGGTCCATGACTTACCTTTTGGTTACCAACTAAAAGTGGCAATTGTACTAACTGATAATATGTGAACAGTAGATAAAAGTATGGTCAACTTCATGGGCGTGGGAAAGCGCCATACAATATATCAGAGGTTGCAACGGATGTCAGACTGACCATACTTAAGTCTACTGGTTCATAGTTGGTTCTTCCGAAGCTAAATGGCTTCGAACCGAGGCCATTTATACTTCGGAAGAATCAACTTCTTCCGAGTCTTCTGCAAGTCTTCAGGACTTTATTCTTCGGAAGACTTTGTCTTTAGGATCTTCTAAGCTGTTACTTCAGAAGGAGAACTACTTAGTCTCGGAAGACTGAGTTCTCACTTCGGAAGTTCTTCAATCTTGAGCTTCGGAAGATCTTTGACTTGTCTTTGGAAGAGCAGCTTTGTCTTCGGAAGACCACTTTAATTGTACATCAAAATCTTCTAAGTGTTGTTTTGGTTGCACCAGCCTCATATGATCCAACAAAAAGGTTTCATGTGGAGGGGCCATAAGTGCTGATGACTTTAAGGGGTTTGATGATCTACCGAGTGATTCTTTATTGGCTTACATCTTCATTTGATAGGCACTTAAAATGCCATATAACTCCTCAAGAGTTATTATCTTTAGATTTTCAGTTCTTCTTATGGACATAGTGTATACTGTCCATGTCTTAGGTAGGGACCTCAAAAACTTTTTAAGAACATCAATATTCTCCATCTTTAGTCCAGCTTTATTGAGAGAGTCTAATAGTTCAACTTATATAAGATATGAAGTAGTTATGGTTTCTCCACTTGTAAAACAAGAGTTTTTAAACTTTTGCTTCAAGACATCTTTTTTGTTCTCCTTCATATCTTTAGTTCCTTCAAATCTGGCTTTCGATGCTTCCCATAACTTCTGAGCAGTTGTGAATTTATTGAAACCATGGATGATGTTGTTTGGTATGCTCATTCTAATTAGCCATAGAGCCTTTGAATCCACATATATCTTCTTTAGATCTTCATCTGAGTACTTGATTGAATCTTTGGGAATCATGGCTCCACCTTAACCAACACTTAAACCTTAGGGACATATGGTCCGTTCAGAATAAAGAGCCAAAGTCTCAAATCTCGATTCCTTAGAAAATCTTCCATTCGGATTTTCCAAGTATCATATCCATGGTGTGAACATGGGTGGTTTGGTTTGAGTTCCATTCTCCAAGTCATGCTTTCTTGAGATGCCTACAACAATCATTTTGTGATCCTCGATAGTGTGATCAAAAGAAAACAAGTGATTTCTTGAAAGGTGACTTTAAGTAAATCAAGAGCCAAAGCTCTTATACCACTTGTTGGATCGGGGTTAATAACTTAACAAGACTTTTCTATTGATCAGTAGTTACACAAATACGAAATCTAAGTTTAAATACTTTGAGTAAAGATAAGTGAACAAAATGATCTTTCATAATATTCACTTGATTAATCAGTACTGAGTACAAAGACTTACATTCAGTAGATATAACAAGTCGCTTAACAAGCTTACCTCTAAACTATACAAGTACGATTATACTATGAAATCTAAACAATCATAATAAACTATTTTATGTACAGAATGTCCAATATGACAGACAATCGACACCATAGAGTTAGGCAGCTTGAGTACTATGTTGGGTCTAAAAGGTAGAACACGACAGTCGTCAGAGTACTTCGATACAGACAGTCTTGTCCATTGTTGTGATTGATTAGCAGAGCATCCATTTAAGTGTTGATATGTAGTCCATCAATACTTCATCACTTTCAGTGCTGATCAGCATTAGTTCAGCACTTGGCATATGCTGCTCGGTAGTGAATCAACATTTGGCATCATTCGGCAGTTGAGAGTCATGTGCTGAATCCCTGAGTTTTTGATAGTTACATTCTTTTCACAGATCAACAAACAATTTTGGAGGCTCTCAATAATAAAACCTAAATTGAGTTTTCACATAATTAATTGAATGATTTTAACTAATTATTAGCAAACAAATTAAACAACTTAGCTAAAACAAATTAAGCTAAACATAATGAATGAATCAGACAAATAAAGATTTATACTTGGAAACATATGCGAAGTCAGTACCTAGATAGAGATCCAACTAATATGCAATGACACGATTAATAACTCATATGCTATCTCTAAAAGTATGGATCTAAGGTTGACTAGGTAAGCTACTAATCCTTAAGAAAACCAAAGACACGTGTGAAGCATAAGATACGTGATATGTTGATAATTACACATACAAATAATGCGTATTTATCCCTTTTTGAGTATTTTTGGTTTTGAATTCATTCAAGTAGACACTTATTTATGCTTAAATTGAATGTTATAGGTTCCTAAGGGGGCTTGATGGTTTTTGTGGAAAAATTAATGATTTGGTGAAGCTTTGAGGAGAAAAACTTTCTGAAATACCCATGTTCAGAATCAACAGACCCATATTGAACAAGCTTAAATTTATTTTTTGTTGACCTAATGCTGGACATGGCCATGTTACTTATGAACATAGCCATGTTCGATCCAAAATCGTGATATATATCCAATCCTCCCACATTTGAGCTATATTCAATTTTTATGTTCTTTCAAGGCTCTTAGTTGCTTTTGGGAAAATCTTTTATAGTCAAGGCTAAGATTGAAGATTTTTTCAAGGAGGACCATCCAACTCATTTCCACTTGAGGTTTGAAATGTTGATCTACTTATTTTTCCATGTTCTTAAGTGGATTAGATGAAACTTAGCATGTTTTAACAACTTGTACATGGTTCTTGTTATTATTTTGTGTTGATGCTATAATGAAAATTGATTATTTTTCAATGATTATACGTGTTTTTTCTAGTCTGATAAATGTTCAACCTTCTGGGTGTTGTAAGCATGTTATGTTGGAAAACCTCATGTCTTTTACAACACTTATGCGTATGATATGATTAGGAATGGTAAGACCATCTCCAAAAGGAATATTAATTATTATTTATTAAATTTAAAGTTCAAATTTCAAATTCCCCCCGAAATAGATTTTAAACAATTTTGAATTCCCCCTACACAAATTCTCGCATCTAAAACCACTATAAATACATATTTATTTATTCATAATTTTCTCATTCTTAAATCTTCTTTCTCCTAAAATTCTAGAAAATCATGATTTCAAACATGAATTCATTTTTACAATTACTAAACGATTCCAATCCTGATGAAAACCCAAACCCAAATTCAAACCCAAATTCAAATCCAAACACAAACCTAAACCCGTACTCATATCCAAACTTTGGATATTCCTATTCTAAGGATATCAGAATCAACAATTCCTAAATCCTGGATTCTATAAGTTCCAAAATCTAGGGTTCTCTTAATTCTCAAATCCTAGATTCTCTCAATTCTCAAATCTAGGGTTCTCTCAATTTATAAATCCTGGGTTCCCTTAATTCACAAATCATGGGTTCTTTCTATTCACCAATCTACCTGTAACTCAATCTCTAGTTACCACAGAACCTCTAGCTATTTCAACAACCCAAACATCTGCTTTAGCACCACGTAGTGGTAGTATGGATAAAACTCCATCCTCTTACATCAAGACCACCAAAAAGAAGAAGACCAAAGTAGTTGCATCCTTAAAACAACCAAAAAAGATCATAGTCATCTGAGGAAGAAGAAGTTCTCACCAAAGCATGGTTACATATTTCAAATGACTGTATCATTGAGACCTCTAAAAAAAACAATGACTTTTGGCAGAGGGTCCATATACTTCAAATAGAGTAGCAATATGGTGAGAACAATGGATAACCTATGTTCTCACTAGCATATGATAAAACAAAAGGTTAGTGTATTTAACAACATTTACATTCAACTAAGACTAAAAAGAAGTAGTTGTTCTGATGATCAATTGCTTTGACGTGCTCGTGAGATGTATGAAGCCTCAGAAAGTAAACAATTTATGTACGATCATGTTTGGATCCTTCTTAAAGATGAGCCGAAGTGGAAAGAACAAACAACTCTTGAGCACAGTCAAAGTGTAAATGGTAAAGATCTGCTGATAATATTTCATGAGAAGCTAATAAGTACTTTGACCTCAATTTTAACAATGAATTAATGGTTGATGATTATGGGAATAAAGTTGAAGAACTTCCCCGTCTATGGGCACAAAAAATGCTAAAGCAATGGATAAAGGTAAGTCTAAAGCCAAAGCTAAAGCTGACTCATCACAAATAAATGAGGTCATCAGACGCTTTCAAAATTTAACAGAAATAAGAGAATTCGCCATTAGTAAAATTGAATCCAAATTACATGAATATGTTGATATTAAGTGGAAAGATTTTCAAGCCCGTGAATAAGAGATCGCACTACGTGAACAAGAGATTGCACTTCGTGAACAAGAAATTCTTCTTAAGGATAAAACCTACATTAGTACCCGAGCAAGTCGTATTCCAAAAAAAAAAATGACAAAATTTGGGCAAAGTATGATATATAGAGTTTAACTGTTGTGTTGTTTAAGTTATGTATTATTTAGTTATTGTAACTTTTAATTATGTAATATTTGAACTTCATGTTTTCACTCAGTATTTAAATTTTAGAATTTTGAAATTTTAAAATTTCCCTCTAACAAAAAGAAATATTTAACTTTTAAATTTCAAAATTTCCATCCAACAAAATACATATAAATATTTAATTTATATTTTATAATAATATAAAAGATTGGTAATTAAAAACAAATGTAAAAGGTGATGATGATGTTGCAACGCTATTGGAGAGGTTATTAGAGTTTTTGAAAAATGAGTGGTTATCTGATATGACTGCTTACCGGTCATGTTTTTGGGTGTTTTTTGATTTCACTATTGGTGATGCTTTAAATGAAGGCTGAATGTTTAGTAAAATTAGTCAAATATCCATCACTGTTCTTATGTTTGAGAAAACCATGTTGTATGTCATGAATCTGTCTTGTCACTGGTTATGATTGTTTTGTAATCATGGTATGATGTTTATGAGTTGAAGAGAAATTGTAGTTTTGTCTACTTTACGCAAGTTAAGGTGGTCATCATGTGTTTTTCATGTTGACTTTCCTAGGATTTGTTGAGCTAGATAACCCTGATGGGAATCTATCACATTAACACAATTATATCATTTCTTTCTCATTGCATGACTTTTGTGACACCCAGCATTTTCAGGTCACCTTCCGATCATCACAATCATAGTTTTCCAATCATACATTCATGCATTTAATATTGTTTACTTAAATGCGTCATTTATTGCACAAACATTCACGAACCTTTCATGTAACGGTAATTCAGAGAATTTCCTGATCGCACGCGCGTCTGTCCCCGAACGTTGGTGACTTGTCAAAATAGTTTTCAAAAAATCATAATTGGTGTGAAATTATGTGTTATATAATTATGTTATTAAATGTGTAGCTTGGTTGTTAAAATTGAGAAATTTTCTGGCATTTATGCGTTTTCGAGCATTTTCGGCTTTTAATGCCAAATTTTTATAAATATGCCTTTGAACTAGAAAAATGAATATTATTTCATGTTATTAATGTTTGTTTGATATTATATGAGCATTTGGAGGTTTCGGGGTAGAAAAAGTTCAATCGTGTAGCGTTAAAACGATTTTTATAAAAGACAGGGGCCTTTCTTGTAAAAAAAGTATAAAACCCAACCCCCAACCCTAATCACCGTTTGGGAATCCCCTTCACCTTCCCCTTCATTATTTTGGCAAAAAATCACACACACACACACACTAAGGACACTTTCTTTGATCTTGTTCTTGCTTATTGGTGGTGATTTTTATCGTTTCTTGCATCAAACGCGTACTAGGGATTATCATCTAAGTATTTCAAGTACGTTTTTATGTTTCATTTCATTTTCTTTGATTATAATGATGAACATGAACCCTAGAAATCCAAACTCGAGTCAAAACTTGAAATTGATTGAAATTGATGATTGATTATGTGTTAGTATTCAATATAATGATGTTTGTAGGGATTGGTTTTGTGAAATTGTTTCGTTTTGATAAAAAAACAAGACTTACTTATAATGGAAACTCTAATTTGGGACTTTTGTAGAAATTGTGAAATTGGATTGAATTAATGGTTCTAGGATGTTAGTTGATACTATTGGGTGAAAATTCATGTTTTGAACTTTTGATTTCGATTCGTTTTTGGGTACTTTCTGTTAATGGAAAATTTTTAGGTAATTTGGTTTATAGATGATGATTTATGCATGTTTGATGAGATGTGATAATTGTTATATGATTTTTAGAGCATACGAATGGATTGAGAATAATCGAATTGTTAACAACGTTTCGCACGATCACGCTTGTTATTTATGGAAACTTTTGTGATATGATGTGATGAATGTTGTATATGATGTGTGTATAACATGATATGATGGTGTGATTGATGTCTGTTGTAATGTGCTTTATAATCTTGAAATGGATTACACATATGTAACGATGTCATACTTTCCAAAAATAGAAACTTTCCAAAAATAGATTTCCAAAATGAAACTTTATATGAATGATTATTTGAGCTATTTGAGCATGACTAAACATGTTTTTTTTACTTATATGAGTCACCAACGGGTCATTGGGTTAGTCAGGTCAACTTTGGTCAACAAAAGTCAACTTTGGTCAAAAAGATAACTTTGTCAAACTTGTCAAACATTTCTCGAACACAATAACATTTTATGTTGTTTGGATACAACGGGGTTCATCTTGACTATTATGTACAAATAATCATGGACCTACATTTATTAGGTAATGATTAGCTTTCAACTTATACACTTCAGGTTTTTTTTCCTGCGCATCTAAGGTTAGTCTTTAATGCCTCACTTTTACTTACTTTCTTTTTTTGGGGGAGAAGCATGCAAACTATTTTTATTTCTGTTTGGTATTATTGGTGTATCGCCTGTTACTGTAGTGCCAACATTATCATCTAAGTCCTTACACACTCGAACCGTTAATACGAGCTAGCGAGGTAATTTTGAGTAGTACCACTGGGTTTGACGAACCACACCCGCGTTAGTCGTGCTAACTCGACTGGAGGTCGGATACATTTGCCATTGTTTTGTGATAAGACATAGCGGAAGGCAAAACAACACACAAACAGTCAGCTTCGGTTCGAAACGCTAAGTAACTCGATATATAGGCTAGCTATCTATGGTATACCTTTGTTTACTTTTACCAAGAAAACACTCAAACATATTTACTGATTTAAACCTGTGAACTCACCAACCTTGTGTTGACACACTTTAGCATGTCTTCTCAGGTCGCTGGCACACTTAAGGCTAGGGTTGAATGCCTGAGGCTCATGCATCATCTTTATCATTTCAAAGCAAGTTCATTTACATTTACTACTTTCATTAGGCGCCTTGTTTTGTGCCTTTATTACTTATGGTTTCACAAACGTTTACACTTCCGCATTGATTACTTTGAAATCTGTCTTTTACTTTGATTTACGGTCAAACGCTTATTTTGAAAACACATATAGTGTCGTTTGATATGATTGTGTCTGAGATCCTGGTTTGTCACGCGCCTCGTGGTAGAACCCCACTGGTGGATTTTGAGGGTGTGACAGATTGGTATCAGAGTCACTGGTTATCGAGAACTAGGATTGCATTTGCATCTAGACTATAGCCTTAGACACACACTACCATTGCACATACTCTTATCTGTTTATTATTTTTCAAGCATACATATCATTTCACATATGTATAATGATATTGGATGTCCACATCATCATCTACCCCGCTCATGTCACTAGCATCACCCCAACCAACGAGGAGACTAAGGATCTCCCTCTCATACCGTCTTCATCTACACTAATAGCCTCACCATCGAAGCTGAATAAACATCGGCTGGAGCTTACTGATAACTTTAAACAACATTGAGTGTTGTTTAGTGTTCAAGTCAGGGGAGATACACAACGCTCGAATTGTTCAATGTAATTGCCAGCTAAATTTAGGAGGAGCACGTACCCTTCTCCTTACTGCTAACATAACTAATTGTACTCCTGCATCATCACTTATACCTCATTCGACTAAGCAGTCATTTGCCGACCTTGTGGCAAGGTTATATCAAAAGATTCACAGTGTATGTGAAGCAACCGGTGAGATCACTAAGATACCGGAGCATTAGACCACCATTAGTGAATATGTGGAAACACTCAAGAAAGGCCTGGTGGAGACTATCAAGAAACATAATACCTTTGTTGATGTGCTCGAGGAGAACATAAAACAATCACAATTCACTAGCTGGTATAGTCTAGGGAGCATGGGATAAGATAAAAACCCTCAAGGCTACACTGCAGGATATGCAGCAGAAACTAGTACTATCAAATTTGAGAGTAGCTAGGCTAGAAGTCTAAGCTGTAGTTGCTACTACATTTGAGGAATATCTAGAGGAGGAGTACTGTACTCCGAAAGAAGAGTAGAAGCTAGAAAGGGAATTTTGGAACATTAAGATGGTAGGGCCAGATATTGAAAAATATACGACCCATTTTCATGAGTTGGTTGCTTTATGTAATGGTAACTCCAACCTAGAAACGTAATGTGAAGTCAATTAATGTGTTAGCACCTCAGATTTAGGCAAGGGTCATTGTTGTTGATCCTATAACCATTCAGCATACTATGAGGTTATCTCGTCAGCTCATTGACTTGGTTATGGCATAGAACACTCTAGATAAGCATGACATTGTTGATGGTTCATCTGATAGCAAGCAGGAATTGGATGGCATGTAGAGTAAGTCATTCACTATCATGTCAAGTTGATCATTATTGTTGCCAAAGATGTGGTAGAACAAACCATATAGCCAAAGACTTTAAGGGAGAGTCAACGGTGAAGCAGCTACAAACCCCAGTAGCAATACAAGCTGAAGCATCATAAGGTTTCTCTGAATGGAACAAAGATAGGAAAATCAAGTGAGATTACCCTCAATTCCATAATGACAATAAGGACAACAACAATGGAAATGAACGATGGATAGAGTGCAAGGGTCGAGCCTTTGAATTAGGTCTGGCAAGGAAAGAAACAACCAGAATGTGGTTACCATTTAGCAAACTTCTAGATGTAGCTTCAACTCAAATGGAACCTAGTCACACTATACAATTAGCTAATGGTAAACTAATTAAAGCAACTCACTCTGAAGGGATGTACATTGGATTATCCTGACATAAGACAGATATAGATCTTCGTGTACCTGTTCGTAGTGGTGAAGTCTTAAATGTCAAGGGTGACATGAGTGTTGAGGTCTCAGACATCATTTCTTATATGAAGGCCAGAAGTACTTACGCAAGGGTCATATTGCCATTTTAGCTACGATCACCAAGAAAGCAACTGAGGAAAAGAGGATCAAAGAGATCCCTATCGTTCTTTACCTCCCCAAAGTTTTCATGGAAGATTTACCTGGTTTTTCCTGACACCAACAAATCAAGTTTCAGATCAGTTTGACACATTAAGTCGCACCTATTGCTAGAGCACCTTATAGATTACCTTCGAATGAACTACCAGAACTATCTACGTAACTGCAGGAGCTGTCAGAAAAAGGATTCAACCGACCAAGTTCATCGCCATTAAGAGCTCCAGTCCTATTTATCAAGAAAATGATAGAACTTTACATATGGGTATCGATTACCGTGAGCTTATCAAAGTA
Source organism: Flaveria sonorensis (assembly GCA_025506505.1). Lineage (NCBI taxonomy): Eukaryota > Viridiplantae > Streptophyta > Magnoliopsida > Asterales > Asteraceae > Flaveria > Flaveria sonorensis. The sequence goes on along the minus strand of CM046440.1, from coordinate 17,099,977 downwards.
ACAATTAAGAACCGTTATTCTCTTTCGCGCATTGACAATTTGCTTCACCAGCTTCAAGGTTGATTTTATATCCCGAAGATAGACCTGAGGTCAGAATATCATCATCTAAGGGTGCAAGGCCCCATTCCCGGGACGCTTACAGCTGGACCGTCATTGCATAAAATATTTAAAACAAACATTACTTTTGTAGCAGAATTTAAAAACTTTCATTAATAATTAAAACATATTACCATATTACATAAATCGTTACATATCACGATACAACGTCATATCAAAATGTGGATGCCAGACTCAAAACGTTCACGATACAACGTCATATCAAAATGTGGATGCCAGACTCAAAACGTTCCGAGTAGCGTGTGCATCCATGCCTACAACTCCTCAACATCAACAAAATACCTGCCAACTATTATGCATACAAAAAGTCAGCGACGCTGATTGAGTTCTAGTTTTATAAATAAAATACTTTACTTTCGTTAAAACATAACCTTCGTAATCGTATGCGATCACACATCATACGTACACATTGATAATATTATATTATCTTTATCACTGTTCATTCGTACTTTTATCATTATCTTTCACTTCAATTTGGATCCTGTCTCATGCAATACACCCGACTCATGTCCAAAGACCGATACTGTGCCGGGGTCTGTAAACAAACCCCCGCGTCATGTCCGAAGACCGACATAGTACCAGGGTACGCGACAAGGACCCCGTCTCTGTTTGCAACACCCCCGACTCATGTCTGAAGACGGGTACTATGCCGGGGTCTGTAAACAAACCCCCGTGTCATGTCCGAAGACCGACACAGCACCGGGGGGAGCATCAAGACATCACTCGGGTCAATCTCTTAAATTATACCCTTACGAGTCTGTTGTGACACACAGTCACTCACCTCAGCCTGGCATACAAGTTTTTTGTGACAAAACAGTCACTCACCTCAACCTTGGCTAACGAGTCTTTTGTGACAACACAGTCACTCACCTCAGTCTTGCTTGCAAGACTATTATTACGTTCCACTTTTCATTATTATTGTCTTTCACTTCATTATATAATACTTTACGTTCAATCATACATCATACCACGTAAAGCCATACATCATACATAACATATAATAAAACATAATACATACGTTTTGAAAACCGTTTAACAAAGAAAGACAACACACCACACACACAACATAAACCACAACACAACATCATGCTTAAGCCACCACATCCCAACGGGACCTATCTCAAACAACCACCTTTTAAAGCCCCTAAGAAAACCCTAAGTCCAAAATTCAAGCACAAGGCACAAATTTAAATTTACTAGAAACGTACCTGACGTCACTTCAAAGTCCGCCCTAGCCTCCTCCTGGTCATAGCGAATGCCCTGACCTTCATCCTCTACCATCCTTCCTTGCATCGGAGCTCTATGCTCTCGATTCTTGCAGTTTCTGCTCAAATATCCAGGCTCGCTACAGTCGTAACATCTAGCCATGTGACAATCCCTCGCCCTATGGCCCTCTCTTCCACACTGGAAACAGACGCTCGATCCCCATCTTGTTAGATTTAGGAATAATAGGTCTAGATCATTTTGTATAGGCTTAGAACTTTAATCAATACATGTAATGAATATTTGTAATTCATTATTTTGATGCATGCATTATGTATAGGTTAACCCATATGTGCGTTGATTTATGTGTATGATTACAGGTACAAACATTATACTTGGTCAATTTATGAAATTGACTAAGTGTAAGAGACATCTACGGATTCACAGGCTTTTGTTCTTCCGTAGATATCTTTCTTACAAGAATTCGTCAGAAGATCTTCTATGGATGAATATGGGTATTCACTGATGAACAAACACCACACATGAAGAAACTGAAGCGAGGTACCTTCGGAAGAACAAAGTTCCTTTGGAAGAACAAAGTAGCTGCGGAAGAACCAGACACATAATTATATCATACAAGTGTTTCAAGTCAACAAGTCAACAAGTCAATCACAGACTCCAAGAGATTCGCTGTTTCCTTAACAGAAACACGCGTGTCTATAAATATGATTCCTAGGTTTCACATCAAGAAGTAGGATGAGACGGCAATAAAAATACCATCACATCATTTCGCACGATCAACACAAACCCTAGCAGCCGTCACATCAGAGCCAAGTGCTCATTGATCTAGATCGATTGATCTATCGGTGTTAGAATTGTTTAATTGAATAGATCTATCAGTTTTCTGACTAGATCTATAGTTTTTAAGCAAAAGTAATTTGGTGTGAAGATTTAAAATTCAATAAATCAGTGATTTGTCTTTCAGCGAGTATTGTTACATTGCTCGGTTAACATTTATCTATATTCAAATTATTGAACCATAGATCGTGTTTATTGGCTGACTTTCATTAACTTGTTCATAAGAAACTTGTTTTAGTTAAAACTTCAATATTTGACTAAAATGAGTAGCTTTGTCGGTGGATCATCGTACCAGCCTCCAAAGTTGGAAACAAAAGCAGACTTTAAGTCCTGGAAGATCAAGTTCAGAAGTCATGTGAACTACACTGATTCTGACTTATGGGTATCAATAACTGAAGGTCCTTATATTCCACCCACCCTTGGGCCAGATTATAATAACAAAAATCAACCCATAGTACAAAAGATCTGTCACCTGATGATGTTAAAAAGGTTAAAGTTGATATTAGAGCACCAGTTTGCTCAGTATGGCTTTACCTGAAGAAATACTAATCAGGTGTGAGAATTATAAAACAATAAATTTCTTGTGGAAGATACTTCATACTCTTTGTGAAGGGAGTGATGAAATCAAAAGCATTAGGAAGGACACACTTCGCTCACAATATGAAACATTTCATCATATTGAGGGTGAATCAATTCCTCAACAACTCCATAGGTTTATGCAATTGGTAACCGAGATGAAATCATGGAGTTGAAGTATACAAATGAGGAATTGAACAAAAGATGCTCCATACATTGCCTGAAAGTTGGAAGCAAACTGTGTCCATGTTCAAGAACACCATTGATCTCAAAGCAACTGGCTTAGATACATTGGTAGCTAAAGTTGAGGCTCTTGAAATGGATGAAAAATCAAGAAACAAGAGTGTGAGAACACATGTCACACCTTATCATTTTAAAGAAACCAAAAGTGCTGGAAGTGCTTTTATCTCTAACAATGATAGTGACAACTCTTGTACTTTGAGTGAAGATGAAGAAGAAATGAGCTTTTATGCATCAAAGCCTTCAAAAAAATCTTCTCAAAGTAAATCAGGAAAAGAAAAAGGAAGACCTGATGATAGAAAAGATGCATCTACATCAGTAGCAAAGTCTTCAACAAACAACAACCAAGCAAAGCCCATTACTGTGATTCTGGATTCTAAAGAACAAAAACAGCATTTGCAGCTTTTAGTTCAAGTTTTCAAGCCTACTTGGGAAGCACCTTAACACCTGCAAATATCTGCCAACAAGACTTGGAAAAACTACATCCAGATTTAGTAGAGGAGATGGATCTTTAATGGCAAATGGCAATGATTGCTTATAGAGCCAAACAATACTTGAGAAGAAACAAAAATTTGGCTGCAGCAAGCAAAACATCAAAGATTGGTGTTGATAAGTCAAACATAAGATGTTTCAAATGCAATCTCTATGGGCACTTCTCAAGAGAATGTAATCAACAATCAAATCCTAACATGACAACAGCAGTAACATTAGTCTCATCAGCATCAATCTCATCAAACAACAACATTTCAGAGATCTTATAGACAACCACAGCTAACCAACTCATCCCCACCAGCCACAAATACATTAGCAGACCTAGTAATTCTAAAGAAACTGGGATGATCATTCTCCAAGATGGAGCCTGTGACTGGAGCATGTATGAGAAGGAAGTTTTGGAAGAAAATCAAGCTTTAATGGCCCACATGGAGAACAAAGTTCCACCTATGGCTAAAGAGGTAAGAGATAGATTGTGTTCATCAGTGTGTGTTGAGGAAGTTGAAAGATATAGAGTCCATGCTCAACAACTGGCTAATAAAGTAAAAGAAATAATGTTTTTGAATGAATCTCATGTAAGAGAACATAATTTATATCAATTCAAAATTAACTCTTTACAAAAAGATTTAGATAAATTTGTTTCAGAAAATTACAGCTTAAAAGCCCAAGTTGAGCATCTGACCACTTCCTTAACTAAATCCATGGCTGATCATGCATCAACTGATGTGAAACTTCAGAAATTTCAACTTTCATCTCAGCAATATGAGAAATTATTGAATTCTCATATTGAATCAAAGAACAGTATGGGTTGGGATATAATGCTGTTGCACCTCCTTTGAATGATAACTATACAACTTTACCTGAATCAATGACAAATAGCTTGTCAAATCATTTTGTGCCATGCCCTAAGTTTGAAACAAAATGTACTGAACAAGTTAATAACAATGAATCTGAGGTGAGTGAAACTGAGTCTTCTGAATCAGATAAAATCAAATAAAATGAATCAGAATTTGACTTTGATGGATGTGATGACGTGGATGATTCTGATGAACATGATGATAACTCTGCGGATCAACTAAACATTGGTAAGAATGTTTCAGTTGAAACAATCATTCCCAAAGTACTTGAGCAAACAAAGTTGCCATATCCTCCAAAGCAAAGAAACATGTTGAAGACTATTTGCAAGAGAATAGCTCAGCTAAATGAAGGTCCTCAAGTACTTCATCAGTAACAAAAACCTTCAACTGAAGTGATTGAGAAGTGTACATCTACTGAAGTACACAAATCTTCCTTAGAAACAGAAAAGAAGCAAGTATCAGCAGAACTTCTCCGGAAGAAGAAACATCCTTCGGTAGCAGATATGCGGAAAAACAAATCTACTAAATCAGTAGATGATCTACGGAAGGCAAAAGAGACAACCAACAAGAAAACAACTAAAAAAGGTGTGAGCTCAAAGCAACAAACTTCAACTGATAAACATGAACCTTTTGACATCATGTCAGGAAAAGGAAAGGAGTCAGCTTCAGTAAAGTTTGAGAAGGAATAGCAAAAGAAGAAGAAATTGATTGAGTCTGATAATGATTCAGAAGAAAAGTATTGCAAATGGTATGACATGAAAAATCACAACACTAAAGACTGTTACTTCAGCAGCTATTGCTCCATCTGCAATATGAACAATCACATGACTTCAAACTGTTACTTCAACAAACATTGTGCTATTTGTAACAAAAATAACCATTCAACTCAGGAATGTTATTTTAACAAAAAGAACAAGATAAAGAGCACAAAGAAGAAACAACCTGAGAAGGATGAATCAGAATCTCAATCAAGTGAAGATAAAAAAGATTCAAGATTCAAGATTAAAGAAACAACAAAAACAAAAACAAAAGGTGACAAAACCACAAGAGAAATCATCAATTGATAGTGAACCTTTGAAGAAAAGACAACCTGAACAGAAATCAAAGACTCCTCAACAATCAAAGACACCTCACAAAAAGGTGGATTTGAACAATAAGAAGTCAAATGCTAATGATACTTTCTTTGATAATTTTGAAAAAGGAACTCATGTTTCACATTCAAAATCAAAGGATGATGAAACTTTCAACAATCAAGGATCATCATCAAGGTCAAAATAACAAACAAAGAAAGAGAAGATCCTTGAGGAAGAGTTTGAAAAATCAGAACAAAATTCCACAAGTTCATCATCAACAGTATCATCCTCACCACAAACAACACACAATGAATCAATTGAATCTAAAATTAATACTAAATCTTCAAGACTCATTCATGAGGAAGTTAAAATTTAAGACTCCACAAGATCACCCAAGATCATTAAGACTTGGGTTTCCAAATCTAATTGATTTCTTTAATTGTGCAGGAACAATCTTGGAGAGCTGACAACAAGTGGTATGTTGACAGTGGTTGTTCCAGACATATGACAGGAAACTTTTCTCTTCACCATGACTTCAAACATAAAAATGCTTCTTATGTGGCATTTGGTGGGGATAAGAAGGGAGGTAAAATAGTTGGTGAAGGAATGGTAACTAATGGTGTGCTCAAATTTGAGAAAGTAAATTATTGTGAAAATTTGCAATATAATTTATTGAGTGTGTCTCAAATTTGTGATCAAAATTATACCACATTATTTGATAACACTAATTGTTACATTCTTAAGCCAGGTTTTGCAGTTCCAGAAGATTGGATCCTTCTTAAAGCATCAAGAAAAGGAAACACGTATGTTTTGGATATGAATAATACACCACTCACAAACAATGAAACATGCTTGCTATCTAAGTCATCAGAAGATGAATCTCAGTTGTGGCATAGAAGGCTTGTTCATTCCAACTTGAAGAACATGAATAAATTGGTGAAAAATGACTTAGTCATTGGATTGCCAAAGAAAGAATTTTCTTGTTCAAACCATTCTCCTTCATGTTATAAAGGAAAACAATATAGAGTGTCACATAAATCCAAAATAATAAATACAAACACTACACCACTCAAATTGCTTCACATGGATCTTTTTGGTCCAACTAATGTGATGAGCATTGGAAAAAAGCAATATTGTTTAGTGGTTGTGGATGATTTCACTAGATTCACATGGGTCTTTTTCTTAAAACAAAAGAGTGAAACATCAGAAACATTAATGGAGTTTGTCACAAAGATTGAGAATCAACTTGATTTAAAAGTTAAAATTTTTAGGAGTGATAATGGGACTGAATTTGTTAATACTGTCTTAGATTCATTTTGCAGGAATAAGGGCGTAGCAAGGAAATTCAGTGCACCAAGAACTCCACAACAAAATGGAGTTGGTGAAAGAAGAAATAGAACTCTCATTGAAGTAGCAAGAACAATGCTAGCTGATTCACAATTGCCAATCATCTTTTGGGCTGAAGCAGTGAACACAACATGCAATGTTCAAAACAGGACATTAATTGTCAAAGAACATAATAAAACACCTTATGAGCTTTTATTTAAAAGAAAACCTTACATAGGATATCTTAGAGCTTTTGGGTGTCATGTATCTATTTTAAACACAAAAGAACAATTGGGAAATTTTTTAGAAAAAGCCTATGATGGTTTCTTTGTTGGATATTCTTCAACATCTAAATCATATAGGATTTACATTCCATAACAAAACATTATGGAAGAAACTCCTAATGTGTCTTTTGATGAATCATTATTTCCTAAATCTGTAAAAGGATCTTCATGGTTGTTTGATATAGATGCACTCACAAACTCATTTAACTCTGGTTATTTGAATGCTACAGGTACTGAGGATACATGCTATCCATTTGTTCCTCCAAACATGAATGAAGCGTCATTATCTGCTGATCCTCCAAGAATACAAACTTCAAGTTTCATGGAATAAGGAACATAAAATAATGTCAATAATGCAGCACAAGACCAAGCAAATGGATCTACATCCTCAGATGCAAACACTTCATCAGTAGCTGCTGACTTTGCATCCGCAGATGAGTGTCCTACATCCAGAGATGTGAATATTGGATCAGCTGATGTTCCATTCACATCAGTAGTTGTTCCACATATTAGATATGATCCATTGCATTCCAAAGAGTCATTGTCAGCAAGTCAACAAAATACATCCGTAGATGTTCCTGTAACTCCTACGGAAGCACGAAATACATCCGTAGATGTTCCTGTAACTCCTGCGGATGGCACTCACAATGCAGCTGATGTACAAAATGAAAATCATTCAGCTTCCAATGATGATCAATTTGATTACTTCATAAATTCATCATCTCAGCTGGATATATCTGCATCAATGCATATGACTAACTTGGAATCATCTATTCCAGTTGAGTCCATTCCAATAACAAGAATTCATAAGACTCATCCAATAAACAACATCATTGGAGATCTCAATGAAAGAACCACAAGAAGCCAAGGGGGGAGCTGCAAACATCTGTCTTTTCACTTGTTTTCTTTCACAAGTGGTTCCTCCAAACATTACAGTTGCACTAAAAGATAATAGCTGGATTGAAGCCATGCAAGAAGAACTTCAACAATTCAGAAAGCAAAAGGTCTGGAATCTAGTTGATTTTCCTGAAGGCCAACATCCAATTGGCACAAGGTGGTTATTCAAAAATAAACTAGATGACAGAGGTATTGTTGTGAGAAATAAAGCTAGGCTGATTGCTCAAGGATATACTCAAGAAGAAGGGATAGACTATGATGAAGTTTTTGCACCAGTTGCAAGAATTGAAGCCATTAGAGTATTCCTAGCCTATGCATCATATAAGAAGTTCACTGTTTATCAAATGGATATGAAGTGTGCCTTTTTATATGGGAAAATTGATGAAGAAGTCTATGTCGCTCAACCTCCAGGTTTTGAAGATCCTGATTACCCACATAGAGTATACAAGCTTGATAAAGCTTTGTATGGTCTTCATTAGGCACCAAGAAAGTGGTATGAAACATTATCATCTTTCTTGTTCAAGCATGGATACAAAAGGGGAACTATTGATCAGACTCTCTTTCTCAAACATGAACATCAAGACCTCTTAGTTGTTCAAATATATGTAGATGACATTATATTTGGATCAACAAACAAGAGACTGTGTGAAAGCTTTGAAGAGTTGATGAAATCTTAGTTTCAAATGAGCTCAATGGGAGAATTAACTTTCTTTCTTGGACTACAAGGTCATCAGAAAATAGATGGCATATTCATCAATCAAGAAAAGTATATTCATCAAATATTGAAGAAGTACAATCTTGCTAATACATCTTCATGCAAAACACCTGCTTCAACAATTGACAAAATTGTACTTGATCCTACAGGAAAATCTATTGATCAAAGATTATATAGATCAATGATAGGATCTCTTATGTATTTAACTACCAGCAGACCTGATATAATGTTTGCTGTATGTGTTTGTGCTAGGTACCAATCAGATCCAAAAGAGTCCCATCTGAATGCTGTGAAGAGGATTTTCAGATATCTCAAAGGGAAACCAGCCCTTGGTCTATGGTATCCAAAAGATGGAGACTTCTCTTTCTACTCTTATTCAGACAGTGACTATGGAGGATGCAACAACAATAGAAAATCCACAACTGGTGGATGTCAATTTTTAGGACCAAGACTTGTTTCATGGCAGTGCAAAAAGCAAACAAATGTATCTGTATCCACAGCTGAGGCTGAGTTCATAGCTGCTTCAGCTGGTTGATCTCAAGTCCTTTGGTTGCAAAACCAATTACTTGATTATGGTTACAATTTCCTTCAAACTCTAATTTATATTGACAATTCAACTGCTATGTTTATCACTGCTAATCCAGTTCAACATAGTAAAACAAAGCATATTGAAATCTGATATCATTTTCTGAGAGATTGCTCAGAAAAATGTTTAATCAAGTTAGTCAAAGTGGATACAACAAATCAGTTTGCTGGTGTATTCTCTAAGGCCTTTGATTAAGTTAGATTTAATTTTCTAATTGAGTCTTTATGCATGATTAACTTAGCTTAATCATCATTAACAAAGAAAAGCATGTGTCTGTCCTTGTAAATAGTAATAAAGAAAAACAAAAAAAAACTTTCAGAAAAACATACAAAATTCAAAATATTGTCTTTATTTATTGTGTCTTCTATTTTTGCATGACATATGTTTGGGAAATGATAGTACACTTTGCCTTTGCTTGCTTCCTGAGTTCTTAAATTTCTTTAAAAACTGATCAAAAGTTCTTTGATATGTAAGTAGATTCAACTTGAGTGAAGATTATACTAAGAGCATGCTTAACATAATGAAAAGGTGACTGTTTGTGAGAAACTTCATTTTGAGGATCAAGCAAGTAAGTCTTATCCTGATGTGATCAAATCATTCACCTAAGCACACTATGTAAAACACTTCATAACTTCTATCTTTGCAAATCATATTCCCTCTATTTTGTGTGAACAAAGACCTGAGTTTATGAACACCATGAGATACATATGTATTCAACTGGTGAAAAGATCATGATCCTCATCATCACTCTGTTTTGTGTAAACAAAGACCTAGGTTATAGCCACCTCTGTTTTACGTAAGTAAAGACCTGGTGACCTGATGATGATCATATCTAAGCTCTCAAAAGAATCCATAGTGATCAACTATATATTTACATAAGAGCTTTTGTAGCAAAGCATTTATGAGACAACTCATATGTCTCAAGATAGAATTTATAACTTAATGTACATAGTTTCTAAGTGTGAAAAAGTGATGAATTGACTCACAAACGGAGGACAAACTCTAATGTGAATTGAATGTGGAGACCATAACAGTTTATCTCTAATAAACATGAAAACATGATAAACAACATGTCTAGTTGATTCCATACTCTTGTTTTGATTTAAGTGGACAAACATACTTGCAATCAGGACTAGAATCAGGTCACATTTCAACAATCAACTCAATCAAGAAGAAGTTTAGTGTCATAGTATGATCCCATTATATGTGTTTATATGCATGTACATATATTTAATTCAATTTGTTACTTTTAGTTTATTTATTGTGTGTAATCTTTGGACAGTCATGTGCCTTTCATGCTATTTACTTCATAAATTTATGATGAATGCAACACTTTATCATTAATCACAAATTTAGGGGGAGTAGTTAATACATGAAATACATGAAACATAAAAGCTGAATTCAATGATCCAATTCAAATGAAGGAATTGGAACTTGAGCACTAACTTGGCTGAAGGATACATGAAGTTTTTCAAATTATATTTCGTGTGCACAAATTGTCATGAAAACAAAGTCAACAAGGTCCAATAGCAATAAATGGTTCTATCAGTTGATTAGGACCATACAATCAAAAGAAGTTTCAAACAATGCTCTCTAAGCATCAGTAGAAGCTACAGTGTGAAACTTAATCAAGTAGAATATGCCCATCCTTAGATTGGTAAACTATGGTTGTGTTAATATTTTAAAAGTATAATCTATGTTCATAGAGTGGTAATCTATGGATAATCAAGTTATACTTGAAATTATATTTCATTTCTTGATAGTTAGGCATCCGCAGATGTTAAGCATCCGCAGATGTCCTACGGAAGAACAGAAATCTACGGAATAAATAAATTCTACGAAAGTTTAATAAGGAATGTGGGACCCACTTCATTAAATAAATGAAATTAATGTGTCCGAGGGAGCATAAATGATGTTTTTGACCTTAATCTTCATTATTCACTTTTTTAGAGAACTTTGACCTAAAAGAAAAACGTTCGTCAAAATCTCTCCCTCCTTTGTTCAAACATTCAAATTACCACATCAGAACATCAAACAAACTCATAAACTTGATTTTAGATTCTTGATTTGAAGGTAAAACATGTCATAATCATCAATAATGAACTGTTTGATTCATTTTCACCATTAAAACTGGTCATATTCTCATATCTATAATATTGATTCTAACCAAATCTTCTTAACTCTTATGAACAGATGGCTAATCGGTTTGCTAGAAAGCATAAAGCGTGTGCCTTTCTCAATGCCGATGACCCTGTATCAGAAGGATGTCGAGATATCATCTATTATTTAAGAAGATCTAGGCTGTTTTATGCCCTATCAGCGGAGCCTGTGATTCATCAATCACACATTGTTGATTTCTGGAACTTGGCAAGAATAGAAAAAGAAGGAGAAGATGAGGTGATACATGCAGATATTGGGAATGAACACTTAAGAATTGATGAACAGAGCATTAGGAGAAATCTCAACTTGGGAGATATAGAGATAGGTCATCCGGATGTATTTGAGAATGAATACATAGAAAAGATCTTCTACCTGATGGGGTATGATGGTGATTTTGATAAAGGTGAAATTAAGAAAGGGAGATTGTGTAAGCCTTACAGATTCCTATGTCACACTTACCTCAAGTGCATCTCTAACAGGAAATCAAGATTAGACAGATTTTCAAGACACATCTCATCCGAAATCATTGGTATCTTTGAAGGGAGAACTTACAATTACTCAAAGTACATACTGGGATGCTTGTGTGACCATGTTAGAGTTCAAAAACCTAAGAAGATGTTCATGTTTCCTAGGTTTATGTAACTGATCATCAATGGTGAATTGCCTGGGATAGCAAGAGAAGGTGATGTGTTTGTTCAAGCACATATGGGGAGATCTGTACTGAATAAGATAAGTGGAAAGTATGAAGGAGAAGTGCTGAATCAATATTTCAGATTCGTTGAGCTTGGATCTTAGGATTCATGTATTTTTCAGATCCGAAAATTTCAAAATTAAAGACGGGGGATCGAAGAACAAGGACGTGTGTGTAATGTATAATGTTATGATTTCATTGATGTTGAATAACAATGCGGATGAGATCCAACAGCCGCATTTCTTGTGTACCTTTGGATCTTATCTGCATTGATGACAAAAACATCCGCATTTGTTTTATGTCCGCATTGTTATTCAACATCAATGAAATCATAACATTATACATTACACACACGTCCTTGTTCTTCAATTCACACACTTCCACCCGTCTTTAATTTAGAAATTTTTGGATCTGAAAAATACATGAATCCTAAGATCCAAGCTCAACGAATCTGAAATATTGATTCAGCAAATAGGATTATGGCCGGGAAATATGATCAAGAGTGGGATTATGTAGTCATAAAGAGATCATCTGGAAAGGTGCAGTACTTTCATGATTTAGAACAAGTCCTGTGCATGCCTGAATGTGACATCAGAGATCTACAAAGCCTAATCATCACTAACTACCTAATTCACCAAGAGGAAGAGACTTCTCTGTATTTGTGGGTAAGTTAAAGACAAAATTCAGAGATGATGTGCTAAAAGAAGCTAGGAGAGAGGATGATGAGCATAAAAGAAGAATAGAGAAAATGAAAAGATCAAAATCCAACTCCTCTACATTGGTAGATGATGAGTTTCTAAAGAGGGTTGGATACCAAAACAGGAAGGAAGCAACAACTAAAAGCTTTGATGGTAATCAATATACATTACCCATAACTGAATGGGGATATGTTAAGAAAACAAAAGAGTTGGTGCTGCTGAGGATTGCAGAGAACAAGAGAGCTGATCGAATCAGGATCTTTGATCCAATGGAAATCAAGCTACTCCATCCCAGCTACACTTCATACTTACATGACAAATTCTTCCCAAAGCTGACTGATGAAAGAGCTCAGAATTATCTATGCCTACATGTTCATATGATTCAAGTGATTGATAAACTGCATGCCAAGGCTTACAAGAGAAGAAGATATGAGGCAGGGATTTTGAGAGGATCAAACATCAAGGAAGTGAGTGAGCTGAGGATCTCAGAGCAAGATGAGTTAGAGATAGTCCACAACAATAATGTTTTGGAAACTCTTACAACTGAAGAAGATGTTCTGGGTCTCAGTTTTGAAACATTACAAAAGATTAGCAAAATAAAGATCAACTACAAGTATGATGATCAGAAGACTTCTGTCTCATACTTGTATAACAAAATTATAGCAAGAGTGAAGGAGCTTTTAGCTTTGAAGAACTGATTACAAGTTTCTAAGCCTTAGGGGGAGTATTGTTAGATCTAGGAATAATAGGTCTAGATCATTTTGTATAGGCTTAGAACTTTAATCAATACATGTAATGAATATTTGTAATTCATTATTTTGAAGCATGCATTATGTATATAGGTTAACCCATATGTGCGTTGATTTATGTGTATGATTACATGTACAAACATTATACTTGGTCAATTTCTGAAATTGACTAAGTGTAAGAAACATCTACGGATTCACAGGTTTTTGTTCTTCCGTAGATATCTTTCTTACAAGACATTCATCAGAAGATCTTCTATGGATGAATATGGGTATTCACTGATGAACAAACACCACACATGAAGAAACTAAAGTGAAGTACCTTCAGAAGAACAAAGTTCCTTCGGAAGAACAAAGTAGCTGCGGAAGAACAAAGTAGCTATGGAAGAACCAGACACGTACTTATATCATACAAGTGTTTCAAGTCAACAAGTCAACAAGTCAATTACAGACTCCAAGAGATTCAATGTTTCCTTAACAGAAACACGCGTGTCTATAAATATGAGTCCTAGGTTTCACATCAAGAAGGAGGATAAGACGGCGACAAAAATACCATCACATCGTTTCGCACGATCAACACAAACCCTAGCAGCCGTCACATCAACACACCAAAAATCATAAACACAATCATAGCATAGAATTTTGTTAGCAATTATTATTTGATTCTTTGTAATCATTAATCAGTTTTAATGAATTACATTTGTTCAAAACATTATTCTTTGCATATTGTTGACATCTTTTGAGCATTTATTGTTTATTTTCTCTGGCATCGATATTTATTAATTAATCAATTAAACAACAATTAATGGTAATTCCGCGATCATTAATTCGAAACCAATCTAACACTGATAATTCTTGATTGCGATCCAAGGATTCACACATCTGCACTCTCCCGCATGGCCTCTACCACACTTCTTACATACCTCTTCCCTCTCAGTCATCCTCTTCCGATCATTGAACCTCATCGTCTTACCTCCAGCCACAAATTCACCATCATCATTATCCCGCTTTCTGCTCCAACTCTTATCATAACTCCGCTCCTCCTCCTCATCCATCATCGCCACTGCCACCCCGCCAAGTCAACCACTGACCTAAACGTCACTGGCCGGGCAGCGATCAGAAGTCTGCGGATATCTGCTGGCAGACCTTGAATATACCTTTTGATCTTTCATGATGCAGGCGTCACCTGATCTGGCACAAGCCTTGCCATCTCGTTTAACTTTGGGGTGTACTGTTGGTGAGTCATCGTTCCCGCCTCTAGCTACAAGAACTTCCTCTCAACTTTGTCTAGCTCTCTATGAGGGCAAAACTCCTCGATTACCAATCTCTTTAGCTCCTTCCACCTCATCCTCCTGATTGCCCTGGTGCCCTCAGCCTGAACAATATCGTCCCACCAGCACAAGGCTGAATCCACAAATGAGTGGGTAGCAAACTTCACCTTCTGATCCTCGCGGCACTAGCTAATCTCAAGTACCGCTTCCATTTCTCTCACCTAACGTTGTGCAGCCGCTGCACTCCCATTTCCATCAAATGTAGGGGGCCTACATCTTTGGAATTCTCCATAGCTGTATCCCTTCGCAGTCTCCTGCACAGCTTCCTCATCCTCCTCATCGTCACTGAGACAACCATGTCAGTCTTTGGTTGCTCCCTCCCCCTTAGACCTCCTTCCTCGCCTCCTCGTCTAGAGGTCTTTCTTTTCTCACTCTCCTTCTTCTCATCCTCCTTCATAGCTCTAATGACCTCGGTCACTACAGTCGGAAGAATTGTGTGCATGACCTGTTGGACTTCCTCTGCTACTGCCCCCTTCATTGAGGCTCTCAGATTAGCACTCCCGTCATCACCCTCCTGGTGACGAAGCGCTAGATCATCAGGAGCCGTCTCAGCGGTCTTAGCTCTACTCCTCGTGACACGTGGTCTAACACCACGTCCACCACGACCTTCACCTCGCGAAGCCTCAGAAGACCTACCACCAACCATCTAAACACTACAAACACCAACACGGTCATTCAAGGTAATAGCTCAAGATATGTCAAGTATAGTAAGTCCCTAATCACAGTGGCCAGTTGTGTTTAAACACTTACTTTACTCTTTATAAGAATTTCTTATCCTGACTACATCAGTGTCTAAATCCGTACAGAAGCACACAAGCCACATAACATGTGCACATAATACCGGTTAGAATTTACTTACATAAAACCTTTACATAAAACTTTTACCTGCAGGCACGTAGCTACTAGGACTGGCATCCCTTTCCTTTCATCCCATTCTCAGTTTAAAATTAGGTTCATTTTGAAAATATTTACCCAATTCTCTTAAACTTTAGCTCTGACACCAACTTGTAAGGCCCCGTTCCCGGGACGCTTACAGCTGGACCGTTATTGCATAAAATATTTTAAACAAACATTACTTTTGTAGCGGAATTTAAAAACTTTCATTAATAATTAAAACATATTACCATATTACATACATCGTTTACATATCACGATACAACGTCATATCAAAATGTGGATGCCAGACTCAAAACGTTCCCAGTAGCGTATGCATCCATGCCTGCAACTCCTCAGCATCAACAAAATACCTGCCAACTATTATGCATACGAAAAGTCAGTGACGCTGAGTGAGTTCCAGTTTTATAAATAAAATACTTTACTTTCGTTAAAACATAACCTTCGTAATCGTATGCGATCACACATCATACGTACATATTGATAATATTATTATTATATTCATCACTATTCATTTCGTACATTTCATACTTTTATCATTATCTTTCACTTCAATCTAGATCCTGTCTCATGCAATACCCCCGACTCATGTCCGAAGACTGATACCGTGTCGGGGTCTGTAAACAAATCCCCGCGTTATGTCCGAAGACCGACACAGTACCGGGGTACGTGACAAGGACCCCGTCTCTGTTTGCAACACCCCCGACTCATGTCCGAAGACGGGTACTGTGCCGGGGTCTGTAAACAAACCCCCGCGTCATGTCTGAAGACCGACACAGCACCGGGGCGAGCATCAAGACAACACTCGGGTCAATCTCTTGGATTAAATCCCTTACGAGTCTGTTGTGACACATAGTCATTCACCTTAGCCTGGCATACAAGTCTTTTGTGACAACACAGTCACTCACCTCAACCTTCGCTAACGAGTCTTTTGTGACAACACAGTCACTCACCTCAGTCTTGCTTGCAAGACTATTATTATGTCCCGCTTTTCATTATTATTGTCTTTCACTTCGTTATATAATACTTTACGTTCAATCATACGTCACACCACGTAAAGCCATACATCATACATAACGTATAATAAAACATAATACATACGTTTTGAAAACCGTTTAATGAAGAAAGACAACACACCACACACACAACATAAATCACAACACAACATCATGCATAAGCCACCACATCCCAATGGGACCTATCTTAAACAACCACCTCTTAAAGCCCCTAAGAAAACCCTAAGTCCAAAACTAGGCACAACATAACATTCTAGGAGCATCAGCACGAAAATTCTAAGTGTAAACAGCCTGGGCACATGGGAACTATTTGGGCGCATGAGCCCTGTTCGGGCGCCTCAACACATAGTCGCAGGAACACTTCTAGGTGCATGGGCACTATGCGGGCGCACCACCCATATTTGACCATTTCCTCACTTTCTGGGCGCATGAACTACTGTTCAGGCGCACCACCTACACTTGGGCGCATGGGCACTCTGGGCGCATGGGCACTATGTAGGCACATGGCAACACAGCCACCTGGGCACCATCTGGACGCATGGTCCTGGGCGCATGAAGACAGTTGGGCGTATGGGAACATTCTGAAATGTGTCTAATCTGCCAAAAACATCCGAAAGGCATTCTAACACTACCCAAGCATAGATCTAGCATACTAAGGGCATCTAAACATCCTAACACAATTCTAACCTCAAAACAAGCATCAAAACATAAAACCACAGAACACCATACGAACCACAACAAGCATAAGCATAAGGTTATCTTTGAAAATCCTTTTCCCGGTATGCATAATAGCCCCAAACACTTTAAAATCTGTAAAAGATGGGGGGTCTAGAAACTCACCTGAAGCAGATATTCAAACCAGGTACTTCCACCTGCGATTTCAGCTTCAAATTCCCGAGAACAACTTCTAAAACATCAAGAACTTCGGTTTAGGACTTAAAACCCAACTGAAACCGAACTCGTGTTCAAGAGAACTCACCTTAGCAGCTTCTTCTTCCTCATTCTCTAAAAACCCGAAATTTCCTTCTTCTTCTTCTTTGGCCGAGAACCAAAAAGCAGATCTCTGCTCTATGGGGTGGCCATACCTCTTATATCATTAAAATAATGAAATTTGTGCACTTTTGCACTTTGCCCCCTTCAACTTGTGCCCAATATCTTTTCTTTCTAGATACTTCCTTTTTGTTTTCTTTTAAATAAAATTTTGGGGTGTTACAAAGGGTCCGAGAGGATGACATATATAAGGTGGCATTCAGAACTTGGTATTGTGGCCATTTGTTTCTGGTTATGCCATGTAGGTTTACCAACGCACCAACAGTTTTCATGGATCTCATGAACCAAGCGCGTAAACCCTATTTGGACAAGTTTATCAATGTTTTTGTCGATGACATTCTTAAATAAACAAAGAACAAGTGGAGCACGAGGAACATGATTTTGGAACTACTAAAACAAGGATAGCCGTATGCCAAGTTTTTGAAGTGTGACTTCGGGATGAAGTCCAAAATTTGGGTCATGTTGTCAACGAGCAAGGAATGGCTATTGACCAGGAAAGAATTGAAGCCACCAAGAAATGGGCTACGCCTAAGACTCTGACTAAGGTACAATAGTTTTTTTGGGTTGGCTGGTTATTACCGATGAGTCATCGAAGGGTTTTCAAAGATTGCACAACCTCTTTCGGCATAACTCATAAGGATACTACAAAAAGTTAGGGTGACAAATAGAAGTCCGCATTTCAAGTTATGGAACAGAAAGTCTGACTCTACCAATATTATCCCTATCAAAGGAAAACAATTGATTTGGTGGTATAATGCGGTGCTTCCATCCAAGTCTCGGTTGTATGTTGACGCAATACAAAGAAGGTTATCAAATACACTTCCTATCAGTTGAAAATTCATAAGAAGAACTACATGACACACAACTCCAAGTTGAGAGTCATTGATTTGCATGTTAGATATAAAGTATTACTTGTACGGTACCAAATGTGTCATTATACTGATCACAAGAGCCTTTAGTATATCTTTGAATAGAAGGAGCTGAACATGAGACAACATCATTGGGTTGACCTGTTAAACGACTATGACAATGTGATGAAGTAACATCTGGGTAAGGATAATGTGGTAGCCGATGCCCTAAGTCAAAAGTAAACACCTAAACCAAAGCGAGTGCGAGCATTAAAGCTTACCATTCACGCTAGACTGCCTGATCAAATATGTAATGCTCAAATTAAGGCTTTGAAGGACGTGAATCGGAAGGCTGAATCCATGAGAGACATAGAAAAGCACTTATTGATAAAACCAAAGGAATTCATTATTTTATGGGACGAACATGGATTTTTGTGTTCATGAATTTATGATAGCCGGTAATGGATGAAACTCATATGACTCGATATCCCATTCATTGAGGTTCAGGTAAGATGTATCATGATTTAAAAGTTTTGTATCAGCGGTAGAATATGAAAGGAGATATTTCCATGCATGTAATCAAGTGTTTAAATTATCCTAATGTTGAGATGGAATATCCAAGACTGACTGGTCTACTTAATCAGCAAGAAATTCTAATATAAAAGATGGAGCAGACACCATTTGGGTAATAGTAGATCACTTGGAAAAGTCCGCACACTTTCTGGATATTAGAAAGACTGATTGAATTAAAAAAACTCGCATTTATCTAAGAGAAAAAGTCTCTCGGCAAGAAGTGCCAGTTTTTTTTTATCATCTCTGATCATGACACTCGATTCATTTCTTATTATTGAAGGTCATTGCAAAGTTCATTGGGAAAATGATTGGATAGGAGCATGACGTATCATTTGAAAACTGATAGCCAGAAGGAGCGTATGACTCAAACTCTGGAAGACATGTTGTTATGGATTTCAGTAGTAGTTTAGAAACCCACCCATCCGTGATTAAGGTTTCTTATGATAACAGTTATTACCCGGCGATCAAGGCCGCACTGTTTGAGACACTCTATGGAAGTAAGTGTAGATCACCTATCTATTAGGAAGAAGTTAAAAGAAAGTCAACTTACTGGTCTTGAGACTATGCACAACATGATTAAGAAGATCTTACAAATTCATAACACCAGGGCAGCAGCACGTGACTGACAAAGGACTTATGCTAACACCAAAAACACATTGAATACCAAATCAACAACAAGATACTTCTAAAAGTGTCACCTTGGAAAGGTGCAAGTTGTTTTGGAAAAATAAGGGAAGTTAAACCCGTGCTATATTAGATCTTTTGAGATAGTCAAAAGAGTTAAACCAGTAGATTAACAACTCAATTTTCCTAGAGAAATCAGTGGAGTACATAACATGTTACATGTTTCAGACATGAAGAAATGTATGTCTGATGAAATAGTTGTTATTCTTTTAATGAGAAATGGATGAACATGCAGCTATGATTCATCGAGGGACTAGTTGAAATCATGGACCAAGTGGTCAAAAACACTTAAGCATAATTGTACTGTTAGAACTCTTAAAAGATTAACATTTTGTCTTTTGTGTTTTTGTCATAGTATAGGGACTTATTTTGTAAATATATGTTCCTTGTTTTTCTTTGATAGTATAAATAGGATATTTTATGTATTGTGTAGGAAGACCTAGAGATCTAAAGAGAGACCTAGAGAAAGAAACAGTTAGAACAGATTGTATAACTGTAACTACCTCTTACACATTGTATCCTGAGATTTTACTATCAATGAAATCTATGAATATTTAAAGTAATTGCTTGTGTTTGTGTACTTTGTGTATGAATTGATCATTGCATTATGATATCTTCACAGATTGATCCATTTTGAACCTATCAAATGGTATCAGAGCTTTTGGTTCAGTGATCAGAGCTTATCGGCATTTTTGAGCTCTTTGAATCACTTGAAATCTGTGTTGATTGCAATTTGATCGATTAATTGTTGATTTCTGTTGTGTTTCATCCATAGAAACATGATTTGAATCACAATTTGGTGAGTATTGATCAGATTTGTGTTCGAAATGTGTTCTTCATTTTCGGACTGAAATTCAATCAGAAAACAGATTTGTTGTTGTTGTTTGATCAAAAAGTTGATTGAAGATTGTTAATCTATCTATATACTACCTAATTGGAAGTTTTTAGATCAATTTAACAAGTTTTGAAGAATTTCATAAGATCTAAGTTTGTTGAAGATGATGAATTTGGCGCTTGAGTTGTGAAAAACAGCTAAAATTTGCTAAGTGATCAGACGCATTACAACTGTTTAGGCGTTTCATCACTGTTAAGGCGTTTTCAGAACAGGCGTTTTACAACTATTTGGATGCATTAAGACTGTTTGGTCGCTTTGATACTTTGTTTTAACTCTAGCAATTCTAGACGCTTGAGAACTGTTTGGGCGTTTTTAACCTCAGACGTTTCTATACTGTGTGGGTGTTTGGGAACTGTTCGGATGTTTCTTCAGTTGGGCGTTTCAGAATTCATCTAAGGCATTCCCTTAGACATTTCTTGTTAAAAGCCAGGCGTTTCAAAAGGTTTTGGTGCATCAGCAATTTAGACTTTTCAGTAAACACTTAGAAATTTTTTTTCAAAAACTAAAAATCCAAAAATATTTTTCATTCATAGTTTCTTTTAAAATCTTAAAAACAACAAAAACAAGTCTTTTTCATTAACTCAAAAATACAAAATGGTTAAGTCTGAAGATTCTGAGAACAGAGTTCCCAAGCTCAAAAATCGAGCTGATTTCAAAAATTGGTCTCTCAGAAGCATCATCTAAACTCCATTGACACTGATTTGTGGAAGTCAATAGAGAAAGGACCACATATCCCAATTACATCCGATGGTCTTGACAGAGGTTTTGTCTATACAAAAGACTCTCCAGAACCGTATCCTGAGGATGGTCTAGAAGGTGATGACTTAAGGAAGGTGAAGAATGAAATCAAAGCTTATTCATTGATGTGCAAGGGGTTACCATTAGAAGTCTTGACTAGACTTGAAGGTTATCTTACTAGTTACACCATGTACAAAGCTTTGAAGTTCATTTATGAATTTAGTAAAGAGATACAAGATCTCAAGAAGCAGAAAATCAAGAGGCAATTGGAGTTATTTGAGCATCTTTCTGGATTCTTGCAATTAACTACTAAAATGTCAACTGCTGGTATCAAAAATGATCTCAAAGATCTAAATTATAGACTTCTGAATGCTTTTCCATCTTCATGGAAACAGACAATCACTCTGTTGAAGCATACAGAAAAGTTCCTGATGGATTTGGATCTTTTGATTGCCAAAATTGATGATAGATCCAGAAACAATGATAGAGCTGCATCAATGTCTCAGTATAAGTACGTTGCTTCTCTGGCTAACACAGTGGAGAATGCTTTTCTGGCCAAAGATGATAATTCTCCAGAAGACGAGGGTGATTTGTTCGTTGGAGCTGGTTTCTTCACAGATTCTTCTTAAACAAGTGCTCCAGTTTATACAACTCAACCTCAACCTTAGTCTCCTCCTAAATCTCAAACTCCTAAAACTCAAATTGAGACTCCATCTTCTAACTCTGTTAAAACTAGCAAAGTTAAAGATGTTATTCATATCCTTTTACAGGATGATGAGTCAAAATATGCTTTTACTGCTTTCATGACAAGTTTTCATGCTTATCAAGGTAGTCATCTAACCCAGTTAGATCTTGTTTTGCAGGATTTGTTTGAGATGGATCCTGATGATGTGGAAGAGATGGACTTGAATTGACAGATGGTGATGATTGTGTACAAAACACAGAAACACTCATATGTTAACAGGAATTACAAGCCAAGTGCAAACACATATGTTGGCTTTGATAAATCAAAGTCGAGGTGTTTCAACTGCAACAATTATGGTCATTTCTCAAGGGAATGTAAAGCTCCTAGAAATCAAGGTGGAAATGGTCAAGCAGGTTCTAGCAATCAAAGATACCAACAGCAGTCTCAGAAGACCTTTCAAAAGCCTAATCAAAGTCTTCCCATGCCAGAACTTAAAAGGGAACCAAAATCATCTGAAGAGCCAAAGAAAGCTCTTGTTGTTAGGATCAAAGATGGATATGACTGGAGTGATTATGCTGAACAATTCACAGCTGATCTAACATCCGTTTAGCTCTTGTTGCTGATGTTCAAAATGAAGACTGGTCTGAAGAAAATGATCCTAAGGCAGAAGGTGATTCTGAAAATGATGATGAAGATTATGATAGGAGTGACAAATTTGACCCAAAAGAGGATTCAGAAGAAATTGCACTCGTTGCTCAGTCTGAACAACAAAAGGTTAAGCATCCATCATCTGACTTTGAGACTTCTTCTTCAAGTTATCCTGAAATTCCTGTTGAAGTCAGAGAGAAAATATGCACAAAAGCATGTTTTGATCAAGTTGAGCATTACAGAACATATTCATTTAAAATCTGTGACAAACTTAAACAAGAAGTAATGCACAACAAACTAAAAAACGATCACAAAGTCTCTGATGAAAAGATCTTATCTCTACAAACCTCATGGAATAAAACTCTACAAGAACTTGAACTTGTTAAAAAACAACTTGAGGAGATGACTAAGAATTTAGAAGTAGAAAAAATAGCTCATGCTGCAACACAGGTGGATCTAGCCAAAGTTAAAAGTTCTAAAACAATTGTAGAACAGTTGGTAAATGAAAGGAAAGATAAAAACAAAACAGGTCTAGGTTTTACACATGAGCCCATGCCTCAATCTATCACAAACACTTTACCAGAAAACTTTAACACACATGATCACTCACCTGAAAATAAAGCTAAGCTAAAAGCCTTTCAAAATAAGAAAAAGAATTCTGAAAGTGATGAAGAGAAAACAAATGTTGAGATATTTGAGGAACAAGATTCAGAAAAGATTAAAAATGGTCATCCAATGAAAGTTAAATCTTACGAACCACGACCAAAGAATAAGAAAATGTTTGTTCCCAAAGAGTATGTTCTAGAAGAAGTAACTGTAAAGAATGATAAACAAAACTCAAAGAATAAAGAAAAAGTAAAACAAGACGAAGTAACATCTGAAGATTCATTTTCTTACGGATTAAACAATCTAGACTTCATCAAATGGCAGAAAGAACAAAAAGATAAAGAAAATGCAAAAGAGACTTCTACTGAAGATGGACAATCACAAAGCAAGCAAAGTTCATCAAGATCAAGAAACCAGAGAAGAAGAAGGAAAAATGCTAAAGCTAAATTCTCTCATAATAATAATCAAAACAATCAGAATCAAAGAACAAATCAATCTAATCAGTTTAAACTAGTGAAGTTTGTTTATGCGGGTACTTTTGATATGAACACAATTCCTGAAATTAAATCAAACTCAAAGAACAAATCTAACTCTGATCTAAAAACAGGTTCAGTTCCAAAGTCTTTCGCTGTTAACAAAAGATTTGTATTTAAAGTGTCTAGGAATGGTGTTAATGAAAAAAAGTCAAAACCCAAATTTCAAAAGAACAAACTCTCAAATCAAAAACAACAGATTAACTTTGTAACTCGTAAATCAAAACAAGGATCAAATATGGCTTCCACATTAAAGGTTAATCAACAGTTGTTTAAATTTCAACAAAGGTACTGTGATATATGTGATATGTACAATCATAATACTGATGAATGTTTCTTTAATAGGTACTGTCACATTTGTGATATGAAAAATCATTCAACAGCTGATTGTTATTTTAACAAGTATTGTACCATTGGTGATGAAAGAACTCATAAAACTGAGAATTGCTACTTCCAAAGGATCTTGCCATGGAATGGATATGTAACTCCATAATTTCAAAGATATCAAAGTGTTGGCTTTCAAAGATTAACAAAACAACCTTCCTTAGGCTTGAGATCTTTTCGAAGGATTGACTCTGATTGTGATGATTCTTATGCTGTGAAATCAAAGAGTTATAATCAAGGAAAATTCATTTCACAATCCATGAGAATGAACAATGCAAAGTTTTGTAATAAAAATTTTTCTAAAAATGTTTCTTCTGATGGTTTGAATTATCTTGACGGTGATCTTGAAAAACGTTACCATGCTTTACGAAATATGCAAATCAAAGATAATCAAAAATTTGTCAGAAACGAAATTGGTAAATTTACACAGCAAAAGAGCCTGATTCGAATAAGCTTCATTTTAAACAGTTTACCATTGTTGATAAATTTGGCAAGCCCAAGATCATATTGGATTGGTTGATAACTCAACTTAAATCTTTTTGAAATGCTGGTACACCCAAGAAGACCAATTAACATGTGGTATGTTGATAGTGGGTGTAGCCAGCATATGACAGGCAACCATACCTTGCTTCAAGATTTCATGTTAAAAGATGGTACTCGTGTTGCATTCGGAGGTGATGTAGGTGGAAAAATAACAGGAGAAGGAACAGTGTCCAATGGGATTATTAGCTTTGATAAAGTCAACTATTGTTCATAGTTGAACTTTAATCTTTTAAGTGTTTTCTAAATATGTGACAAATCTTATTCTATTCTATTTGATGATTCTTTTTGTTATATTTTGAAACCAGGTTTTCCGATAAGCAAAGAATGTGTAGTTGTTAAAGCTGTTTGTGATCGAGATGTATACATGTTAGATATGTCTCAAGTAGATCCATTTACAGAAACAACATGCCTAATTTCTCAAGCATCAAATGTCGAAAGCCAGCTATGGCATAGACGTCTCGGGCATTCCAATTTCAAGAACATAAACAAGCTTGCAGCAGGAAATCATGTAGTAGGTCTTCCAACAAAGAAGTTTGCTACAACATATCACTGCTCAACATGTTTAAAAGGAAAGCAACATAGAGCATTTATAAGCCCAAGCTGATAAACTCAAATTCCAAGCCTCTCTAGATGTTGCACATGGACCTATTTAGACCAACTAATATGCAGAGTATTGGAAAGAAATCTTATTTTTTAGTTATCATTGATGACTTTACAAGATTTTCATGGGTTTTCTTTTTGCATGCTAAATCTAAAACTACTGAATTGTTAAAAGAATTCATCATTAAAGTAGAAAATCAATTAGAACAAAAATTGAAAATTATCAGAAGTGATAATGGAATTGAATTTAAAAATTCTAATGTTGACATGTTTTGCGCAGAAAAAGGTATTGCTCATCAGTTCAGTGCTCCTAGAACTCCACAACAAAATGGGGTTGCTGAAAGGAAAAACAGAACTTTGATTGAGGTCGCACGTTCCATGTTAGCAGATGCAAAGATTCCAATTACTTTCTAGGATGAAGCCATATCCATTGCATGTTTTGTACAGAATTGTACATTGATTGTGAAAGATAAACAGAAAACTCCTTATGAGTTGATGTTTGGCAGGAAACCTAATATAGATTTTCTTAAATCTTTTGTGTGACATCCGTCACCAAAATAGGTACGTCGACTTTGACATTTGATTGGATTTTGGATTTTGACCTTGATTTTTATCATATTTGGGCTTGGTCTTAATTTATAGTTATTTACTTGGTGGGCCCAAATTTTAGCTTAATGGGCCTATGTCCTTGTGATGGGCCTAGAGTTTCTATCATTATGAAGGACATTGGGCTTGTCATTGTATGAGGTCCTATGCATTGAGCCCAATCAAGGTTTTTCTAAAAAGTAAAACACGAAATCACACCAAAACCCAACTAACTCTACATCCATGGGCTTTGCCTAAAGCCTGGTAAATAAACTTAAATTGGTTCAAAAATATAAATTATCCAAATTCTAGGGCATGTGATATCTCGTTGGAACCGTTATTGAGTATTAGATCGTGAAGATCTAGGAGCTTAGATCGTCGGATTCTCTAATTGGTAAAAACCTTAATTCTTGGACTCGTATATTATTCGAATCTATAACATTGGGTTGTAATCTTGGATAATCTGCTCTTAATCGACATCTTGGACTTATAAAACGTTTTGGAAGTCATCAAATTTGATTCTTGAAGGAATGGACGTGTTGAACGATCGAAACAATGAATTTACAAATTACCGTTGCAAACCGGGAGACTAAGAATCTAATAAACTGTTTGGAACTGAAAATTTAAGTAAACAAAGTGTTTAATTGAAGGTTTGGACAACTAGAACCTGGAATGAAAGTTCTTATTAGATTCGGATTGTTAATGGGCACATAATGGAACTTGGGACGCAAATGAACAAAGCTAATGAACTGGACAGCATGCTGTCAGGAAAATGGGTCATCTTGTACAGGTCATAACTTGGTCAAAACACGCCCAATTGGGGCAAAATCTGGGTCTAAATTTAAGTCCTAGGCGTCCTCTAACTAACCCAAGTGGTCTTGTGTCGTTTTAACATCGTTTGATCCTCCAAACGTAGCATACAAAACGGAAGGTCAAAACTGACGAATCTGGATAGCAGATTTGTCTGTATTCCTCGAGTCATAACTTTCTCATATTTTGTCAAATCGACATGATTCTTTTTCTGGAGTTTAATTAAAAGTTTCCTATTTCAATTGATACCTTTTACATAATGGTTCGTTATCGTTTCGATCTCCAAACAGCTTATACAAGACTGATACGCAATCAGATATATATGTTGAATTTTCTTGGTAAACTTAAAAGTAAGAGTTGGAACTAGATAATCTAAATAAAGACAAGTTTTGCGTATAAAAGTGATTAAATGACTTCACAAGAGAATAAATTAATAAGTATGACAATGAAAAACCTTGATGAGCGTTAAGGGCTGGATTAAAAGGATTACACCCATATTGGTCATTTTACATTTTGTGTTGTAGTAATCCATTTGTGTATTATATTTTTTTTAGAAGCTTACTCTGCGTATTGTGGAATTTGAACTTTAACATTTCAAGGTGAGTTTCACAGCCCCTTTTAATGTATTTTACTTGGGGAAAAAGCATGCTCATGGTTTTAGACTATGCCGTGTTTGGTTTTCTTTTGAAACATTGTATGTGGTTTGGGTCATGGTTTGCGTCTTGAGGATCTTTCATGAGTGTGTGATTAGAATTGTGATTGAGCCTGTTGTCTTGGATGTCATGGAGAGGTATTGTTATGGTATACTAGTCGAGATCGACTTGGACGGGGCTTGCCCTTGGGTGAATATAATCCGGATATGTTGGACTTGGACCTATGATGGACTTGGAACGGTCTTGGACTTGGACTGAGTTAGAACTTGTGTTGATATCTTGACTGCTATGTACTTCATTCACATACAAATTTTCTATACATGTTATACATGGCAAAATATTTGTAGTTTTAAACCTGTGAACTCACCAACGTATGTTGACTTTTTAGAGCATGTCTTTTTAGGTAATGAAGCCTAGGTGTTTGGCCGTGGATTTAGAAAAGACCGCTCCTTTAGGAGCAATAGACACTACATGGGACTTTTGGACATGTTTTTATTTGTTTAGTCTTGTGGAATTGTAATTTTATTGGTTTTGAACTTGGCATTGTTTCGCACTTGTGTTGACTTGTTTCCGAATGGAACTTTGGTTTATTTAAGCATTTATGGTATGACGTTTTGGAATTGACTGTACTTGACACGTCTTCCTATGCGTTGGGCAACATCATGACCCATTTACGGAGAATACCTTTAGTTATTCTCTTAAACCCCCAATGTGTTATGACGATCCCGTCCGTCGCATCCTCGTGTTTCCGCTTCTAGCGAGGGTGTGACAGATTGGTCAGAGCCATTGGTTATAAAGAATTAGGTAGATTATTCGACCTAGACTATAACCTAAGTACCCGCATATAGTATGCATAATAGGATTATGTGTACATTATGCATATGTATGTTTGTGATAATTGTCTTGATTTTTGGGTTGTTTCTTGTTTTCTCCTTATACTTGTTCTTTTATGAGAAAAGTGTTTATGCTTTTCTTTTAGGCCATGAATTCTGGTGCTTATTCTATTCCCCCTACTATTATCGAGATTTCATCTGATTCGGAGAGTGAGGAGGTGTCACCTGGCCCGTCGAAGCCGGTGAAGCAAGTAGCTGTGCGTGGGCGTAGACCGGCGACGAGGTCTATGACCAGGTGCTTTAGACCATATGGATTTGGAGCACCCAGGAGAGCCTATGCTGTGAGGAGCACCTTCCCTCACTCAGAGGACGTTAGAGACATTCATGGGTCACCACCGGATTCTCCTAGGTCTGTTAGCAGCTGTGAGAGCCGTGTAGGACCAACACGGGAGGTGGCTATGCACCCACCGACTATTCATGATGATGGTGGCAATTTACCTGCCCCTCCAGCCCTAAAGGACAAGAGAGAGTTTGCACATCGTATGACAGGAGGACTCATCGCTTCTTACTCGTGGGGTGAAAAGAAGGATTGAACTAAGGACACTCCATGCTACTGCTGATTAGCCTTTTTATGATATTTTCTTTTAGTACCTTTGACTGGAGATTATTGGGATTAGTATTTTGACTTTGGGTTTTGATATTAGAGTGTTACAAAAATTATGGTTTGCTATTATTTAAGTTATTTTATTATGGATTTGGATGCTAAGCTGACAATTAAGTGCTTCAATATGATTGCCTAATTAGACCGCTCCTTTAGGAGGAATAGACACTACATGGGACTTTTGGACATGTTTTTATTTGTTTAGTCTTGTGGAATTGTAATTTTATTGGTTTTGAACTTGGCATTGTTTCGCACTTGTGTTGACTTGTTTCCGAATGGAACTTTGGTTTATTTAAGCATTTATGGTATGACATTTTGGAATTGACTGTACTTGACACGTGTTCCTATGTGTTGGGCAACGTCATGACCCATTTACGAAGAATACCTTTAGTTATTCTCTTAAACCCCCAATGTGTTATGACGATCCCGTCCGTCGCATCCTCGTGTTTCCGCTTCTAGCGAGGGTGTGACAGATTGGTCAGAGCCATTGGTTATAAAGAATTAGGTAGATTATTCGACCTAGACTATAACCTAAGTACCCGCATGTAGTATGCATAATAGGATTATGTGTACATTATGCATATGTATGTTTGTGATAATTGTCTTGATTTTTGGGTTGTTTCTTGTTTTCTCCTTATACTTGTTCTTTTATGAGAAAAGTGTTTATGCTTTTCTTTTAGGCCGTGAATTCTGGTGCTTATTCTATTCCCCTTACAATTATCGAGATTTCATCTGATTCGGAGAGTGAGGAGGTGTCACCTGGCCCGTCGAAGCCGGTGAAGCAAGTAGCTGTGCGTGGGCGTAGACCGGCGACGAGGTCTATGACCAGGTGCTTTAGACCATATGGATTTGGAGCACCCAGGAGAGCCTATGCCGTGAGGAGCACCTTCCCTCACTCAGAGGACGTTAGAGACATTCATGGGTCACCACTGGATTCTCCTAGGTCTGTTAGCAGCTGTGAGAGCCGTGTAGGACCAACACGGGAGGTGGCTATGCACCCACCGACTATTCATGACGATGGTGGCAATTTACCTGCCCCTCCAGCCCTAAAGGGCAAGAGAGAGTTTGCACATTGTATGACAGGAGGACTCATCGCTTCTTGCTCGTGGGGTGAAAAGAAGGATTGAACTGAGGACACTCCATGCTACTGCTGATTAGCCTTTTTATGATATTTTCTTTTAGTACCTTTGACTGGAGATTATTGGGATTAGTATTTTGACTTTGGGTTTTGATATTAGAGTGTTACGAATATTATGGTTTGCTATTATTTAAGTTATTTTATTATGGATTTGGATGCTAAGCTGACAATTAAGTGCTTCAATATGATTGCCTAATTCCGAAAATAATTCGTTGTCATATTACTAATGTGATTATGGAATAAAATTGTTTACGTGCTGTCTTATGTTTAGAACATGCCGCCAAGGAGAGTTACCCGTAGCTTGGCCCGTGGAGGTGAATCCCCGAGGGACGAGGACGTGGTAGAGGTGCTGGTGGCCGTGGTGGGGCCATAGGTGGACAGAACATTAGGAATAATGGGGCTAGTAACCCAGATATCGCCGCTATCATTGCTCAGCAGCTAGCTGAGCTAATTCCTACTATTGTTACGCAAGTGAGTAACAATATCTTGAACAATGGAGGCGGTATGGGCGGAGGAAACGGGAACAATAACGGGAATGAAGGGGACAATGGCAATCATGGAGGTGAAGGAGGAGTGAATGGCGGAGAGGTGTTGGCAGAAACCGAAGATGGCGGAAATGGGCATCTCGTGGGAAATCGTACTGGAGGTAGGGTTGGTTGTACTTACAAGGAGTTCATAACTTGTAAACAGAAAGAGTTTGACGGAAAGGGTGGAGCCATCGCCTTGACCCGTTGGATTGAGAAGATGGAAACTGTGATGGATATCAGTAACTGTGCTGAGAATCAGAAGGTGAAGTACGTGACTTGCTCACTGGTGGGAAAGGCATTAACATGGTGGAACACCTAAGTACAGGCTCGAGGTAGGGAGGCAGCAATGGTCATGACTTGGGCCAAATTCAAAGCCTTGGCAACTGAAGAGTATTGTCCTATGAATGAAATGCAAAAGCTAGAACACGAATTCTGGAACAATTCGATGGTAGGGTCGAGTCATGCTGCTTATACCAATCGAATTCATGAATTGGCAAAACTGGTTGCACACTTAGTGACACCCGAGTTAAAGAGAATTGAGCGGTACATCTGGGGTTTGGTACCATAGATTCGTGGCATGGTGACGGCCGCGGCACCCCCAACCATATAGAGTGCAATTTTGAAGGCAGGCACTCTGTAGATGCTTCTTTAAAGATTAACATTTGTCTTTGTGTGTCTTTTACATTTTTGTCATAGTATAGGGACTTTTATGTAAATATTGTTTCTTGTGTATTGATTGTATAAATTGCATAGATAAAGTATAGATAGATGATATTAACGAATTGTAACTGTTTTCTTTCTACACTTGTATTCTCTATGCATTCTATCAATGAAACTATGACTTTTTATGATATGTTTGCTTAGATTTGATTACTTGTGTTTGTTTTGATTGAATTGTATTACGATATCATCACAGATCGATCCATCTTGAACTCATCAAATGGTATCAGAGCTGTTGGTTCAGTGATTTGAGTTCTTCAAACTGTCAAACTTTTGAATCACTTGAATCTATGATTGATAAGCAATTCAATCAAATAACTGTTGATTTCAGTTGTGTTTCATCATCAGAAAAATGAATTGAATCACAATTTGCAGCTCAATTCGTTCAAATTCAGTGAATTGTTCAAATCAGTGTTAGAACTTGTTCTTCATCAGTTGAACTGATTTTCAAGCCAAAGATCGATTTGTTGTTGTTAATTGATGAAATTGAAGTAGAGGACTGATAATTGATCGAATTCATACCTAATTGAAGGATTTTAGGTCAATTCATCAAGTTTTGAAGGATTTCAGAAGATCTGAGTTCGTTTGAATCTGTTGAAATTGGCTCATTAGGTCAAAACACTACTGAAAATTGCCCAAGTGTTTGGGCGCTTGACAACTGTTCAGGCTTTTCACAACTGTTAAGGCGTTTTTGGATCAGGCGTTTTACCACTGTTGGGCCATATTACCAGTGGCCTAGGCGCATTACAACTGTTGAGACGTTTTTAATCAAGGCATTTCACAACTGTTCGGGCGCATTTCTGATTGGGCGTTTTTGAGAATTATTCTAAGGCATTCTCTTAGGCGTTTCTAAGTCAACTGTTTGGGCGCTTCATCACTGTTTAGGCGCATCAACATCAACACTAAGGAATTTTTCAGAAATTTTTCAAAAACTTAAAAAATCCAAAAATATTTTCAATTCATTGTTTTAATTCAAAAACTTAAAAAAACAAAAACAAATCTTTTTCTAAAATACAAAATTAAAAATGGTGAAATCAGAAGACTTAGAGAACAGAGTTCCTAAACTGAAGAATAGGGTTGATTTTAAAAATTGGTCACTTAGATTGAAACATCACCTTAATTCTATTGATACTGATCTATGGAAATCAATAGAAAGAGGTCCTCACATTCCTATCACTTCATATGGTCCTGATGGAGGAATTGTCGACACTAAAGACTCTCCAGAACCATACCCTGAAGATGGATTACAGGGTGATGATTTAAAGAAAGTAAAGAATGATATAAAAGCATATTCTTTGATGTGTAAAGGACTACCTCTTGAAGTCCTAACAAGACTAGATGGATATCAAACGGGATATATACCATTTATAAAGCCTTGAAGATAATTTGTGAAGGAGGAAAAGAAATTCAAGATCTTAAAAAGCAAAAATTGAAGAGACAATTAGAACTATTTGAGCACTTATTTGGTGAAACCATAAACCAAATGATGAATAGGTTTGTGCAACTCACAACTGAGATGTCAACAGCTGGTATCAAAAATGATCTAAAAGATCTAAACTTTAGGCTTCTCAATGCTCTTCCTTCTTCATGGAAGCAAACAGTTACACTGTTAAAGAATACTGAGAAATTTCCCATGGATCTTGATCTGTTGATAGCCAAAATTGAGTATGTTGAAATTGATGAAAGCTCAAGGAATAATGATAAAGCAGCTTCAATGTCTCAGTACAAATATGTTGCATCACTAGCAAGTACTGTGGAAAATGCATTTATGGCTAAAAATGAGAGTTTACCTGAAGAAGAGGGTGATCTGTTTGTAGGAGCAGGGTTCTTTACTGATTCTTCTTATACAAGTGCTCCTGCTTATACATCTCAACCACAACCTCAGTGTCCTCCTATGCCTCAAAGTTCTAAACCTCAAAATGAGACTCCATCTGTTAACACTGCTAAATCTAGCAAAGTTAAAGATGTCATTAACATCCTATTACAGGATGAAGAGTCCAAATCTGCTTTTACTGCTTTTATGGCTAATTTTCAAGCTTATCAAGGTAGTCATTTAACTCAATTAGATTTTGTTTTGCAGGACTTATTTGAAATGGATCCAGATGACGTGGAGGAAATGGATCTGAATTGGCAAATGGTGATGATTGCATACAGGACTCAAAAACACTCTTATGTCAACAGGAACTACAAGCCAAGTGCTAACAAGACTGTTGGATTTGACAAGTCTAAGTCAAGGTGTTTCAACTGTAATAGTTATGGCCACTGAGAATGAAGAAGAAGATTATGACTGGAGTGACAAGTCTGATCCCAAGGAAGATTCAGAGGAAGTTGCTTTGATGGCAAAATCTGATCAGCCAAAGGTTGAAAGCTCTAACTCTAAAACGTCTCCTCCTTAATATTATGAAATTCCATCAGAAGTCAGAGAAACGTTATGCATAAAGTCTTGCTTCGAGCATGTAGAATACTACAGAAATTATTCTTACAAAATTTGTGAAAAACTTAAGCAAGAAGAACTAATGCATACCAAACTTAAAAATGATCATAAAGTATCTGACGAAAAGATTATCTCTCTTCAAAATTCTTGGAACAAAACTCTAAGAGAACTTGAAATTGTATCAAAACAACTTGAAAAGATGACAAAAAATCTTGAATTGGAAAAGATAGCTCATGCAGCAACTCAAGTTGATCTCACCAAAGTTAAAGTTCTAAAACCATTATGGAGAAGCTGGTAAATTTACGAAAAGATAAACAAAAGGCAGGATTGGGTTTTACTCATGAACCGATGCCAGAATCAATAACAAACACCTTACCAGAAAATTTTAACACTCATGACCACTCTCCAGAAAACAAGGCAAAATTAAAAGGTTTTCAAAACAAGACTAAGATGTCTGATGTTGAAGAAGAGAAAACAAATATGGAAATTTTTGAAGAAAAAGATAACGAAAAGATAAAAAATGGTCACCCTATTAAAGTAAAATCTTATGAACCAAAGCCTAAAACTAAGAAAATTTTTGTTCCTAAAGAATCTGTCTTGGAGGAAGTAATTACTAAAAATGATAACCAAAATTCCAAAACCAAAGATAAAGCTAAACAAGAAGAAGTAACATCAGAAGATTCTAACTCATATGGTCTAAATAATCCTGAATTTATTAAATGGCAAAAGGACCAGAAAAAGAAAGAAAATGAAAAAAAATCTTCCACTGAAGATGTTCAATCTCAAGTAAAATCAACAAAACCAAAATCAAGAAACTAGAGAAGAAGAAGAAAAATAAATAAAGCTAAAAATGATCAAATTAAAGAAAATCAGACAAAAGAAACAAATCAAGCAACAAAACTAAAACCAATTAAATTTGTATCTGCTGGTTTGTTGAATGTGAACTCAATTCAAGATGTTAAAGAAAATCCGAAGAACAAATCAACCTCTGATCTGAAAACAGGTTTAGATTCTAAGTCTTCCGCTGTCGTTAAACGATTTGTATCTAAGGAAACAAAGAATGAAATTCATATTCAAAAACAAAAACAAATTGTGCAAAAGAAAAATGATTTAAATCAAAAGAATAATTTTTCAAATCAAAAACAACAAATTAACTTTTTGACGCCTAAACCTAAACAAGGAACAAATGTTGCGTCAACATCAAAAGTTAATAATCAACTGTTTAACACTCCATAGAGGTACTGCGAAATATGTGACATGTACAATCACTACACTGCTAAATATTTTTTTAACAAATACTGTCACATTTGCGATATGAGAAATCACTCAACTTCAGAGTGTTATTTCAACAAATACTGTACTTACTGTGATGAGCAAACTCACAACACTAAAGATTGTTATTTTCGAAAGAATTCACAGAGGAGAGGATTTGCCACCTCAACAGTAAGCAAAGGGTATGTTAATCCGCAATATAAAATAAACCAAAATGTCGATTTTCAAAGATTAACACAGAAACCCTCCTTAGGTTTGAACTCTTTAAAAAGAAATAATTCAGTGAGACCTAAACAATACTTCAATGATAATTTCATTCCAAGGTCAGTGAGAATTAACAACAAAAGTTTTGAAAACAAAAAATTTCCAAACAATGGTCAGTCAAAAAGAATGAATTTTCCAAACAAGCATAATTTTGTTATAAATAACAGAATTGGTAAATTCATAAAGAATA
Organism: Flaveria sonorensis; assembly: GCA_025506505.1. Classification (NCBI taxonomy): domain Eukaryota; kingdom Viridiplantae; phylum Streptophyta; class Magnoliopsida; order Asterales; family Asteraceae; genus Flaveria; species Flaveria sonorensis. The sequence goes on along the minus strand of CM046440.1, from coordinate 17,064,343 downwards.
AACCTGATGTTAACAAACTTCACTTTAAACAATTTACTATTGTTGACAAGTTTGGAAAACCCAAGACCATTTCGGCTTGGGTAGATAATTCACCTTGAATTATTTTGTTTTGCAAGTACGCCTGAGAAGACCAATCAATACTTGGTATGTGGATAGCGGGTGTAGCCGGCACATGACAGGCAATCAGGCCTTATTACAAGATTTTAAGTTAAAAGATGGAACTCCTGTCACCTTTGGTGGTGATGCGGGAGGAAAAATAACCGGAGAAGGAACAGTATCCAACAAGATTATAAGCTTTGATAAAGTCAACTTCTGTTCACAGTTGAACTTTAATTTGTTAAGCGTATCCCAAATTTGTGATAAATCCTACTCTGTACTTTTTGATGATTCTTCATGTTATATCTTGAAGCCAGGATTTCAGATAAGCAAGGATAGCATGGTTGTTAAAGCTATCAGAGACCGAGACGTATACAAACTAGATATGCCTCAAGTGGACTCTTCTACAGAAACAACTTGTCTCTTTGCTAAAGCATCAAATGATGAAAGCCAGCTATGGCATAGACGTCTCGGACATTCCAACTTCAAGAATATGAAAAAGCTTGTAGCAGGAAATCATGTTATTGGCCTTCCATCAAAGAAGTTTGCCACTACTGATCACTGCTCAGCATGTTTAAAGGGGAAGCAACACAGAGTGTCTTATAAGTCCAAGCTGATAAACTCAAATTCCAACCCCCTTGGGTTGTTGCATATGGACCTTTTTGGACCAATAAACGTGAAGAGTATTGGAAGAAAATCTTTCTGTTTAGTTATTATTGATGACTATACAAGATTTTCATGGGTTAATGCTAAATCTGAAATAGCTTAATTAATAAAAGAATTTATCATAAAAGTAGAAAACCAACTTGAACAAAAAGTAAAAATAATTAGAAGTGATAATGGGACGGAATTCAAAAATCTAACTCTTGACATGTTTTGTGCAGAGAAAGGAATAGCTCATTAGTTCAGTGCTCCCAAAACTCCTCAACAAAATGGAGTTGCTGAAAGGAAGAACCAAACATTGATTGAAGCAGCACGATCCATGTTAGCCGATGCTAAAATTCCAATCACATTCTGGGATGAAGCAATATCAACTGCATGTTTTGTTCAGAACCATTCAATAATTTTTAAAGACAAATTGAAAACTCCATATGAGTTAATGTTTGGAAGGAAACCAAACATAGATTTTCTTAAATCTTTTGGTTGTCTGGTTATGATTCTGGATTCAAGTGATCATTTAGGAAAATTTGAATCAAAATCTGATGATGGATTTTTTGTTGGATATTCATCTGTTTCAAAGGCCTATCGAGTTTATAACTCTAGGACTAATGTTATAGTTGAAACTTTCAATGTTAAATTTCTTGAAAACTCTTTTCCATCAGTGTCAAATGGTCCTACATGGTTATTTGATTTAGATTCATTATCAAACTCTTTTCAATCCAACTTATTTAATCAATCTAACTTGCTTGATTCTATAGGTGAAAAGAAAATTCAAGGAGATCTCGGTTCATTCAGTGATAATTCGGATTCTGATGATGCAGATGATTCAAGCCCATACTATCCCTTCTTTTCTTTCGTTAGAGATTCTATTTTTCAGTCTAATAATGATGATCAGTCTCATCAAAATAATGATCATTCTATTTCACAAAACCAAGATATGTCACAACCAATTCCTAATGATGGTACTTAAATTGTACAACCTGAGTCTAGAACGTCATCTATTTCTGGTGATGTAGTTGATTCCGGTAATCTTGATTACTTTATCAACTCACCGACTCAAGTTTCCAATTTCAATCCACATTCTTCAAGCCTATTGCATCAGCTTTCCAACCTGAATCAAACCAATCTTGAAGTTCATGTTCAAGGAGATGAGATTCCGACATCTCGTATTCACAAGAACCATCCAACATCTCAGATTATTGGTCCTTTGAGTGAGAGAACGACGAGAATTAAATCAGAACATGCAAACGTCTGCTTATACTCTTGCTTTCTTTCTCAAATTGTTCTTAAAAATGTTACCGAAGCGTTAAAGGACAATGGTTGGATCGAGGCTATGCAAGAAGAATTATTACAGTTCCGCAAACAAGAAGTGTGGAATCTGGTGGATTTACCTGAAGGAGAAAATGCTATTGGCACAAAATGGTTATTCAGAAATAAAACTGATGATCGAGGAATTGTTATCCGAAATAAAGCGAGATTAGTCGCACAAGGATACACTCAAGAAGAAGGTATTGATTATGATGAAGTATTTGCTCCAGTTGCAAGACTTGAATCTATTCGTGTCTTCCTGGCTTATGCCTCATTCATGAAATTTAAAGTGTATCAAATGGACGTAAAGGGTGCATTTTTGTATGGTTCTATCACAGATGATGTGTACGTGAAGCAACCTCCAGGTTTTGAAGATGCTACATATCCACATCGTGTGTACAAGTTAAGTAAAGCTTTATATGGACTTCATCAAGCCCCTAGAATCTGGTATGAGACATTGTCGTAACATTTAATCCAACATGGATACACGCAAGGGAAAATCGATCCGACTTTGTTTATCAAGAAGGATGATGATGATCTTTTATGCGTACAAGTGTATGTCGATGACATCATATTTGGTTCTACAAGTCCAAAAATATGCAATGAATTCGAAGAAATCATGAAATCTCGATTTCAGATGAGTTCTATGGGAGAGATGAAAATCTTTCTTAGACTACAAGTTAAGCAATCTGCAGATGGTATTTTTATCAACCAAGAGAAGTTCGTCGACAAACTCTTGAAGAAATTTACGCTGCTAGATTGTCAGTCAATTAGAACTCCAACCGATGTGAACACCAAGATTGAGCCTAATCCAAAAGGAAAATCAGTAGACCAAACATTATACAGATCGATGATTGGTTCTTTGATGTATCTCACTGCATCTAGACTAGACATTATGTATGTTGTTTGTGTCTATGCAAGGTATCAATTAGACCTGAAAGAATCCCACTTAATTGCTATCAAAAGAATATTTAGGTATCTCAAAGGTAAACTGGCTTTAGGGCTATGGTATCTTTACGAAGGAAATTTTGAGTTACATGGGTATACTGATAGTGATTATGGCGGATGTTGTCAAGATAGAAAATCAACAACGGGTGGGTGTCAATTTTTAGGACCCAGATTAGTCTCATGGCAATGCAAGAAACAAACAAATGTCTCTGTTTCTCCTGCAGAAGCTGAGTACATTGCTGCTTCAGCAGGATGTTCTCAAATCCTTTGGTTACAAAACCAACTACAGGATTACGGGTTCAACTTTCTTAAAACACCTATTTACATTGATAACACAGCTGCGATGTTCATTACAGCTAATCCTGTCCAACATTCTAAAACAAAACATATCAAAATTCGATATCATTTTCTTAGAGATAACTCTGAAAAAGGTTTAATCATTTTGATTCAAATTACTACTGAAAAACAGTTGGCCGACCTTTTTACTAAAGCCTTCTTACCAGGACGGTTTGAGTATTTGGTAGAGTCAATTGGTCTTATTAACCACATCTAAAAACTGGTTATTTGAGTATTTCAGTTAATTAAGACTAAATATGATCAGAACCCAGCCTTATATGAATAGGACACAGTCAGAGAACCTGTCAAAGTTACTTGCCTGATTTCATTTTTGTGTGTGCATGTTTATTAGAAAAACAAAAACCAAATACCCAAATAGAAAATTGAAAAACAAAAGATAAAAATATAAAACCAAAAATCACAAAAAATAGTGTTTTCCTTTATTAATTATATAGGAATGAATTTGTTTTGCAATACGTGAGAAATGTTAGTACATTAGTATGACCAGTTGCATACTTCGGTTTCGACTAAAGTCTGACATGATCAGATATGATATGCAGGTAAGCTCTTGCAATTATACTAAAAAAGTAAATTCTTGTGATTAAACTAAATCACTCATGCATTCATGTATGTCTATTTTAGCACTAATGAGTAGTGTTGATTTCTCAAATTGATTGCTTGTTAAGACATAATCTCACACCTGATGGCGATATGAATAACCATTGAGCTCTAATTATTTAATGCATCTAACACTTCTTTGTTATGAGTCATCATAGACCTGAAGTGATGAGATATCCTTTGTTGTAAGTGATTACAGACCTGGATATACTCACTGATGTAACAAGATGCCAATGTGCACAAACACTTAATGAGATCTGGTTATAGTATATGTCAGGTTAACAAGTTGAGAATAGTGACTTCTTGCATATCTTTATGAAAATTAACCTCTCTAAGTCTAAGTGTTACAGCATAATGTCATATCTTACTGTACCTTACACAATCAAAGAATTGAAAAAGTATGTGTGCTGAGTTCCTTGCCAAAAGCACTCATTTTCTGTCCTTAGATTTAGTGTCTCCTTTGCTGCAAAAATGCTGACCTGGAACACACTTGGTCAGGATTTAATCGTTGTCTCTGACTATTCATCATTTTTTTATTTCAATGTGCTGATCACTGCTAATATGATCTCACTGCAGACATGATTCATTGTGAATATTAGATTTTTATTCTGTTTTCATTTTAATTTTTTGTATGTTTTCTGTGTGCAGGCAATTTAACAATGATTAGTATGCTCTTCATGTGACAAAATTCAAGAAACTTCTAAGTTTCTCAAACTTAAAAGTTTAAGAGGAGTAAAAAGAAAACTGATTGTCAAATTTCTAGATATGTAAAATCATGAAAAAATCAAAATCTAATGTTTTGGATGGAAAGGAGGATGCTACATATGTTCAAGCATGTGTGTGTAACAAAATGTAAAATGAACCTGAAAAATATTTTAAATGGAAAAGCTTCTTGCAAAAGTTAAATGAGATTTTTTTTTGTTAAAAATTAGAGACTAAAATGATGGGAAGTTATTTTGAAAAATTAAAACAAAAATTAAAAGGTCAAAAAAAAAAAATTTCAAAATAAAAAAAAAATTTAAAAAGTCAAATGTTCAAAATTGAGGGTTTATTGTGAAAATTTTGGGTGAAAGTCAAAATTTGACTAATTAAAGTCAAAATTTGATTATCTATTTTAATATTAGTATGTGAATAGTGCTAATATGTCTAAACAGTGTACAGGTGGAAGAGCTGAAAATTACAAGTGTTGGACACATGAAAGTCATCTCATGCGCCTAAACAGTGTTCATACATCCATTATTAGGAGCATGATGATTTTTCATGATTTGTACAAGTGTTGGACGTTTCAGACAACCTCATGCGTCTAAACAGTTGTCATGCGTCTAAACAGTTGTCTTGAGTCTGAGAATGTGGTTAAGTGTTGGGCGTTTTATCCTTCCCATACGCCTAAGCAGTTCCCATGTTTCCAAGTGTAAACTAGTGTCAAGTATTGGGCGTTTCAGCTAAGCTCATGCGCTTGAACAGTGCTAAAGCTCTTACACAGTGCTTATGCGTCTGAACAGTGCTCATGCGCCTAAGCCCATGCGCACAAACAGTGCTCATGCGCCTAAATACTTTGTGAAAATCATCTTCATGCGCACAAACAGTGTTCATGCACCTGACCTCATGCGCATAAACAGTGCTCATACGCCTAAAATTTTTCACTTAGTATATAAACAACACTTTGTGTTTTCAGATTTAATTTTCAACATCTCCCCTGAACACAGAACACTCTCAAACCCAGTCACTCGATATACTACTGATTCACTCATTTTGATTGATTTCTGATCTTGTCTTGCATTCTATAGTGATATTATTCGATTCTAAATGTAAGTTGATGATCAAAATTTCAGAAAGTTCAGTTTAACAGGTTGAATTGAGTTGGGCATTTTGATCCTATTCGGGCGTTCGAAACCCTAACTTGTGTAAATTTGTAAAATGTCGAATTGAAATGATAATCTAAACTGAAATTGAAGTTAGAATGATGATTTACACAAGATTTCGATCAGAATGTTGCATTCAAATCGTTTGTTCATCAAAGTTGATTCAGTAATGAATCTTCATCAACCGAGGATGAAGATGAACAATCATTCAACATTTCTTTAATAATAATAAAAAATAAAAATTTCACAAAAAATTCATAGTGAAAATAAGTTTTTTTTGTTTAATCAAAATTTGAAATCTAACATTGTTAAAAATCAAACAAATCAATTTGTTTGAAATATTTGAATTTTTGCAGAATGAATTTAAAAAAAATATTGATTTTGATTGTTAAAACCTCAAATTTTAAATGTCTTGTGTTTCATTGTGCAGATGGTTGATTTAAATTTCAAGCCGAAACACAACGTTGCTGCGCTATTAAACGAGTATATTCATGATGCTGCAGGATACGAAATATGATCAGATTTCTATTACGGATGAAGTATATATATGCCATGTGCTACCAACCGATTATCTATGCACGTCTGATTAAGAAGTTCTGGACGACATATGTTGATGTTGATGATCATGGAGCTAAAGTGGTCCGATGCTTTATAACAAATTTTAGAATGATTGAAGTCTCTGAAGACTCAATTTGACAAGCCTTGAGATTAGGACCAAATGATCCAGAAGATTTATCCGAGCTAACGTTTGATAAATGTAGACAAACATTCATGGAAATGGGACATCCTGACCATTTTCCTAAGAAACAATTCTTTCGTGCTCGCGTGTATAATCATTGGAAGCTCATATGCTACATTTTTCAACATTGCATGTCAAAACGAAGTGCAGGATGGAATTCTTTTCCTGTTGACATTGCATCACCTATTGTAGCACTGACTACTAATAGACGATTCAATATGTCTAAGTGGATTCTAAATGGTTATATCTTTAATCTTGAAAAGGGAATTAGGAACAAGTATCTCATGTATCCTAGATTTCTTCGGATGATCATAAATGAAGAGTATCCTGACATACGTGTGTATGGTATGAGTGGTGAAACTATGATGCTAGAGCATATGTCTGATGTATCTTATAAGAGATTAGCAATGGTTACTGGAGCTCAGAATGTTCCATTATTTGATTATATTCTCAATGTTGCTAATGATGAAGTGGATATCACTATTGATCATTATCATTTAACTGAGGACGAACCTATTGACCCAGCTGATTTGATTGGGGATGTACCAGCTGAAGATGATGAAGAAGATGATGATGATAATGAAAACATTGATGATGAAGAAGATAGTCCTAGCTCATCTGATTCTGATGATGATGATGGTGATCATGATGGTGATGGAATGGGAATAGATCATGATGATGATATACAAGAAGCGGAGCAAATTATTGAAGAAGCTCATGAAGAAGAGCATGATGTTACATAAGAAGTAAATTCAGCTACTGAAGAAATTCATGAAGAAATTGATAAAGATGTACAAGAAATTGACCAAGCTACTGAAGAGATTCATGATGAGGATACTGAAGAGATTAATCAAGGTGAAGAATAATCAGAAGTTGCAAGTATGATTGAAGAAATGGTAGAGCATAATGATCAATTTGCATTAAATGAAGAAGAAAATTTACAAAAGAAGATTGATGAATTGAATGAAGAAAGGTTGAATCAATTAAAAATAATTGAAGAATTGAAAGCTGTCAATGAAAGTTTGATTGAAGAAATGAAAGAAAAAGACAAGCTAATTGATGAGTTGAGAAAAAGTCGAGATGATAATATGAATACATTTGAGGTGATGATGACAGATTTTGATTCAATGGAAGAAAGATTAAAGAAAGTAAATGATGAAAATGAATCATTGAAAGAAGAATTAGAAAAGTTGAAAGAAAACAAAAGTCTCCATCTTCTAAAGTGATGATTATTTCTGAAGTTACTCCGATTGATGTTGAAAGAATACATGTTTTAGATAAAGGAAAGATGAAATTAGATGATATTGATGTTTCAGTTTTACCTGAATCATCATCTAAGATTCAAAAGGTGAATGTTGAGGAAAAAGAATCTGATGTTCAAGAGATTATCGGAGCTTTAGATGATATAGAAGCTGAATTTGATGATGAATGGTATAATGAAGTTCTAGATGATGAAGATATGGTTGAAGCCAATGTAGATGAATATTATTCACCAATTGATATAAGTCATGATGCTGTACCTGTTGATGTTGAATAGAAATACAATTATTTGGTGAAAATGAAATACAATCGGGTGTTTCTTGATGGTTTGACGGTTTCTCAAATTCATGAAGAATATGAAAAATGTGTTACAGCTGAATCCGTTGCTCCTGTTGATCCAAACAAAATTGTAGTTGAACATGGAGAATGGAACAAATTACAAGAAAGCATTAACATTGAAGAACTATCTACAACTGAGTTGCATCATCCTAACCCTGATGATATGAGCATTACTGCACTCAGAATGTGGTTACAATTGCGTAATTATCCACGAAAGAGATTGAACAGGTTGCAAGGTGAATCATTAAGGAACTTAGTAAGAAGTTTCCATGAAACTGAAAGACAAACAAACAAGATGATAGTGCTGGATATGGACAATCCTCAATACCTGGAAATTACAAAGAGAGCAAAGATTTTGAAGCCTCAAAAGATTAAATCTATGGCTATGACAAGTTCAGCTCACGAACAAAGAAAAGAACTAATGAAAATGTTTTCTGACACTAAAAAGCAAACATATCAGGTCTCTTTGAACAGAAACAACTGTGGAACAAGGCACGTTCAGTAGGAGATCTAGTACGTAATGTATTGTAGAAAGGACAATCAATCTCTGAGTTGTTAAATGCTATGATTGTTCCAGACATAACAAAAGAAGTCAAGATTGTTGCATGGTAGTATAATGAAGTTTTTGATGCCTTATTAATCAAAAGAGTGAATGCAATATGTGACATGTATCATTTCTTTTCTAGTATCACATCTCTTCCCCGTGCAATACTTAAAAGAGTTGAATAAACTTCCGTTGATAAATCATACAAAAGCTAAAAGAGGTGAAATGTTTGTAGAGTTGCTCAACATAGGAATTAATAGAATGCCTTCCTTCTCGAAAACACGTTGTGATCAAGAAGATAAGCAGTATTTTCAAACTTTAAAGAAGAAGAGAAAAGGAGTTGATAAAGATGTTGCAAATATTGAAAAGGAGTTCAAGCAAAGGGGTATTGGAGATTTATTGCAAAGACAATTCTAAACCTATAGAATGTTATGCAAATATTGATATTATAGGTCTTTCTAAGCAAACTTTGGAATTAATGAACTCTATGGAAATCAAAACAAATGAAGCTAGGCCTGAACAAGGGATTTTAGTAGAAAAATTCAAAGCAGCTATTGTTAAAGTTTTAAGGGAATAAGAGCTATATAAGGAAAAGCCAATTCTCAAGATAAAAGAAGAACCATAAGACTTCTTTCCTGTGAAGACTGAAGATTGAAGATAAAGAAGAAAGAAGACTGAAGAAAGAAGACAAAGATTAAAGACTGAAAATTTTGAAGACCGAAGACATGTAAATCTTAGGGGGAGTATTGTAGATGCTTCTTTAAAGATTAATATTTGTCTTTGTTTGTCTTTTACATTTTTGTCATAGTATAGGGACTTTTATGTAAATATTGTTCATTGTGTATTGATAGTATAAATAGCATAGATAAAGTATAGATAGATGATAATAACGAATTGTAACTGTTTTCTTTCTACACTTGTATTCTCTATGCATTTTATCAATGAAACTATGACTTTTCATGATATGTTTGCTTTGATTTGATTACTTGTGTTTGTTTTGATTGAATTGTATTACGATATCATCACAGATCGATCCATTTTGTAGATGCTTCTTTAAAGATTAACATTGGTCTTTGTGTGTCTTTTACATTTTTGTCATAGTATAGGGACTTTGATTTGATTACTTGTGTTTGTTTTGATTGAATTGTATTACGATATCATCACAGATCGATCCATTTTGTAGATGCTTCTTTAAAGATTAACATTGGTCTTTGTGTGTCTTTTACATTTTTGTCATAGTATAGGGACTTTTATGTAAATATTGTTCCTTGTGTATTGATAGTATAAATAGCATAGATAAAGTATAGATAGATGATAATAACGAATTGTAACTGTTTTCTTTCTACACTTGTATTCTCTATGCATTTTATCAATGAAACTATGACTTTTCATGATATGTTTGCTTTGATTTGATTACTTGTGTTTGTTTTGATTGAATTGTATTACGATATCATCACAGATCGATCCATTTTGTAGATGCTTCTTTAAAGACTAACATTGGTCTTTGTGTGTCTTTTACATTTTTGTCATAGTATAGGGACTTTTATGTAAATATTGTTCCTTGTGTATTGATAGTATAAATAGCATAGATAAAGTATAGATAGATGATAATAACGAATTGTAACTGTTTTCTTTCTACACTTGTATTCTCTATGCATTCTATCAATGAAACTATGACTTTTTGTGATATGTTTGCTTAGATTTGATTACTTGTGTTTGTTTTGATTGAATTGTATTACGATATCATCACAGATCGATCCATTTTGAACTCATCACACTCTGACTGATGAAATGGTGCGGACTGGGGCTTTAGGAAAGACTGGAGAAAAGCGAAAGGATGTTGGGGAGTCAAGTAAGTCGACGAACAGTAAAATGGATAAGAAAACAAAGGTGGTGAGGGGATATGTGGCTGCGATGCCTATAAAGAAGAATTTTATTGGTTCCCATCCGAAGTGTATCAAGTGCGGTTTGCATCACCCAGTTACGGTGCCGTGTCCTGTGTGCTACACTTGCCAACAAGATGGCCACATAGCTAAGTATTGCAAGACGCTCGTGAGTTCAGCAGTACCGGTCAATATGGTTAGGCCAGCAGGGGCATAACATGGGTGTTACGAGTGTGGGAGTCAAGAACATTACCGTAACGCTTGTCCAAAGTTAAACAGGGCACCAGGGTAAGTGGACAACCGAAATGCAGGAAACAACAACCAAAATCAAGTACTAGTGGTCGGTGCGAATCCTAGACAAGGCAACCATGGTAACCCGGCTCGTGGAAGGGCGTTTGTAATCGGTGCTAATGATGCTCGCCAGGAACCGCAAGTGGTAACGGGTACGTTTACTTTGAACGATCAATATGCTACAGTTTTATTTGATACGGGTGAGATAATAGTTTTGTATCATCCGACTTTGTGAAATTAATGGATGTGACCCCCAGTTGTGTAGAATCAAGCTATGTAGTAGAATTAGCTAACGGTAGCTTAGTGGAGACTAGAGACATAATTCGGAACTGTACCTTAACTTTGGATGATCATGCTTTTAGGATAGGTCTTATACCTTTTGGACTTGGGAGTTTTGACGTAGTGGTGGGTATGGATTGGTTAACTAAGAATAGAGCCGAAATCATTTGCAACAAAAAGATTGTACGCATACCCTTACCAATTGGTAAAACACTTGAAGTACATGGAGAGAAGCCAGAAGTGAATAAAGAATTCATAATGGGCATGAAAGTGGCGGAATTGAAGATCGAAGACATACCTATTGTGCGGGATTTTCTAGAGGTGTTTCCGAACGATTTGACAGGATTGCCACCACCAAGACAGGTAGATTTCCGAATCAATTTGGTACCAGAAGCAGTGCCTGTGGCTAAGGCTCCTTATCGACTGGCTCCGTCAGAAATGCAAGAACTGTCTAGTCAACTCCAGGAATTGCTAGACAAGGGTTTCATCCGACCCAGTCATTCGCAGTGGGGAGCGCCAGTGCTCTTCGTCAAGAAAGAGGATGGATCCTTCAGAATGTGTATAGATTATCGAGAATTGAACAAGTTAATCATTAAGAATCGATACCCCTTGCCAAGGATAGATGATCTGTTCGATGAACTTCAAGGGGCGACATATTTTTTGAAGATTGATCTTCGTTCGGGAACTGAGGGTGCACGAGGGCGGTATACCAAAAACGGCTTTTAGGACGCGTTATGGGCATTATGAATTCTTGGTTTTGCCTTTTGGACTAACGAACGCACCCGCGGTATTCATGGACCTGATGAATAGGGTGTGTAAACCCTACTTGGATAAATTTGTCATAGTATTCATTGACGACATCTTGATCTATTCGAGGACGAAATAGGATCATGAGGGACACTTGAAAACAATCTTGGAGTTATTAGGGAGGGAGAAGCTTTATGCCAAATTTTCCAAGTGTGAGTTTTGGCTACGAGAGGTGAAATTCCTTGGACATGTGGTGAATGAGAAAGGAATTCATGTGGATCCTTGAAAGATTGAGGCAGTTAAAAACTGGGAGACGCCTAAGACGCCTTCAGAGATAAGACAATTCCTTGGACTAGCAGGCTATTATCGGCGGTTTATCGTAAACTTCTCAAGGGTTGCGCAACCACTTACAAAACTGACGCAGAAGGATAAAAAGTTCGAATGGGGTGCTAAACAAGAGGATACATTTAATACATTGAAAGATAAGTTGTGTAATGCACCGATATTGGCTCTCCCTGAGGGGTCTGATGGATTCGTTGTGTACTGTGACACGTCGCATCAAGGCTTAGGTTGTGTGCTCATGCAAAAGGATAAAGTGATTGCATATGCGTCGCGGCAACTTAAGAATCACGAAAAGAATTACACCACCCATGACCTGGAGTTAGGCGCGGTGGTCTTCGCTCTTAAGATCTGGAGACACTATTTGTATGGTACAAAGTGTGTCGTTTATACCGACCACAAGAGCCTTCAGCATATTTTTGACCAAAAGGAATTGTACATGAGACAACGATGTTGGATTGAATTGCTTAGTGATTACGACTGTGAAATCCGGTATCACTCGAGTAAAGCAAACGTAGTGGCGGATGCTCTGAGTCGAAAGGAAAGAGTCAAATCTGTATGCATCCGGGCCCTACGAATGACCATACATTCGGATATTAAGACTCATATCATTGCTGCTCAAGTTGAAGCAATAAAGGAAACAAACGTACAGAGTGAAGTGTTGAGAGGCCTGGACAGACAGTTCGATCAAAAGGAAGACGGAGGATTACTTTGTGGGTAGAGGGTGCCAATTACGGGGAATGTACAGAGGTTGTATTGAACGAGGCACACAAGTCGAAGTATTTGGACACCCTGGTGCGGATAAAATGTACCGAGACCTTAGAGATTTATACTGGTGGCCTGGGATGAAAAGAGATATAGCGGTCTATGTTAGTAAGTGTTTAACGTGTGCGAAGGTCAAGGCAGAACATCAGAGACCATCAGGTTTATTGCAGCAACCTGAAATCCCTGAATGGAAGTGGGAAAATATTACCATGGACTTTATTACGAAGCTACCAAGGACTAGTAGTGGGCATGATACGATTTGGATTATTATGGATCGGATGACCAAATCTGCGCATTTTCTTGCTATATGCGAAGACTACAAAATGGAAAAGTTGGCAAGGATCTATATTAGTGAAGTTGTGTCTAGACATGGGGTACTCATGTCAATCATCTCTGACCGGGACGCACGATTCACATCCCAATTTTGGCAATCCTTGCAGAAGTCATTGGGGACACGCCTTGACATGAGTACAACCTATCACCCTCAGACCGATGGCTAGAGTGAGCGTACGATTTAGACCTTGGAGGACATGCTGAGGGCTTGCATAATTGACTTTGGTGGCCACTGGGACACTCACCTTCCATTGGTGGAGTTTTAGAACAATAATAGTTACCATACGAGCATTGGATGTGCACCATTTGAGGCATTATATGGGCGTAAGTGTAGGTCGCCGGTGTGTTGGGTAGAGGTTGGGGAAGTCAGATGACTGGACCCGAGATCATACAAGAGACTACCGACAAGGTGTTTCAGATTAGGGATAGGTTGAAGGCGGCCCAAGACCGTCAGAAAAGCTATGCCGATAATCGAAGGAAGCCATTAGAGTTCACTGTTGGGGATAACATTCTATTAAACATGTCGCCTTGGAAAGGCATTGTTCGTTTTGGCAAAAGAAGCAAGTTAGCATCAAGATACGTTGGTCCGTTCAAGATTATTGAACGAATTGGTCCTGTTGCATATCGACTGGAATTATCGCAGGAGTTAAACGGCACACATGACACATTCCATGTTTCAAACCTCAAGAAGTGTCTTGTTGATGAGACGTTGCATGTGCCACTCGAGGAAATTCAAGTGGATGAAAAACATCGATTCGTTGAAGAACCGTTGGAGATCATGGACCGAGAGATAAAGACGCTGAAGCGTAGCAAGATTCCGATTGTGAAGGTAAGGTGCAACTCAAAGAGAGGCCCTGAATTTACCTGGGAATGAGAAGACAGAATGAGGAATAAGTACCCCCACCTATTTGCGGATGGTAGTGCAGTTGATAACTCTAGTTGAATTTCGGGACGAAATTCTCTCAACTGGGGGATACTGTGACATCCGTCACAAAAATAGGTACGTTGACTTTGACATTTGATTTGGATTTTGGCTTTTGACCTTGGTTTTTGTCATATTTGGGCTTGGTCTTAATTTATAGTTCTTTACTTGGTGGGCCAAAATTTTAGCTTAATGGGCCTACGTCCTTGTGATGGGCCTAGAGTTTCTATCATTATGAAGGCCATTGGGCTTGTCATTGTATGAGGTCCTATGCATTGAGCCCAATCAAGGTTTTTCTAAAAAGTAAAACACGAAATTACACCAAAACCCAACTAAGTCTACATCCATGGGCTTTGCCTAAAGCCTGGTAAATAAACTTAAATTGGTTTAAAAATATAAATTATCCAAATTCTAGGGCATGTGATAGCTCGTTGGAACCGTTATTGCGCGCGGAATTTGAAAACGTAAAAATTAGTTGACGCGCGGGTCGAGACGAGACGGCAAGTATGAGACGGGCTAAGGGCCCGAAGGCCCTTGTCCTTCCTTCAATCGTCCGCAAGTGAATAAGGGGGGATTCCCCTTTGTTTTGGCCTCACTTTTGCAACTTTAATTTTTTCATTGAAACCCTAGCCACCACAACACCAAAATTCTCTCTTCTTCTTCATCTTACACATCAAAAATTCTGATTCCTTTGAGCCACCCATCGAGTTTGTGTTAATCAAGACATCCAAGGTCTTGCGCTAAGCTAGATTCGTCCATCTTCGAACCTACGGTAAGCAAAAGTCGTTTCTTGATGATTTTAATTCTTGTTCTACTCAAATTTCGATGATGTTCATCATCTAAATACAAAATCTTCATCTAATCTTCTCATATTCTTTGTTTTGGGTATTAGATCGTGAAGATCTAGGAGCTTAGATCGTCAGATTCTCTAATTGGTAAAAACCCTAATTCTTGGACTTGTATATTATTTGAATCTATAACATTGGGTTGTAATCTTGGATAATCTGCTCTTAATCGACATATTGGACTTATAAAACGTTTTGGAAGTCATCGAATTTGATTCTTGAAGGAATGAACGTGTTGAACGATCGAAACAATGAATTTACAAATTACCGTTGCAAACCGGGAGACTAAGAATCTAATAAACTGTTTGGAACTGAAAATTGAAGTAAACAAAG
The DNA here is from genome assembly GCA_025506505.1 of Flaveria sonorensis. NCBI lineage: Eukaryota > Viridiplantae > Streptophyta > Magnoliopsida > Asterales > Asteraceae > Flaveria > Flaveria sonorensis. The sequence continues at coordinate 17,048,896 of CM046440.1, read as the reverse complement.
TGTTTAATTGAATTTTCGGACAACTAGAACCTGGAATGAAAGTTCTTATTAGATTCGGATTGTTAACGGGCACATAATGGAACTTGGGACGCAAATGAACAAAGCTAATGAACTGGACAGCTTGCTGTCAGGAAAATGGGTCATCGTGTACAGGTCGTAACTTGGTCAAAATACGCCTAATTGGGGCAAAATCTGGGTCTAAATTTAAGTCCTAGGAGTCCTCTAACTAACCCAAGTGGTCTTGTGTCGTTTTAACATCGTTTGGTCCTCCAAAGGTAGCATACAAAACGGAAGGTCAAAACTGAAGAATCTGTACAGCAGATTTGTCTGTATTCCTCGAGTCATAACTTTCTCATATTTTGTCAAATGGACATGATTCTTTTTCTGGAGTTTAATTAAACGTCTCCTCTTTCAATTGATACCTTTTACGCAATGGTTCGTTATCGTTTCGATCTCCAAACAGCTTATACAAGACTGATACGCAATCAGATATATATGCTGAATTTTCTTGGTAAACTTAAAAGTAAGAGTTGGAACTAGATAATCTAAATAAAGACAAGTTTTGCGTATAAAAGTGATTAAATGACTTCACAAGAGAATAAATTAATAAGTGTGACAATGAAAAACCTTGATGAGCGTTAAGGGCTGGATTAAAAGGATTACACCCATATTGGTCATTTTACATTTTGTGTTGTAGTAATCCATTTGTGTATTATATTTTTTTTTAGAAGCTTACTCTGCGTATTGTGGAATTTGAACTTTAACATTTCAAGGTGATTTTCACGGCCCCTTTTAATGTATTTTACTTGGGGGAAAAGCATGCTTATGGTTTTGGACTATGTCGTGTTTGGTTTTCATTTGAAACATTGTATGTGGTTTGGGTCATGGTTTGAGTCTTGATGATCTTTCATGAGTGTGTGATTAGAATTGTGATTGAGCCTATTGGCTTGGAAGTCATGGAGAGGTATTGTTAGTACTAACGGGTTGACACCCCCACCCATGTTGTCGGTATACTAGTCGAGACCGACTTGGCCGGGCTTGCCCTTGGGTGAATATAATCCGGATATGTTGGACTTGGACTTATGATGGACTTGGAACGGTCTTGGACTTGGATTGAGTTAGAACTTGTGTTGATATCTTGACTGCTATGTACTTCATTCACATACAAATTTTCTATACATGTTATACACGGCAAAATATTTGTACTTTTAAACCTGTGAACTCACCAACATATGTTGACTTTTTAGAGCATGTCTTTTCAGTAATGAAGCCTAGGTGTTTGGCCGTGGATTTAGACAATACCGCTCCTTTAGGAGCAATAGACACTACATGGGACTTTTGGAGATGTTTTGATTTGTTTAGTCTTGTGGAATTGTAATTTTATTGGTTTTGAACTTGGCATTGTTTGGCACTTGTGTTGACTTGTTTCCGAATGGAACTTTGGTTTATTTAAGCATTTATGGTATGACGTTTTGGAATTGACTGTACTTGACACGTGTTCCTATGTGTTGGGCGACTTCATGACCCATTTACGGAGAATACCTTTAGTTATTCTCTTAAACCCCCAATGTGTTATGACGATCCCGTCCGTCGCATCCTCATGTTTCCGCTTCTAGCGAGGGTGTGACATTTTGGTTGTCCAGTTTTGATTTTAAATTCAAGTGACTAGCTAGGAAAATTTGATGCAAAATTTGATGATGTATTTTTCATTGGATATTCATCTGTTTCAAAAGCCTTTAGAGTTTATAACTCTAGGACGAATGCCATTCTTGAAACGTTTAATGTTAAATTTCTTGAAAACTTTTTTCCATCAGTTACAAATGGTCTAGCTTGGTTTTTGATTTAGATTCTTTGTCAAACTCTTTTAATTCTAACTTGTTTGACTCTCCAGGTGAAAAACTCTTGAAGAAATTTAAACTGCAAGATTGTCAATCCATCAGAACTCCAGCTGACGTAAATACCAAGATTGAACCTGATCCGAAAGGAAAATCAGTTGACCAAACTCTATACAGATCTATGATTGGCTCTTTGATGTATCTTACTGCATCTAGACCTGATATAATGTATGCTATTTGTGTCTGTGCCAGGTACCAATCTGACCTGAAGGAATCTCACCTAATCACTATTAAACGAATATTCAGGTATCTCAAAGGAAAACTGGCTTTAGGGCTGTGGTATCCTTAAGAAGGAAACTTCAAGTTACATGGATATACAGATAGTGATTATGGAGGATGTTGCCAAGATCGTAAATCTACGATGGGTGGTTGTCAGTTTTAGGTCCCAGATTAGTCTTATGGCAATGTATAAAACAAACAAATGTCTCTGTTTCAACCGTAGAAGCTGAGTACATAGCTGCTTCAGCAGGATGTTCTCAAATCCTTTGGTTACAAAATCAACTGCTAGATTACGAGTTCAATTTTCTTAAAACTCCTATTTACATTGATAACATTGCTGCTATGTTTATTACAGCTAATCCTGTCCAACACTCAAAAACAAAGCATATCAAAATTCGATATCATTTTCTCAGAGATAACTCTAAAAAAGGTTTAATCATTTTGATTCAAATAACAACTGAAAGACAGTTGGCTGACCTATTTACAAAAGCCTTTTTACCAGGTCGGTTTGAGTATTTGGTTGAGTCAATTGGACTTATCAACCATGTTTAAAAATGGTTTTGAGTAATTGGGTTGTCTGAATCATAAAAATGATAAGAACCCTCCCTTTGCTGAATAAGGAAATTTATAGAGAAAACTATCAAAGTTAACTGCCTGATTGTATATATTATGTGTGCATGTTCAATAGAAAATGAAAAAGCAAATACAAAAATAGAAAATTCTAAAATCAAAAGAGGAAAATATAAAACAAAAACCTATAAAAATAGAATTTTTCTTCTTAGTCAATTATTTAGGACTGAATCTGTCTTTGCAATTTAAGAGAAATGATAGATACATTAGTTATGATCAGTTGCATACTTCACTCACTACTAATGTCTGACGTGATTAGATATGATGCGCAGGTAAGTTCATGCAATTATACTAAAAAAGTAAATTCTTGTGATCAAACTAAATCAATCATGCATTCATGTTTGTCCATTTTAGTACCACTGAGTAGTGTTGACTTCTCAAATTGATTGCTTGTAAAGTCACAAACTCACACCTGGTGGCAATATGAATAACCATGAGCTCTAATTATTTAAAGCATCTATTCACTTCTCTGTTATGAGTCATCATAGACCTAAAGTGACGAGATATCCTTTGTTGTAAGTCATTGTAGACCTGGATATTCTCACTTGATGCAAAAGATGTCAATGTGTACAACCTAAACATGAGATCTGGTTATAAGTATATGTCAGGTTAAAAAGTTGAGAAAAGTGCTTTCTTGCATATCTTGACGAGAGTTGAGCTCTTTAAGTCTAAGTGTGACTTACATAATGTCATATCTAATCGTACCTTAATTAATCCAAGAATTGAAAAAGTAAGTGTGCCAAGTATCTTGCCAAAAGCACTCACTTTCTGTCCTTAGATTTCGTGTCTCCTCTGCTGCGAGAACGCTAACCTAGAACACACTTGATCAGGATTTAATCACTATCAATGACTATCCATAATTTTATTTTATTTTAATGTGCTGATCTTAACTGATATGATTTCACTGCAGGCATGTGATTCAATTGTATATAGTAGATTTTTCTTCTACTTTAATTTTGATTTTTGCATGATTTTCTGTGTACAGGCAACTTGATAATGGTTAGTTTGCTCCACTTGCTACATAAAACAAACTTCTAAGTTTGTGAACTTAAAAGTTTAGGGGGAGTAAAAATATAAAAGAGAAAATCAATGAAAAGTGTCAAATGTGAAAAAGAAATAAAAAAATTAAGTGCTTTGGATGGAAAGGATGAAGCTAAAATTCAAGCTTATGTGTGTTTGATATGATGTAAAAAATGAACCTGAAAAGAATTCAAAATAAGTGGAAAAGCTTCTTGCAAACAAAACAAGACTATTTGTGTTGTAAAAGTTTTAAAATAGAGACTAAAATGACGGGAAAGTGTTTTGAAAAATTATCAAAGTTGCATTTCAAAATGTGCTTGGTTGGTGTTTGAATTGAAAATTCATGTTTAACAATAAAAATATGAGTTTCAAATGATTTGTGGTGATTTTAAACAAAAACAATTTGATTGTTAAATTTGAGGGTAATTAATGAAAATTTTGGGTGATAGTCAAAATATTGACTAAGTGTTGAGACAATGCGCATGAACAGTGCTAATGCTCATGAACAGTGCTAATATGCATGGACAATGCTAATGTGCATAAACAGTTGTCATGTTGCTGAAAATTATTGTGTTGGGCGTATCAACTTATGCTCATGCGCCTGAACAGTTTCAGACTTTCCAAGCGGTTAGAGGTTTGAAGATGATGATTACTCCATGTGTTAGGCGTTTCATCAAGTCTCATGCACCTGAACAGTGCCCAAGCGCCTGAACAGTACTCATGCGTCTGAAGACTTAGTGTGAAACTTAGTCTCATGTGCCTTTATAGTGCTCATGTGTCTGAAAAATTTAGTGTGAAATTTAGTCACATGTGCCTTCACAGTGCTCATGCGCCTAAGAATTTTTACACTTATATATATTCAACACTTGTTCTCATTCATTTATTCACAAACTCAAACTCTTTGATTCATACACTCTCATACCCGATACATTCATTCACTCAACATTCGATTGTTACCTGTTAATCTTTGTGATATATAGGTATATTCATTGAATCAAAACATCATGTTGATCATAAAACATCAGATTCCATTACCTAAATTCAAACTTTGATTGGGTGTTTGAACTCTATTGAGGCGTTCAAACCCTAGATGTTCAGAAAATTTGAAAATTGTGATTTAAATGTGTTATAATAACTGAAATTGAACATCAAATGAGTGTTATAACATGATTTCGAACAGATTGTGAGAATCGAATCTCAATTTCATCAAAATGTGTTCTTGATGATTCATTGTTCATCAGTTAGTGTTTAAAGAACAAAAATGAACAGTCAGTTCATCATTTTTAATCAAAATTGTTATGTTAATCATCAAAATTCATCTATTCAACTGATTTTGAAATGATTTTAATTGCTTTAGTGTACTTAAATCATTAAAACTTAAACATGATTGTGCTCTGCTCTTGAAGCAGTGTATTCAACACTTAAGAATTTTAAGTGTAAACTATTAGGTTTTAAAATTTAAAATTTGCTAACTCAATTAAAATTCAATCAATTTTCATGTTTCATGGTTCATTGATTGTATTAATCATAACTTGTGTTGAATCAAAATTGTAACCAGTGCATACTTTGTTCATGTAATGGGTTGTACAAAACACTTAGAAAATTTTTAAGTGCTATTGGTTCAAAATTGATAACACACAATATGATTAAAATGTTGTCAATTCAAATATGACTAATATTTTGTTCTATGTATATAGATGGCAGATCTTAAATTTGAGCCAAAGCATAACGTAGCAGCCTTTCTTAATGTGGATGTTCATGAAGCTGTTGGTTATGAAGAGATGATAAGGTTTATATTGAGAACAAAATATGTATATGCCATGTGTTCACAACTAGTTATATATGCTTGTCTCATCAAATGATTCTGGGTTACTACTGAAATAGCAAGAGATGATGAAGGAAGGAAAGTTGTTAGAGGGTTTATCACAAGTTATCATATGATTGAAGTTCTAAGCAGTCAATCAGAGAAGCTCTAAGACTTGGTGATAATGATCCTAAAGATTTGGTTGAACTCACTTTTAATGAGTGTAGAGAAACATTTCTAGCCATGGGACATCCAGATCACTTTCCAAAGAAACAATTTTTTAGAGCTAGAGTGTATAACCACTGGAAACTACTTTGTTATATCTTTAAACATAGAATGTCTAAAAGAAGTGCAGGATGGAATTCATTCCCTGTAGACATTGCATCTCCTATTATAGCCATTGCCATAAACAGAAGATTTAATATGGCAAAATTGATTATGAATAGATTCATTTTTAATTTGGAGAAAGGAATCAAGAACAAATACTTGATGTATCCCAGATTTCTTCAGCTGTTTATTAATGAAGAGAATCCTAATTTCCATGCACATGGAGTAAGTGGTGAAAGATTAGTTTTTGAGCACATGACAGAAACAGTATACAAAAGACTTGCTATAGTGACCTGTGCTCAAATGTTCCAATGTTTGATTATATGAGAGTCGTAGCAAGAGATGATGTGGACATAAATGAAGATCATTTTCATTTGATTGATGATGAACCTATTGATCCAAATGATCTGACTGAAGAAGTTCCTCAAGGACTGTCTGAGTCTGAAGCTGAGGATGATGATGAAGACAATAAAGATGATGATGAATCTGAAGATGGAGAAAGTTCATCTTCAAGTGATGATAATGATGATGATGATAATGGAGGTAATGAAGTTGAAGAAGTAAATGAAGATGTAGTTGATACAGAAGTTTAAAATGTGAATGAAGATACTGATGAAGCCAATGTATAACAAGAAATAGAGTGTGATGTTCAGAATGTTGATGTATTTGAGTCTATAGTAGCTGATGAAGGTGAAAGATCAATTCAACATGATACAGTTCTTACTGAAGAATTGAACACCAAGCATATGATAGAAGCATTGAAAGAAGAGAACATCAATCAGCTTAAGATGATCGAGTAGCTGAAAGATGAGAATAATCAATCAAAAGCAAAATCTTTAAAGAAATATATAAAAATTGCTGAGCTTGAAGAAGTACAAGAGATGAATGTAAAGAATCTTGATGTCTTACTCAGAGATTATGATTCAACAGAAGAAAAATACAAGAATTTAAAAGAAGAACTTGAAAGTATGAAAGAAAGCTTAAAATCTCAATCTTCACAACCTCAAGAAAAAGACCCGTTAACTTCAGAGATAGAGGTTATTCCTGAAGTTCAAACTACAGAAGTTGAAAGATTATCTGAGGCGGTGAAAGGAAAAAGAAAGATAGATGAATCTGATGTTCAAGTATTTGCTAAATAGTCATCCAACCCTCCTTCAAATGTGCTGAAAATTGTTTCTGAAACTCTAAATGTAGGTGACTCTTTACAAGAAATAGTAGAAGCAGACATACAAGAGCAAATTAGAGCTCTAGATGACTTAGATCCAGAGTTTTCGGATGCCTAGTATGATGAAGTTCTAGAAGAAGAAGATGTTACTGAAGTTGCCTATTCTCCAATTGAAGCTGTCATTGAAGACATCCCGTTAGATATTAATGATAGATACAATTGTCTTGTCAAGAAGAAATACAACCATGTATTTTTGGATGGTCTAACAGTGTCACAAATCAATGAAGACTATGAGAAATTCATTATAGCAGAGTCTACAGCTCCGGTTGATCCAGATGAAATAGTTATGGAACATGGAAAGTGGAATCAGATGCAAGAAAGTATTAACATTGAAGACCTTCCAGCATATGAACTACATCATCCTGATCCTGAAAATATGATAACTGTTGAGCTTAGACTATGGCTACAATCAAGGAATTATCCTAGAAAAAGATTAAACAGACTACAAACTGAGTCTCTAAGAAATTTAGTCAAAAGTTTTCAACAGATGGAAAAGCAAACCAAGAAAATGATTGTTCTTGACATGGATATTCCTCAATATTTGGAGATTACAAAGACGACTAAAATCTTAAAGCATCATGAAATTAAAGAAATGGAATTAGTGAGAAGTGGATATGAAAGGAGAAAAGAATTAATTGAGATGTTCCCTGAGACAGAGAAACAGGCATATCAAGTCTCTGTTGAACAGAAGCAATTATTAAATAAGGCAAGAACTGCTGGAGATTTAGTAAGGAATGTACTACAAAAAGGCGAATCCATCTCTAAATTGCTCAATGCAATGATTGTGCCAGATAATACAAAGAATGTGAAGATAGTTTCCTGGAAGTATGATGAGGTTTTTGATGCATTTTTAATCAAACGTGTAAATGCTATTTGTGATGTCTATCATCTTTACACAAGCATCATAGCTCTTCCAGTGCAGGATTTGAAGGAATTAAATAAGTTTCCTTTGATCAATCCAACGAAATCAATTCGAGGTGAAAATTTTGTTAAGCTTTTAAATTGAGGCATTTCAAGAATGAATTCTTATCTCAAAACAAGATGTGATCAAGAAGAAAAAGAGTTTTTCAAATCATTAAAGAGTAAAAGAAAGACAGCTTCTCATGCTGAAGAAGAAGAACAATTTTTGGATGCTTACAGCGATCAATTTTTTGAAAAGGTCACTAATCCAGGATTGAAGGTGATAGAAGGAACTCAAACTTCTAAACCTACTTTGAGATGGTTTTATCACGCTGACTCATTTGAGTTGAAGTTTGTTTGAAACTTAGAAGACTGGGATCAAGATATGATTTGTTATTTGGAGTTTTTGAACTTGAACTTTTACATCCTAGTTATATGTGACATCCCGTGTTTCCAGGTTAATATTCGTACGTTAATGAAATGTGATAAAATAATTAAATGCATCATAAGACTTAATTCTATGATAATTAAGGTCATTTAAGGTCTAGCAAAGCCCCTTTGTGCATAAATTTTATAATTGGTAATTTTGAGAATTACCGGGTCGCTTAGCGACAAAACTTTTAACGAGCGTTGGTGAAATTTGGTTAAAAAATTTGGTTAATATATGTTGATTTTTATGATTTAATATATCTTAAGTGAAAACATTATTAGTCATGAAAATTAATAATTATTATTATTTACCTCGATTGTTTAAAATTAAGACTTTTTAAAATATTGCCTTGTTGTAACGTACAGTTCGTTGCATAGTGTGTTATACCGTGTATATTTCTATTCTTGGCTTTTTGTCACTATTATTAAATATTGTGAACATTTGGAAAGTCTCAAATTAATACTTTGATTTTATATAAAATTTTCGCGTAAAAACCCGAACGTTTAAGATTTTTATAGAAAAATTTAACGAGATCGACACCCGCCTTACACCGGGTGGCATCTCACTTGGAGATCCACCAGCCATATCATCAATATAATGATATGATTAACTTACTTTAACCATACTTAATTATTTCTATATAAACAACTTCACACTCTATTTTTACACACTCAACCTCACCTTTCTCTCACTAGAAATCACCTACACACTTTTCTCTCCCTTCTCTCTAAAAGTCACGGCTAGACGACCAAGAACAGCCCTCATTTCTTTGATTTTGATCATCCAAAGTTTATTTCAAGCTTTGATTTCTTGATTTCAAGGATCCCTTATGGGCTTGGTGCAAAACATTGCATAAATCCAACTCAAAGGAGAAGAAATCTTCAAGGAAATCATTCTTGAATCTTTAAAATTTGTTCATCTTAGGTATCAACCTTTAACTTTTATTTCATGCAACATGACTTTTGGATGATTATTGCAAATTTTGTTTACCTAAAACTAGCTTTTCTTGAAATCCAAGGTTCCAACAAAGGTTTTAATCAAGAAAATGTGTTGTTAAACCATGTGTGTGTGTAAGTGTGTGTGTGCCGTATGTATGTGTGTGTGTGTGCGCTAATTTTGTGTTTTGATGATCTTTTAACATTTTATTCATTTTCACTTGCATACAAGATGATCAAACTTTGTTTTTGGGTTATGAACATCATAAGAAATCCATCTGCAAAAGGAGTCTATCAAATGATGAAAATGGGTAATACATGATTGTATGTAAAGAATGATGTTCTTGAACCCATCTTGCTCTTGATTTCATAAAGGATTGAGATGATCCATGAATAATGGTGATCATGATCTGAAATCTTTTAATTTTTAAGTATGTTTTGTTGAAATGAAAACTAAGAACATAAAATAAAATATATGATATGAATTATATATGTATGTATAAAATCATGTATATGTATGTATGTATGCTTTACACTTTTGTTCTTGATTTGTTCTTCACTCATAAGTTTAGAGATGATTGAAATGATCTATGTATATGGTGAACACGATCTGGAGATTTTGGTGTTTTTATTCATATTTGATTTTAAGAAAAGATAAAAGCAAATTAGAATTAAAAGTACTCAAGTATAGATGGGACATTACGTTAGTGGTCATGTCATAAAAGTTGATAGCTAACAAGGCAAGTATCTTTGTAAAATCTGGAATAATAAGTTTAAAACATATAAAATATAAATTAAAATTTAGTAATATTACTAAAAATAAAAGTCTTAATGATTGGGTTTAATCTCGTAAACGTTTTACGTTTAAAAACGCGTTAAAAACGGTGTTTTTGGGTTTAAAACAAGTAATTATGTACAAGTCCAGTTTTGGACAGAAAATAATATTTTGTTTTAAGTTAAAAACTTATGTTTTTAAGTATATAACAAACCCATAACAAGCAACGTCTTCGGTGATGACTTTATACGCGCGAAAAAGCCGAAAACCGACAATTTCGGGTTAAAAATAAGGGACTGTTTTGAAACGGAGTTTAACAAATTATTTCAGAATATTTTTTGTATAAAAGAGCCATTTTTAAACATTTAAAATGGTCACAAGATATATATGGGTTGATGTACGGTTTATGCGTGTAAAACCGTGCGGTTTCGAGTCAAAAATTATCATATATGGGTGAAATATGGGTCAAACATAATAGAGCATATTTTTATAATAAAAATTTATCTAAAATAGATATATATATATATATATATATATATATATATATATTTTTACTACTGAAAATGTTATTATTTGTTAAAATATTAATAAACATTGACATGTGTTAAATAAAGTAGTAGTTATAAAGTAATAATATAAGAAATAAATTTCTTAACTAAAGAAAGAATATGGATATTAATCCTAAATTAAATATTATTATGAATTAATAATTATTTATTTATTCATTTATTTATTTATTTATTTATTTATTTGTTTGTTTGTTTGTTTGTATAGTACATAAGGTAGTAAATTTTACGTTATATTTTTGTATACTTTCATCTGTCTATCTTGTGTGTGTTATGTGGTTGTTGTTTAAGGGTTAAATGATTTATTTAATAAATAAATATTTGTCACATATAATACAAATTATTAAACTAAACCAAAAGTCACCAACGGGTCTTTTTAAAAAAAATGGATTTCAAGGCAAGTCTAGTGAGTTGAGTAAATAACTTACGTATAGACTTATTACTCGACAATTAATAGAGCCTAGTCTTTAGGGCATTAATTGGTCGTTTATTTTTCAGGCTCGATTTTGCTAGATCATCTCTCTGTCACATTTGAAGGTGAGTTTTCACAGCCCCTATTTTTAAATAGCGTTTTATTTAACTATTTTGGGGGAAAACATGCTATAACGTTTTATTTGTGATATGATTTATGTATGGAATAACTGCGTGATCTTTATGATGGTCTTGAGTTGTTTTATTATTTACGTATGATTGCCCTCTTACATAATCATTAACCATTGGAGGGCCACAGGATATATTAGTAGATCTATTGGGTTTGACAACCGCCCCTGAGGATCGGTTTTACCGGTCTGGTACAGAGGGAATATGTGTTGAAAGGATTTTGAGGGACTTTGTGTCTTAGTTTGATTATGGGGCTCTTGGTTGCGATCATAGTCAGTGGACCTAGCTAGTCCTTGACTATCCAGGGGTTGATTCCGGGATAATCATATCTTTTTATATAGGAACTTATGATAACCTTTTTATGAACCTGTGAACTCACCAGCTTTTTGCTAATAAACTTTTGGGCATGTTTTTCAGGTGATTAGACATGCTTGGGAATGAAAGAGTTTTAACAGCAAACTTATCAAGTTTGGATACCATATTGGACCGAATTTCCGCTGCCAATTGAAAACTCATGTTAATGTTTAGAAACAATATTATGTTGTTACTATTTTAGTTTTCAAGTTAAGACTACTTTTTAGATCAATGTAATAACATTCTATAATAATAGTTAACTTTGGTATCCATGATTTGTTTGCTTAATAATTATTGGAAGTAATCCAACTTCTTTTATCTCTGTCACACGCGTACCCTTCCGGTGCGCTTTTCGGGGTGTGACAGAAGTTGGTATCAGAGCCAACGTTTATAGCGAACTAGAATATATATATATATATATATATATATATATATATATATATATATTTGAAAAAAAAAATCTAGACTATAACCAAAAATATTTTTAAGTAAAAACGTTTTCATTCCCAATTGCTTCATGTCATGCATACATAAGTTTATAATGCTTTTGTTTATGTGCACATTAAAATGAATTAAGTATAGATGCTTGAAGGTAGAAAATTTAGTACGGATATTCTTGTGTTACAGATGCCTTCTCGGACCCCGTTCATCCTGATCCATAACTCCGATACTGACTACGAGGATCCCATGTTTTATCTTCCCCCTATCGCACCCTTAGAGATTTACCACTACCCGTTTGTACCAAGATGGGAGCCGACCTTCGAGTATGGGAATGGTTGGATTTGGGAATCTGATGATGAGAGTTCTCCTGCTGTTGGGGAGCCTAGTCAGGTAGCACCTATTAATGATGAGCATGTTCCTGACACTCCTGATCATGTTCCTGAGGTTCGCACCCCAACCTTAACGGCGGAAACGTCGAGATGTGAGGGTTAAGATTGTTCACAGCCACATAACGCTACCATAAATTGTAAATATAAAAATTCAATAGTTGAAATAAACCTTACAACCAAATGTCTCAACAAACAAAGATAAGCAAAGTTCAACTTTCAAGTCTCAAGTTATTTTATTTATTTTTCCTAGGTCCAAATCCTAGGTGTAAGCATGCTTCAAAGATAATCATCAACCTTGTGCATTTCCTGAAACATGTTAAAAATAAAAGGGTCAACTTTAAAAGTTGGTGAGTTTCCATGGGTTAAGCATACATATATATATATATATAAAAGTTTACAAGTAGCAATTCATGTCAATGGTTACGAAATAAGCAAGTTTATAGATAACATATAGCTACAATCAAACCTTGACCAAGAATATCATTTACAAGTTTAACGATTAGCTAAGTGTACTTGGTTCCCATAGTGCTCAAGAATACGACACTAGGAGCCGGCAATAACCTCGGCTTTAGCACCAAATAGGCTTGTCAGGCCCATAGATCTATGACGTCGCCAGGCTAGCAATAGTTAATGATTGTCAACATATAATATTCATCATATAAAGCTCACAATATTACAAGTAACCATGACAAAGTTCATAAATGAATTGCTCGTGCATTTACAAGTATCAAGATGTTTACAAGTGCAAGTTCATAAAGTTAACATGTTTCACCCCAAAAAGTGTGAAATAAAGTAAAAAAAAAGGGGCATGGAAAACTCACATGATATATATATATATAGGATGATAACAAGAAATAAACGGTGCTCCAACGATTCTTTTTCAAGTTACCTAACGTATTTATTTCAAGGTTAAGATTAGAGGTAATATTAACGATTAAACGTGAACTAGGGTTTCAATAGGAATTTGGGGTTTTTATAAATAAATAAGGTTATCTATTGAAATCATATATATATTTTAATCCAATGAAAGAAATATACCATTTAGGTAATTTAATATGGAGAAAAGAAATTAAATTCTTTATGATAACTTGTAAAGTTTAAATTTAAGATGCAAATAAATTTTTATAATTATTTGAAATAAACATGATTAAACAATAATTAATGTATTGGCCAATAATAATTTATTAATTTAAACTATTATTTAAAGTCTATTTTTATAAAAATAATCTAAGTATGACATTTGTAAACAAAACATTTTATACAAAATAATATATTAAAGTATTTAAATGAAGAAATTTACAGAAATTAATTAGGTGACTTTAAAAATAATTAAGGTTTACAAGAATGATTTTTATAATTATTAAAAATTTTCTATAATTTTTTAAAGGCTGAAAAGCTTAAAAAAATAAGGTTGAGGGTGCCCGGGTTCGAACCCGGGTCCCCTGTGTATGAGTCCGACACTTTAACCGGCGGGCCAGCGCCCCAAATCTGATTAGGTTTAGGTTTGATTATTTAAAAGCAATTATTAACAGAACCCCCATTTTTTTGCATGAACCCTAGAACGATTGGATCCAAAATTGATCCTCAATTCGATGTTATTAACCAAATTAACCATAGGGCTTTGATTCCCTATGATTAATCGAGTGTAATACAACTCTTAATTACCTGAATTCGATGCAGGATCGATTGAAACAGATTCAAACAATGTCGCGGCCGGGGTGACTTCGGTTCAAGAGGTTTGGGTTGATTATAATCAAATTCGCTTCACCAGTAACTTCTAATGAGGCTTATGATCGAAAGCCCTATGCCAATTTCGATTTGAAGATGAACAAGAATTGGGTTTCGGTTGAGTTGTAGGGTCGATGTTTCTCAAGTGGTAATTCGTTGCATATGATGAACTCAGGTGAAATTGGTAGTGTATTTAGTTTAGAAACTTAACTAGAATAGTTAAACCTCATTTAATTGAGTATGATTGAATCCGTTTCGAGCCTGTTGATTCCGACGCTTTGAATGTGCTACGGTTTCGATTGAGAGTGATGAATTCGAAGTTTAATGCTCAGATTAACTCGATTGTGGGGTTCGAAACTGTTGTACAAGTGTAAAGGGTGATTTAATTGAGTTAAACGGTGAGTTTTCGAGGGTTTTTGGGGTTGGCCGGAGACTGCCGGAGCTCGGCCGGAGAGTCACCGGGAAAACGGGGGGGGGGGGGAGAAATCTGGTTTGGGTTTTTGAATGTTACACAACTGGTCCCTGTAGTTTTGATTCTTGTCATTTTAAATACAACTTTATTTTTTTTCAAAGTTTCTAAATTGACAATAAAGCCCCCTGAACTTAATTAAACTTTAAGTTTTAACTATTTTATAACTTATTCAGTATTTAACTTTTATAACTTATCATTTCTATTATTATTATTATTTTTATCTTATTTTAGCTATTATTATTATGTTTATTATATTAAGACAAATTATTAACTCTTAAATTAATGAATTAATGCACAATAAAAGCAACATTCATAAACAACCCCTATAGTTTCGTAAATGACATAAATGGTCCCTACAAGAACATAACAAGGTTAACTATCAATTAACGAAAACACGAAAGGTTACAGTTTCCCCAACTTTTAAGAATTTCGTCCCGAAATTAAGATTGAACTAGACGAACAAATACGGGTATTTCATCTTCATATGCTCCTCACGCTCCCAAGTAAACTCAGGTCCACGCTTATTTTCCCAACGAACCTTGACGATTGGGGTAGTAGTGGTCCTAGTCTTCTTCATAATGCGGTCCATGACTTCAACAGGTTTCTCAACAAAATGTAATGACTCGTCGATCTGGATGTCATCTAATGGGACATACAGACTTTCATCAGCCAAACATTTTCTCAAATTTGAGACATGGAAAACAGGATGAACCCCGCTAAGATCGGAAGGTAGTTCCAGTTTATAAGCCACTTTCCCAATCCTTTTTAGGATCTTGAAAGGTCCTACAAATCGTGGAGCTAATTTACCCTTCTTCCCAAAACGAACGACTCCCTTCCATGGTGAGACTTTAAGAAGAACCATATCCCCAACTTGAAATTCCAACGGCTTGCGTCGTTTATCGGCATAACTTTTTTGTCGACTTCTAGCCACTTCAAGGTTCTTGCGAATCATGGAAACTTTATCGGTTGTTTCTTGTATGAGCTCAGGACCAGTGATGAAATTTTCACCAATGTCAGTCCAGCAGATCGGGGAACGACATTTACGACCATAGAGTGCTTCAAAAGGTGCCATTTTGATACTCGAGTGGTAACTATTATTATATGAAAATTCCGCGAGAGGTAAATGCGTATCCCAGTCACCACCAAAGTCAAGGACACAAAGACGTAGCAAATCCTCTAGGGTTTGAATAGTTCGCTCGGTTTGACCGTCCGTTTGAGGATGGTAAGCCGTGCTTAAATCCAGTTGTGTACCCAAAAGTTCCTGCATAGACGACCAAAAGTGCGAAGTGAAACGAGCGTCGCGGTCGGATATGATATGCAAAGGTACGCCATGACGACTCACAATCTCATCAATGTATATTCGAGCTAACCTTGACGTTTTGTAGGTGTCACGTATGGGTATGAAATGTGCCGACTTGGTCAATCGGTCAACAATCACCCATATGCTATCATGCCCACGAGAGGTACGAGGTAGTTTGGTTATGAAGTCCATGGATATGTGTTCCCATTTCCACATGGGAATCTCGGGTTGTTCAAGTAATCCACTAGGACGTTGATGTTCAGCTTTAACCTTTGTACACGTAAGACACTTAGCTACGTAAGTTGCTATGTCTTTCTTCATTCCAGGCCACCAGTATTGACCGCGCAGATCCATATACATCTTATCGGAACCAGGATGAATTGAGTAACGAGTTTGATGAGCTTCATTCATGATAAAGGTACGAAGATTATCATGGTTTGGAACCCAAATTCGATTCAAGAAATACATCAACCCATTGGGTTTCGTTTCTAGTTGAGCTCGAAGATTGTACTCCAATTCCTCTCCCATTTTCCCTCCTTCTTGAACCACTTGTTGAGCCTCCATGATACAAGTCTCGATGTCATTCTCAATCCTCAAATTTTGTAGCAGCACCGTAGTCTCATTAACATCCAGACGAATCTCAGTATCAAATTCTCCCAAGATATCAAACCATTGTCGTCGCTCGCGAATTTCTTGAAACGAGATCATCTTATTATGAATCTTACGACTTAGTGCATCGGCTACGACATTTGCCTTTCCAGGATGGTAACGAATGTCACAATCATAATCACTAATCAACTCAACCCAACGTCGTTGTCTCATGTTGAGATCCTTTTGATTGAAGACGTGTTGTAGGCTTTTGTGATCGGTGTAGACTATACATTGCGTCCCATAAAGGTAATGCCTCCAAATCTTTAAGGCAAAAACCACAGCACCAAGTTCAAGATCATGTGTCGTATAATTCACCTCATGGACCTTCAATTGTCTCGATGCATATGCTATGACCTTTCCTCGTTGCATGAGAACACAACCCAGGCCTTGTTTAGATGCATCACAATATACGGTGAAATCATCGTTCCCATCGGGAAGGGTTAATATAGGGGCATTACACAACTTGTGCTTTAAGGATTCAAAGGCTCCCTCTTGTTCAGACCCCCATTCGAATGGTTTATTCTTTTGGGTCAAGGAAGTAAGCGGTTTCGCGATTCGAGAGAAGTTGGCAATGAAACGACGATAATACCCAGCAAGACCAAGGAAAGAACGAACTTCGGTTGGAGTTGTGGGAACACACCAATTTTTCACAGCTTCCACCTTTGCAGGGTCAACGTGAATTCCTTGACTATTCACCACATGTCCTAGAAATTGGACCTCCTCAAGCCAAAATTCGCACTTTGAGAACTTTGCGTATAGTTGTTCTTTCTTCAATAGCTCAAGAACTTGTCGCAGGTGGTGTTCGTGATCGGTTTTGGACTTGGAGTAGATAAGTATGTCGTCAATAAAGACAATCACGAACTTGTCTAGATACGGCTTGCATACTCGATTCATGAGATCCATAAAGACAGCAGGAGCATTCGTTAAACCAAAGGGCATCACCATGAACTCATAGTGTCCATATCGGGTACGGAACGCAGTTTTTGGGATATCATCATCATGAACTCGTAATTGATGATAGCCAGAACGTAAATCAATCTTTGAGAAAATAGCAGCTCCTTGAAGTTGGTCAAAAAGATCATCGATGCGAGGAAGAGGGTAGCGGTTCTTGATGGTAAGTTTGTTAAGCTCACGATAATCGATGCACATACGAAATGATCCATCTTTCTTCTTCACGAACAAAATAGGTGCACCCCAAGGCGATGAGCTAGGTCGGATAAAGCCTTTGTCGGACAGTTCTTGAAGTTGACTGGCCAGCTCTTGCATTTCTGACGGTGCAAGTCGATATGGTGATTTAGCCACAGGGTTCGCTCCCGGAATTAAATCGATCTTAAACTCGACTTCACGCACGGGAGGTAAACCGCTAAGGTCATCGGGAAACACTTCAGGAAAGTCTCGTACAATCGGGACCTTCTTAAGATCATTCCCTTTGACTTTCGTGTTGACCACGTAAGCCAAGAAAGCCATGTAATTCTTGCTTAGACATTTTCGGGCTTGAGTACACGACATGAGTTTGAGTCCTTTGGATGATTTTTCGCCAAATACTTTCAATGTATCCCCCGAAGGCAAAGGAATTCGAATGCACTTCTCGAAACAAATAATTTCCGCATGATGTTTAGCTAACCAATCCATGCCAATGATAACGTCAAAACTTCCAAGTTTCATAGGAATAAGGTCGATAAAGAAATCATGCTCGTTTAGGCTCAAAATGCAATCACGAATAACGACACCAACGGTGATGGGTTCTCCATCGGCGACTTCGACAGTAAGAGGTCTTTCTAGTTTCGTATGTGGCTTAGCAAGTATAGGCTCAAATTCTATCGAGACAAAACTCTTATCGGCTCCAGAGTCAAATAGAACGTAGGCATAAGAATTATTAATAAGAAACATACCTGTTCAGTTTTAAAGACGTTTACGATACAGGTAAAGCAACAAAAGTACTTGGATCATAAAGTTGGGGTTGGATTTGACATACCGTTCACCACATCGTTGTTAGTCTGTGCTTGGTTTGCATTGATGTTGAAGGCACGTCCTCGAGCTTGTGGTACGTTACCCGCAAGACGAGGGCATTGTGGGCGAAAATGACCAGGTTCCCCACAGTTGTAGCAAGCACGATTGGCAACTAACGCGGCATTGTTTGGTGCACGGTGACAAGTAGCCACCAAATGTCCATACTTACCACACAGTGTACAGATACGGCACGGGGTATTACCCGCATGATGATACTTACAGACATTGCACAATGGTAGAGGACCAGCATAGGTTCTAGCAGCAGGTGCTTGTGTACCAGGAGCGGGTTGTCTTTGAGGTACTTTGGGTGTAGCCACAGCGAAATTACGCGCCGGTGTGAACTTGCGTTTCTTGTTGTTGTAAGACGGTTCATTCTTATTCTCCTTAGCTGCTTCAGGGACCGTCTTTTCAGTCTTTTTAGCCCCTTTGACAGACAAGGTGCCCGCTCGAATATGGTTTTCAGTAAGTTGAGCGGTGATGGTAATGGCATCTTCCAAAGTTGTGGGTCTACTTCCCACCACGGCGTCTTGGATTTGAGGTGGCACCCCCTTGATGAACTTCTCAATGTTCCTAGGAACTGTGTCAACCATGTGAGGTAACAGGATGCTCAACTCGTGATGCCTAGTTGAATAGGCCAAATGATCTCCACCATCTTGCTTGAGGTTCCAAAACTCCTCCTCCAGCTTTTGCAACTCACTTCTCGGGCAGAACTTTTGGATGGCAATGTTCTTGAATTCTTCCCAAGTGAGTGCCAACACAGCATCAGCACCACGATTCCTCTTCTCACTATTCCACCACGTAAGTGCTCTTTGTTGAAGAACACTTGTGGCATAACGGACTTTGAGTGCCTCGGGACACTCACAGTTGATGAAGGTGTTCTCCATACTTTCAAACCACTCGAGAAGTCCAGTGGCTCCTTCCTTCCCACTAAAGCTAGTGGGTTTGCACGAGTTGAAGTGCTTAAACGTGCAGGGTTGGTTGTTTCTTCCTTGATTTGCACTATTCTCCCCTTGCCCATTGCCATTAGTGTTGTCACTAGCGTTGGTCATCAAGGTGCTACTCAGTTCAGCAACCATGGTCGGAATGACGGCAGCCATTTGACGGGCAATCATGGCGGCTAATTTGCGGTCGGAGCTACCACGCTTTCCATGATGACGAGACATGCTGGATATAAAATACGTTAGTCACAGAAATTTGGAGATAAAAGATAATAAAACAAAGATTTTTCAAGACTTGTAAAACACATATGGAATGATTCCATTTGGTACTCATTACCATTTGGAAACGTTGACACGTCAAGGTGAGTTAACTCCAATTGCCTTAGAAACTTGTGTATATTGACCATAGTTTATCACTCATCCCAGAAATCCCCAGGTAAGCATAACTAGTCCCACGGGATTTATGCGAAATGCTTACCTTAGCCCGAAGGCTTTTTGCCAGGAAATCCAGAATACAGGTGTCTATGTGTCACACAATATTTCTTTAGGTTCATGGAATTAAAACCTTGATGAGATTTTCATGGATTAGTCATAAAGTCTAAAGATTTGAACCTTTTGATATAAAGCTTACGTTCCCCCGTGTCGTCGAGAATAAGTTTAAGATATTTCATCGCCGAGAGAATAAAGGATTAAGAATAAGTTTTAGAGGAGACAAGACAACCAAGTTTCTCAATTATAAGGCAATCCTAACTAAAGGCATCAAGTTGCACATTAAGAAGTCCTCCTTAACAAGTAGCATTATGTAGCATGCAACAAAATATATTACAAGATCATAAAGATTTTTCTTATGAGGTTCATGCATCAACTATAGTCTAGGTCACCATTTCTAATAACCTAAATCCCTATAGTTATGGGCTCTGATACCAATCTGTCACACCCCAACCTTAACGGCGGAAACGTCGAGATGTGAGGGTTAAGATTGTTCACAGCCACATAACGCTACCATAAATTGTAAATATAAAAATTCAATAGTTGAAATAAACCTTACAACCAAATGTCTCAACAAACAAAGATAAGCAAAGTTCAACTTTCAAGTCTCAAGTTATTTTATTTATTTTTCCTAGGTCCAAATCCTAGGTGTAAGCATGCTTCAAAGATAATCATCAACCTTGTGCATTTCCTGAAACATGTTAAAAATAAAAGGGTCAACTTTAAAAGTTGGTGAGTTTCCATGGGTTAAGCATACATATATATATATATAAAAGTTTACAAGTAGCAATTCATGTCAATGGTTACGAAATAAGCAAGTTTATAGATAACATATAGCTACAATCAAACCTTGACCAAGAATATCATTTACAAGTTTAACGATTAGCTAAGTGTACTTGGTTCCCATAGTGCTCAAGAATACGACACTAGGAGCCGGCAATAACCTCGGCTTTAGCACCAAATAGGCTTGTCAGGCCCATAGATCTATGACGTCGCCAGGCTAGCAATAGTTAATGATTGTCAACATATAATATTCATCATATAAAGCTCACAATATTACAAGTAACCATGACAAAGTTCATAAATGAATTGCTCGTGCATTTACAAGTATCAAGATGTTTACAAGTGCAAGTTCATAAAGTTAACATGTTTCACCCCAAAAAGTGTGAAATAAAGTAAAAAAAAAAGGGGCATGGAAAACTCACATGATATATATATATATAGGATGATAACAAGAAATAAACGGTGCTCCAACGATTCTTTTTCAAGTTACCTAACGTATTTATTTCAAGGTTAAGATTAGAGGTAATATTAACGATTAAACGTGAACTAGGGTTTCAATAGGAATTTGGGGTTTTTTAAATAAATAAGGTTATCTATTGAAATCATATATATATTTTAATCCAATGAAAGAAATATACCATTTAGGTAATTTAATATGGAGAAAAGAAATTAAATTCTTTATGATAACTTGTAAAGTTTAAATTTAAGATGCAAATAAATTTTTATAATTATTTGAAATAAACATGATTAAACAATAATTAATGTATTGGCCAATAATAATTTATTAATTTAAACTATTATTTAAAGTCTATTTTTATAAAAATAATCTAAGTATGACATTTGTAAACAAAACATTTTATACAAAATAATATATTAAAGTATTTAAATGAAGAAATTTACAGAAATTAATTAGGTGACTTTAAAAATAATTAAGGTTTACAAGAATGATTTTTATAATTATTAAAAATTTTCTATAATTTTTTAAAGGCTGAAAAGCTTAAAAAAAATAAGGTTGAGGGTGCCCGGGTTCGAACCCGGGTCCCCTGTGTATGAGTCCGACACTTTAACCGGCGGGCCAGCGCCCCAAATCTGATTAGGTTTAGGTTTGATTATTTAAAAGCAATTATTAACAGAACCCCCATTTTTTTGCATGAACCCTAGAACGATTGGATCCAAAATTGATCCTCAATTCGATGTTATTAACCAAATTAACCATAGGGCTTTGATTCCCTATGATTAATCGAGTGTAATACAACTCTTAATTACCTGAATTCGATGCAGGATCGATTGAAACAGATTCAAACAATGTCGCGGCCGGGGTGACTTCGGTTCAAGAGGTTTGGGTTGATTATAATCAAATTCGCTTCACCAGTAACTTCTAATGAGGCTTATGATCGAAAGCCCTATGCCAATTTCGATTTGAAGATGAACAAGAATTGGGTTTCGGTTGAGTTGTAGGGTCGATGTTTCTCAAGTGGTAATTCGTTGCATATGATGAACTCAGGTGAAATTGGTAGTGTATTTAGTTTAGAAACTTAACTAGAATAGTTAAACCTCATTTAATTGAGTATGATTGAATCCGTTTCGAGCCTGTTGATTCCGACGCTTTGAATGTGCTACGGTTTCGATTGAGAGTGATGAATTCGAAGTTTAATGCTCAGATTAACTCGATTGTGGGGTTCGAAACTGTTGTACAAGTGTAAAGGGTGATTTAATTGAGTTAAACGGTGAGTTTTCGAGGGTTTTTGGGGTTGGCCGGAGACTGCCGGAGCTCGGCCGGAGAGTCACCGGGAAAACGGGGGGGGGGGGGGGAGAAATCTGGTTTGGGTTTTTGAATGTTACACAACTGGTCCCTGTAGTTTTGATTCTTGTCATTTTAAATACAACTTTATTTTTTTTCAAAGTTTCTAAATTGACAATAAAGCCCCCTGAACTTAATTAAACTTTAAGTTTTAACTATTTTATAACTTATTCAGTATTTAACTTTTATAACTTATCATTTCTAGTATTATTATTATTTTTATCTTATTTTAGCTATTATTATTATGTTTATTATATTAAGACAAATTATTAACTCTTAAATTAATGAATTAATGCACAATAAAAGCAACATTCATAAACAACCCCTATAGTTTCGTAAATGACATAAATGGTCCCTACAAGAACATAACAAGGTTAACTATCAATTAACGAAAACACGAAAGGTTACAGCTTTGTCTACTCAAGAAAGACGAAGAGGGTGTCGAAGATAGTTACCAATGAGACTACCAGTGAGGTACCTGAGGATACTGATCCCAAAAGGGCAAGAGTGCGGGACGGGCAGTGGGATTGGTTGACTGGACGAATACAGGAGTGGGCTAATGAGGGTGGTATACCCTCAACGTTTAAGGTTGGTGAGTCTTCCACACTCCGTCATGACCTACCACTGATCGATGAGCCTGTGCATCACACCCTAGCTACTCTGGTTACCCGATGCACTTACTATGAGCACCAATTTCATCCTTACAGGGTAAGGCGGGAGTGACGAGCGAGATGTTGTAGGCGATGGATGGAAGGATGATGACACTAGAGGAGGAGAAGGTGATTGAGAACGACATCCTAAACTAGCTACTTCAGGATTTGTGATTTAGAGATGGGACTATCAGAGACAAAGAAGAAGCTGGAGGTGGCGGAACTAAAGGTGGAGGCTGCAGAGGCTGATTGGTGGCAGCACAGCAACAGGTGACTTCTCTTAAGGAGCGAGTGGAGGTAGCATTAGGGTTGGCAACGGTTTTGCATGATGATGGCTTCGGTGATGGTACGTGCTGATGTGATGGCACAATTCTCTAGTTAGATTTGTAGGGTCTTTCTTATGTTAGTATTTGGAATATTGAAACAACTATTTTGTAATGATGTTGATGCTACTGTAACATCTATTTTGGGTTTTTTCTGGACATGTATTCTGAACTAATTATCTCTCTCATTAATCCATTTTGATGATTTTAATGAATGATGTGATTATCAAAATGTTCTAATTGTATACCTATTATTATTATGCATTTTGATATTATTTCGTGTATGTCATTTATTCTCTTTTGTTTAATCCATAACAGAAGTTAATTCATGGCACCTAACACGCGAAACACCACTGGTGCTAGAGGTACTAGTTTACCTACCACTGCTGAAGAGTTAGCACAATTGATATCCCGACATGTCAACTCTGCCCTTGAGCAACAGGACGTAAATGCCGGGCGTGGTAGAGGACGTGGCACCATGGGTGGTTCCAGTGGAGGCACTTCTATTGGAAATCCCTCTGGGAGTCAAGCTCAGGGTTGTACCTACAAGTCATTCCAAGCTTGTAGTCCACGAATCTTTTCAGGAGCTGAAGGTCCTCTTGATATTATTAGATGGATAAAGAAGATGGAATCTGTGATGGCAATCAGCGACTGTTCTGCTGATCAATGGGTAAAGTATGCCACATGTTCAATACAAGATGAAGCACTGAGTTGGTGGAATTCGCAAGTTCAAAACCTAGGAGAGGAAGCTGCTTTTGGTCTCTCTTGGAATCAATTAAAGGAAATGTTGCTTAAGGAGTACTGTCCTCGCAATGAGCTCCAAAAGATCAATACTGAATTCTGGAATCTTACTATGGAAGGTGCGGAAGTTAGAGCCTATACTTCCAGGTTTAATGATCTGGCAAGACTCGTACCCCGAATGGTGACTCCAGACTATGTTAGGATTGAGAGATATATTTGGGGATTGGAACCCCAGATCAGAGGCATGGTTACAGCATCAAACCCTACCACAATACAGAGCGCAGTGGCACTAGCAAATTCATTGACTGATGATGCTATTCGGAGATGTGTGCTGGTTAATAAAGGGGATACTGGTAAGAAGCCCATGGAGAATGAAAGGAAGGTTGTGGAGTCTGATAAGAGGTCTATGGAGAATAAGAGGAAGTGGACAGGAAATTTCAAGAACAGAGCCGGAAATCAAAAGAATCAAAGGGCTGGATCAGGAAAGATGTACGCTATTAACTTGCCGGATGCAAGGTGGCAAGCTGGTGTACAGCCGAGGTGTAGCAAGTGTAATCATGGTGGAAACTACAATGTGAATGTGTGTTTGAGGTGTAACAAGTATGGGCACCAAGCCCAGACTTGTCGAGTAAGGTTGATGGAGAAGCCTGAGAGAACTGGGCGTAGAGGTTATGAATGTGGTGTTGAAGGTCACTACAAGAGGGATTGCCCTAGGCTGAAAGGATCAAGCGCAAAGGGCAGGGTGTTTGAGATGAATGCCAAGGAGGCAAGGCAGGAACCGTCCGTCGTTACCGGTACGTTCCTTGTCAACAATCATTTCGAATCTATATTATTTGATACCGGAGCCGATATGAGTTTTGTGTCAAAGAACTTTGAACCATTACTTGGCCTTAGATCTAGTAAATTAGATAAGAAATATATTATCGAGCTTGCCAATGGAAAGATAATTGAAGCATGTGATGTAGTTAGAGGGTGCACTATGCAATTAGAGGGTCATTCCTTTAACATCGACCTCCTACCTGTTATGCTTGGTAGTTTCGATATTGTCGTGGGTATGAATTGGTTGTCAAAGCATCATGCTAAAGTAATATGTACAAGAAGATTATTCGTCTCCCTATTCCAAATGGTGCAACTTTGACAATCCAAGGTGATAAAGGGAAATCTACCCTGAAGATTGTAAAAGTAATGAAGGCTTGCAAGTATCTATGTGAAGGGTACCTAGCGTTTCTTGCCAAGGCGGTGGGTACTAAGAATAAGGAGCGAAAGATTGAAGACATACTGATAGTGCGAGACTATCTAGATGTCTTTCTGATGATCTGCCTGGATTACCTCCATCTAGACAGGTTGAATTCTGAATCGATTTGGTACCAGGAGCTGCTCCTATTGCCCGATCACCATATTGATTAGCTCCTTCGAAGATGCAAGAGTTGTCCAAGCAATTAGAAGAATTATTGGATAAGGGATTTGTAAGACCAAGCTTCTCGCCATGGGGAGCACCAGTCTTATTTGTCAAGAAGAAAGATGGATCATTTAGAATGTGCATCGATTACCGAGAGTTAAACAAACTCACTATCAAGAATCGATGCCCATTACCAAGAATCGACGATCTGTTTGATCAGCTTCAAGGATCTAGTTTCTACTAGAAGATTGACCTGTGATTGGGTTATCATCAATTGTTAATAGCTGAGGAAGATGTCCCAAAAGCAGCATTCAAAACACGTTACGACCATTACGAGTTTCTGGTTATGCCATTTGGTCTGACAAATGCACCTGCTGTGTTCATGGATCTTATGAATAGAGTATGCAAACCTTACTTAGATAAGTTTTTCATACTATTCATCGATGATATACTAGTCTATTCAAGAACCAAGAAAGATCATGAACAACATCTCTTGGAGACACTAAGGAAAGAGAAGTTGTATGAAAAGTTCTCGAAGTGCGAGTTTTGGATTCGAGAGGTTCATTTTCTTGGACATGTCATTAATGAGAAAGGCATACATGTAGATCCGGTGAAGATTGAAGCGATTAAGAACTGAGAGGCACCCAAGTCCCCGACTGAGGTGCGTCAGTTTCTTGGATTGGCTGGATATTATCGAAGATTCATTGAAAATTTCTCGAAGATAGCACAACCGTTGACGATATTGACTCAAAAAGATAGGATGTATGACTGGACTGGTAAGCAAAAGACAGCTTTTCAGTTACTGAAGCAGAAGCTATGTAGTGCTCCTATTTTATCTCTTCATAAAGGAACTGAAGGGTTCGTTGTGTACTGTGATGCGTCCTGTTTAGGTCTTGCTTGTGTGTTGATACAGAAAGATAAGGTCATAGACTATGCATCCAAACAATTAAAGGTGCATGAGAAGAATTACACCACTCATGATTTAGAGTTGGGAGTGGTGTTTATTGCACTCAATATTTGGAGGCATTACCTATACGATACGAAGTATGTTATTTACACGGACCATAAGAGTCTTCAGCATATCTTCGATCAGAAAGAGCTTAACATGAGGCAACGTCGATGGGTAGAGTTGCTAAATGATTATGATTGTGAGATCCGCTATCATTCGGGCAAGGCCAATGTTGTGGCCGATGCATTGAGTAGAAAGGAGAATGATAAGCCTAAGCGTGTTCGCGCTTTGGAGCTGACTATCCATTTAGGTCTTGATACTCAAATTCGAGATTCTCAAGTCGAACCTCTGAAAGATGAAAATTTGAAGAATGAAGGATTGAAAGGCATGGTCAATGAGTTAGTGCCTAAAACCAATAATGTGATGTACTTCATGGACCGGATCTGGGTTCCATATTCTGGGAACCTACATAAATTGATTTTGGATGAGGCTCATAAATCCAAGTATTCGATTCAGCCCAGATCGGATAAGATGTACAAGGATGTGAAGGAACATTATTGGTGGCCCAATACGAAGGGTGAAATAGCCACCTATGTGGTCAAGTGTTCGACATGTTCTAGAATGAAGGCAGAATATCAAAAGCCATCAGGAATTCTTCAACAGCCAGAGATTCCTCCATGGAAATGGGAGCAAATAGCAATGGACTTTGTCACAAAGTAACCCTGCACATTAAATGGTCATGAGGCTATTTGGGTAATAGTCGATAGGTTGACTAAGTCTGCTCATTTCCTACCCATTAAGGAAACGAAAAGGATGGAAAAGCTAGCTAACATCTACCTCAAGGAGGTGGTATCTCGTCATGGAGTACCAATCTCGATTATCTCTGACAGAGACAGCCGATTTACCTCGAGGTTTTGGCAATCCTTACATCAAGCATTGGGTACTCGTTTAGACATGAGTACTGCCTACCATCCGCAAACAGATGGTCAAAGTGAAAGGACTATTCAAACATTGGAAGATCTGCTGCGAGCTTATGTGATTGACTTTGGAGGAAATTGGGATACTCATCTACCCTTAGTTGAGTTTTCCTACAATAATAGTTATCACAGTAGTATCAAAGCTGCTCCGTTTGAAGCTTTGTATGGAAGAAAGTGTCACTCACCGCTTTGTTGGGCAGAAATTGAAGAAAAGCAGCTGACTGGACCTGAGATTATCCAAGAAACTACGGACAAGATTGTTCAAATCAGAAAGAGAATAGAAGCCGCTGCGAGTCGGCAATACGGATACCCGAAGGAAACCATTGGAATTACAGGTTGGAGACAAAGTCTATTTAAAGGTCTCTCCTTGGAAAGGAGTTGTGTGGTTTGGAAAGCAAGGAAAGCTTAGCCCTCGATATATCACACCATTTGAGATTGTGACGCAAGTTGGTCCCGTTGCATATCAACTTAAGTTACCTCGTGAGCTTAGTGGAGTACATGATGTGTTCCATGTATCCAATATGAAGAAGTGCTTGCTGATGAAGCTTTATTTATTCAACCCGAAGAAGTTTGTATCGACGAGAAACTGAATTTCACCAAGGAACCAGTTGAAATTATGGACTGGAGAATTCAAAAACTTAGAAGGAGTCGGTTTAAGTTGGTGAAGGTTAGATGGAACTCAAAGTGTGGTCCCGAGTTCACTTGGGAGCAACAGGACCAGATGAAGCACAAACATCCTCACCTCTTTCCATCTAGATCGGAATCGGGAACAACAACTTAAAATTTCGGGATGAAATTTCCTAAACGAGGGGAGACTGTGACATCCCGTGTTTCCAGGTTAATATTCGTACGTTAATGAAATGTGATAAAATAATTAAATGCATCATAAGACTTAATTCTATGATAATTAAGGTCATTTAAGGTCTAGCAAAACCCCTTTGTGCATAAATTTTATAATTGGTAATTTTGAGAATTACCGGGTCGCGTAGCGACAAAACTTTTAACGAGCGTTGGTGACAATTTGGTTAAATAAATTTGGTCAATATATGTTGATTTTTATGATTTAATATATCTTAAGTGAAAATATTATTAGTCATGAAAATAATAATTATTATTTTTACCTCGATTGCGTAAATTAAGACTTTTTAAATATTGCCTTGTTGTAACGTACAGTCCGTTGCATACTGTGTTATACCATGTATATTTCTATTCTTGGCTTTTTGTCACTATTATTAAATGTTGTGAACCTTTGGAAAGTCTCAAATTAATACTTTGATTTTATATAAAATTTTCGCGTAAAAACCCGAACGTTTAAGATTTTTACAGAAAATTTAACGAGACCGACACCCGCCTTACACGGGTGGCATCTCACTTGGAGATCCACAAGCCCTATGATCAATATAATCACATGATTAACTTACTTTAACCATACTTAATCATTTCTATATAAACAACTTCACACTCCATCTTTTACACACACTCAACCTCACCTTTCTCTCACTAAAAATCACCTACACACTTTTCTCTCCCTTCTCTCTAAAAGTCACGGCTGGACCACCAAGAACAGCCCTCATTTATTTGATTTTGATCATCCAAAGTTTATTTCAAGCATTGATTTCTTGATTTCAAGGATCCCTTATGAGCTTGGTGCAAAACATTGCATAAATCCAACTCAAAGGAGAAGAAATCTTCAAGGAAATCATTCTTGAATCTTCAAAATTCGTTCATCTTAGGTATGAACCTTTAACTTTTATTTCATGCAACATGACTTTTGGATGATTGTTTCAAGTTTTGTTTACCAAAAACTAGCTTTTCTTGAAATCCAAGGTTCCAACAAAGGTTTTAATCAAGAAAATGTGTTGTTAAACCATATGTGTGTGAGTGTGTGTGTGCCGTAAGTATGTGTGTGTGTGTGTGTGATGATTTTGAGTTTTGATGATCTTTTAACATTTTGTTATTTTCACTTGCATGCAAGATGATCAAACTTTGTTTTGGGGTTATGAACATCATAAGAAATCCATCTCCAAAGGAGTCTATCAAATGATGAAAATGGGTAATACATGATTGTATGTAAAGAATGATGTTCTTGAACCCATCTTGCTCTTGATTTCATAAAGGATTGAGATGATCCATGAATAATGGTGATCATGATCTGAAATCTTTTGATTTTTAAGTATGTTTTGTTGAAATGAAAACTAAGAACATAAAATAAAATATATGATATGGATTATATATGTATGTATAAAATCATGTATATGTATGTATGTATGGTTTACACTTTTGTTCTTGATTTGTTCTTCACTCATAAGTTTAGAGATGATTGAAATGATCTATGTATATGGTGAACATGATCTGGAGATTTTGGTGTTTTTATTCACATTTGATTTTAAGAAAAGATAAAAGCAAATTAGAATTAAAGTACTCAAGTATAGATGGGACATGACCGTAGTGGTCATGTCATAAAAGTTGATAGCTAACAAGGCAAGTATCTTTGTAAAATCTGGAATAATAAGTTTAAAACATATAAAATATAAATTAAAATTTAGTAATATTACTAAAATAAAAGTCTTAATGATTGGGTTTAATCTCGTAAACGTTTTACGTTTAAAAACGCGTTAAAAACGGTGTTTTCGGGTTTAAAACAAGTAATTATGTACAAGTCCAGTTTTGGACAGAAAATAATATTTTTTTTAAGTTAAAAACTTATGTTTTTAAGTATATAACAAACCCATAACAAGCAAGGTCTTCGGTGATGACTTTATACTCGCGAAAAAACCGAAAACCGACAATTTTGGTTAAAAATAATGGACTGTTTTGAAACTGAGTTTTAACAAATTATTTCAGAATGTTTTTGGTATAAAAGAGCCATTTTTAAACATTTAAAATGGTCACAAGATATAATGGGTTGATGTACGGTTTATGCGTGTAAAACCGTGCGGTTTCGGGTCAAAATTACCATATATGGGTGAAATATGGGTCAAACATAATAGAGCATATTTTTATAATAAAAATTTATCTAAAATAGATTTATATATATTTTACTACTGAAAATGTTATTATTTGTTAAAAGATTAATAAATGTTGGCGTGTGTTAAATAAAGTAGTAGTTATAAAGTAATAATATATGAAATAGATTTCTTAATTAAAGAAAGAATATAGATATTAATCCTAAATTAAATATTATTATGATTAATAATTATTTATTTATTCATTTATTTATTTATTTGTTTGTTTGTTTGTATAGTACATAACGTAATAAATTTTATGTTGTATTTTTATATACTTTCATCTGTCAATCTTGTGTGTGTTATGTGGTTGTTGTTTAAGGGTTAAATGATTTAATTAATAAATAAATATTTGTCACATATAATACAAATTATTAAACTAATTCAAATGTCACCAACGTGTCTTTTTTAAAAAAAATGGATTTCAAGGCAAGTCTAGTGAGTTGGGTAAACAACTTACGTATAGACTTATTAATCGACAATTAATAGATCCTTGTGTTTAGGGCATTAATTGGTCGTTTATTTTCCGGGCTTGATTTTCCTAGATCATCTCTCTGTCACATTTGAAGGTGAGTTTTCACAACCCCTATTTTTAAATAACGTTTTATTTAACTATTTTGGGGGAAAAACATGCTATAACGTTTTATTTGTGATATGATTTAATTATGGAATAACTACGTGATCTTTATGATTGCCTTGATTTGTTTTATTATTTGCTCATGATTGCCCTCTTACATAATCATTAACTCTTGGAGGGCCACAAGATATATTGGTAGATCTATTGGGTTTGACAACCGCCACTCAGGATCGGTTTTACTGGTCTGGTACAGAAGGAATATATGTTGAAAGGATTTTGAGGGACTTTGTGTCTTGGTTTGATTATGGGGCTCTTGGTTGCGATCATAGTCAGTGGACCTAGCTAGTCCTTGACGATCCAGGGGTTGATTCCGAGATAATCATATCTTTTTATATAGGAACTTATGATAACCTTTTTATATAAACCTGAGATGTAACTCCCAAATTTTTATAAGGGCCAAAATGCAAAAGAAGAAAAGAATCTTGAATAAAGTAGACAAATGCCAAAGTTGTAGGGTAAAAAGTGTAAAAAGTACCAAATTCTATTATTTTAATGCAAAAATGGTATGGCCGCCCATAACACTTTCGGTTGCTGCTGCTGCTCGACAAAGCAAAACAGGAAGAACTGAATTCCTCATTTCTCTCGGTCGAATTGTGAAGAAGAAGAAGAATCTTCAAGGTTAGTAGGTTTTTGTGATTAATTGGTTCGGTTTTGTTGGGGTTTCATCCTTAAAACCGATTTTTATGTGTTCTTGGTGTTTGGGTGTTTGTTTTGGCTTGTTCTAGGTGTTTGAACTCTTATGCACGCAAGTTGGGAGGAGATTCACTTGTTTGCTGCATTAGGTGAGTTCTAGGACCCCAATTCTATGTTTTTAAACTTCTTTGGGGCTGAAAATGCATTTAAAATGTTTTACAACCATCGTGAATGTTAAATGTGTATGTATGTGTATGAATTTCTGTGTTTTATGAGGTTGTAATCTTGCTCTAAGAGTTTAGCATGATAGATCTATGTTAAGAATGTACGAGAACGAGGAGAATGGTTATAACATAAGTCTCATTTACAGGTCTGATGGTTCATCCGCATTTACACTGTGATAATTGCCTAAGTGTTTTGTTCGTTCGCATTTACAGTTGTTCACCCGCATTTGCCTAAATTCAGCCTGAGTGTCCATCAGCATTTCTTTTTATACATGCGTATTTGCTACAGTGTCCATCAGCATTTCTTTTTATACATGCGCATTTGCTACAGAGTCCATCAGCATTTCTTTTTATACATGCGCATTTGCTACAGTGTCCGTCAGCATTTCTTTTAAGACAGAATAATTACCAAGTGTTCACCCGCATTTGCAAGTCGTTCATCCGCATTTGCAAGTTGTTCACCCGCATTAATTTTTGTTCACCCATATTAGTTTTGTTCACCCGCATTGGTTTTGTTCACCCGCATTTCTTTAAGACTTAAGGAATTTTCTGGAATTTTGGAAGATCAAAATTAGGGTTTGACTATGGTTGACTTGATGCTTGTATTTGATTATCTTATGCATGTTGTGGGTTGTTCTGATGTGCCTATTATGATATTATTATGTGACTTTATGTGGATTGTTAATGATCATAAGTATTATTATTAATCAAGTGAAAGATTAATTAACGAAAAGTGGAACATAAATAATGAAAAGGCTTGCAAGTAAAAATTTTACAGGAGGTGCACGACCATGTTGTCGTTAGCTCAACTGTGTACGGTTTAGCTAACCCAAAGGATGTCACAGGGTCAATCTTTAAGATTGAGGGGACCACTGTTACTGCCCCGATACTGGAGTCAGCATATGTGCACCACGGATGAAGTCTATTTATAGACTTCAAGGCCCAATACTAGGTTTATGTGCATTATATGGGGGTATAGTACTTTGGTCCATATCGACAGTGAAAGATAATAATAAATAAGCAAGGAAGAGATATATGATGATGTAAATGGATATGATTTGTATGTATGATGTGTGATCACATCCGAAAGAAAGATAAGATATTTTTTTAACAAGTATTTTGTATACAAATCTATCAAGATATTTTTATGATTTTAAAACTAGAACTCACTCAGCAAAGCTAACTTTTATGCGTTTTCAGTTGGCAGGTAATTTGCTGAGGATGGCACTCGGGGAGGCTACTCGTCGGGATTTGGCTGACATCCATTCAAGAAGATAACACTGTTGTTTTGTAATACAACTAATGAGCTTTTGTAACTATTAACAAACATGTATTGCTCAGCAACAGCGTTTATAAAGTTAATGATTAGCTTTTGAAGTTTAAACTCCGCTGCATTGTGATAATAAATTATGAAATGTTTTATAAATTGTGCTATGATTGTCCAACTGTGAGGTCTCCGGGAAAGGGGCCTTACAAGTTGGTATCAGAGCCAAAGTTTAAGAGAAATAGGTAAATATTTTCAAAAACCTAAACTTAAACTGAAAATGGGAACGAATGGAAGGATGCCAGCCCGAGTAGCTATGTGCCATCAGGTATTTCTTTTCATAGTGATAACTGGTATTATGTGCGCATGCTATTTGATTTATGTGCTTTTAGTAGATTTGAATGCTAATGTAGTTAGGATAGGAAATGCTCGGGGGATGAAGAGTAAAGTAAGTGGCTAATCACAACTGGCCACTGTTATTAGGGACTTACTATACTTAACATTAATTGAGCTATTACCTTGAATGATCGTGTTAGTGTTTGAATCTTATAGCGATTAGAGGATGGCGGGAGGAAGATCATCGAAAGCTTCTCGTGGTGGAACGTGGGGCGTTCGTGGTAGACCACGTAGTACAAGGAGCAAGACCAAGACTGCAGAGGCAGCTCATGCTGAGCCCGATCTTCATCACCCGGAGGGCGGTGATGAGAGTGCAAATCTGAGGCCTCGGTAAAAGAGGTAGTGGTGGCGGAAGTTCACCAAGTCATGCAGACAATCCTACCGTCTGTCATGACTGAAGTGATCCGAGCTATGAGGGAGGATGAATGAAAGGAGAAGGAAGAGGAGAGGAGAACAACTGCTGGTAGGAGAGGCGATGTGAGGGATCACGATGAGGAGGAGGAGCTAAAAGCTGGAGGGGGAGCCTCTAGTGATGATGAAGAAGTGGTAGTGCGGGAAACCGCGAAGGGATGTAGTTATGGGGCTTTCCAGCGACGTAAACACCCGATTTTTAATGGCAATAGTAATGCTGTGGTTGCTCACCGCTGGGTAAGGGAAATGGAGGCAGTGCTGGAAATTAATGACTGCAGGGAGGACCAAAAGTGAAGTTCGCCACTCATTCATTTGTTGACTCGGCGCTGTGTTGGTGGGACAATCTTGTCCAAGCCGAGGGCAACAGGGCCATTGGGAGGATGAGATGGAGTGAGTTGAAGAAGTTGGTGGTTGAGGAATTCTGTCCTCATCGAGAACTTGACAAGATTGAGAGAGAGTTCTTACAGCTGGAAGCAGGAACCATGACCCACCAGCAATACATTACCAAGTTCAATGAGATGGCAAGACTGGTGCCCGATCAAGCTACACCGGTTTCAAGGAAGATCAAGCGGTATATTCAGGGGTTGTCTGCTGACATCCATAGGCACTTAATCGCTGCCCGACCGAGCACTTTTAGGTCGACAGTGGATTTGGCGGGAATGTTGTATGACGAAAGGGAAGTGGTAGTGGTTGAGGTGAAGAGGACTCATGGTGGTGGTAATAACAAGAGTTGGAACGGGAAGAGATTCGAACGTGGTGGTTTCCCCCCGAACAGTAAGAGGCCGAGGGTGGATGATCGCCTAGTGGTTACTGCAAGCTCGGGGTTGAAAAGGTGTGATAAGTGTGGGAAGGAACATAGCGGGGAATGCCACTTGGGAATGAATGTCTGCTACAAATGTGGCAAGCCCGGTCACATTTCAAAGATGTATGGAGCCCCATGGTGCTTTAACTGTGGTAAAATCGGCCATATGAACAAGGATTGCAAGAAGCCAAGGGCTGAAAGTTCTGGGTTGAAGAAGAGGCCGGAAGAAGGAGGGCAGAGGGCAAGTGCAAGAGCCTTCACGATGACCCGAGAGGAAGCCCGGGTAGACCCCGACGTCGTGTGAGGTGTGTTCCTAGTAAACCAAACTTGTGCCTTTGTACTATTTGATTCTGGTGCTAGTAGGAGTTTCATATCTGCTACCTTCTGTGCTAAATTGCCTGTTAGTAGTAGGAGCATCGATGAACCTTTTGACATAGAAACTTCTATTGGTAAGTCTAACAGAATCTATGATATTTTGGAAAGCTGCGACATAGAACTAGAAGGCCATAGGTTCTCTGCTAAGCTATATGTGATGCCCCTAGGCGGATTTAATGTAGTACTATGGATGGATTGGTTAGCAGCCTATGAGGCGAACATCGTGTGTCGGAAGAAGATGATTCGGTTAGTTGCACCCAATGGGAGTTCAGTGACAGTTTATGGTGATCGCGTCACTATGGTTCCGAAAGTGATTTCGATGACAGTGGCAGAGAAGTGTATGAGGTGCGGATGTTGTGCCTACTTGGCATACGTGAAAGATGTGGACGTGTCGATACCACAATTATCAGAAGTGCCAGTGGTACGTGATTTCCTGGATGTGTTTCCCGAAGATCTACCAGGTGTGCCACCGGACCATGAGATAGAATTTCAGATCGACCTGATCCCCGGTTCGTAGCCCGTTGCCAAAGAACCGTATTGGTTAGCTCCGATCGAGATGAAAGAATTGATGGATCAGCTATAGGAACTAATGGACAAGGGGTTTATTAGACCGAGTATCTCTCCTTGGGGTGCTCCGGTATTATTCGTAAAGAAAAAGGATGGTAGTATGAGGATGTGTAGTGAATTAAAAAAGTTGACAGTGAAGAACAGATACCCCCTACCAAGGATTGATGACCTGTTTGACCAGCTTCAAGGTGCCAGTTGGTTTTCCAAAATAGATCTCCGATCGGGTTATCATCAGTTGAAGGTAAAGGAGCAAGACATTCCTAAGACAGCTTTTCACACGCGTTATGGACATTATTAGTTCCTCGTTATGTCTTTCGATTTAACCAACGCACTAGCTGCCTTTATGGATTTGATGAATCAAGTGTGCCGACCAATGTTGAATAAATCAGTGATTGTGTTCTTTGATGATATCTTGATTTATTCAAAGAGCAAAGAAGAACATGCCTATCACATACGTGAAGTGTTGAAGACACTTAGGAGAGAAAAGTTATATGCTAAATTCTCTAAGTGTGCTTTCTGGTTATGCGAGGTTCAATTTCTAGGTCATGTGGTGAATACCGGAGGAATTATGGTGGAACCGGAAAAGGTTAAGGCAGTGATGCAATGGAAGTCACCAAAGACGCCATCCGAGATTCGCAGTTTCTTGGGTTTGGCGGGATACTACCGAAGGTTCATTCAAGACTTTTCCAAGATAGCCTCACCTTTGACTAAGTTGACCCACAAGGATGTGAAGCTCATGTGGGGTCGGGAACAAGAGGATGCTTTTGAGGAGTTAAAGGCAAGATTAACTCAAGCACGTGTCTTGATATTGCCCGAAGGAAGTGAAGACTTAGTGGTGTATTCAGATGCATCTTATTCGGGACTGGGTTGCGTGCTAATGCAACGTGGACGAGTGATAGCTTACGTGTCCTGACAGTTAAAGACCCATGAAGTTAATTACCCCACTCATGATTTAGAATTGGCTGCGGTGGTCTTTACGTTGAAGATTTGGAGGCACTACTTATACGGGACAAAGTGTACAATTTTCACGGATCATAAGAGCTTGAAGTACTTTTTCAAACAGAAAGATCTCAACATGAGGCAAAGGAGGTGGTTAGAGTTAATCAAGGATTATGACTGCGAGATCCATTACCACCCGTGCAAGGCCAACGTAGTGGCCGATGCCCTTAGCCGGAAGGAGAGACCCGAACCGATTCGGGTAAAGGCGTATCAGTTGGTAATGACCTCAGATGTGATAACGCAAGTTAAAGAGTTTCAAAAGGGCGTTAAAAGAAGATCGCCTCAACTCTGAACGAATCATAGGTCTAGTGGTAGAATTGGGGGAGAATACCCACGGTGTTAAAACCCGCTTTGGGCGGATGTGGATTCCCCGATATGGGGACCTACGTGGGTGAATTATGGACGAAGCTCATAAAACTCGATACTCCATTCATCCCGGTGCTACCAAGATGTATCAAGACATGAAGAAAGACTATTGGTGGTCGGGTATGAAACGTGATGTGGCAAAGTATGTAAGTAAGTGCCTTACTTGCTTGCAAGTGAAGGCAGAACATCAGAAACCATACGGGAAGATTCAACCATTGGATATACCCGAGTGGAAGTGGGAGCACATCACTATGGATTTTATCACGAAGCTACCCCATACTGTAAAGGGGTACGATGCTATTTGGGTGATAGTTGATCGGTTGACAAAGAGTGCTCACTTCCTACCGATCCGCGAGACGTATTCATCTGAGAGATTGATGGATCTGTTCATCAGAGAGATCGTAGCTCGTCATGGTGTGCCGGTGTCTATCGTGTTGGATCGTGACACCCGGTTCACGTCGAAGTTCTTGAAGAGATTTCATGATGCCATGGGGACGAAGCTACATATTAGCACGGCTTACCATCCTCAAACAGACGGTCAGTCTGAGAGGACGATCCAGACGCTCGAGGATATGCTTCGTGCTTGCATGATAGACTTTGGGGGAAATTGGAATGATCACTTACCGTTAGCAGAGTTCTCATACAATAACAGTTATCATGCTAGTATCGGTATGCCACCATACGAGATGCTATACGGTAGGAGGTGTAGAACGCCCGTGTGTTGGGGAGACATTGGGCAGAAAGAATTGGGAAGCATCGAAGTGATCAAGGCTACGACTGAGAAGCTGGAAAAGATCAAAGCCTTTATGAAGGCAGCCAAAGATAGGCAAAAGTCGTATGCGGATAAGAGTCATAGACCCATCGAGTTCAACGTGGGTGATAAAGTCATGTTAAAGGTCTCGCCTTGGAAAGGGATCATCCGATTCCGGAAGAGGGGCAAGTTGAGTCCAAGATACATAGGGCCTTTCTGAATCGTTGCATGAGTAGGAGATGTGGCCTACCGTCTAGAATTGCCCGATGAGTTAAGTAGGATTCACCCGACATTCCATGTATCACATCTAAGAAAATGCTTAGCCGATGAAGATATGATTGTACCATTGGATGATATTGAAGCGGATGAACGACTCAATTATGTGGAGCAACCAGTGGCAATCATCGACCGAAAGGAGAAGAAGTTGAGAAATAAAGTGGTTCCACTAGTGCGGGTACAGTGGAAACATCGAAAGGGTTCCGAGTCTACGTGGGAGACCGAAGAAGAAATGAGGTAGCACTACCCTTAGTTATTTGAAGAATGACAGGTTTCAGGGACGAAACCTCTTTAAGGGGGGTAGACTTATAACACCTGAATTTTTATAAGGGCCAAAATGCAAAGAAGAAAAGAATCTTGAATAAAGTAGATAAAGGCAAAAGTTGGAGGGTGAAAGTGTAAAAAGTACCAAATTCTATTATTTAATGCAAAATGGTATGGCCGCCCATAACACTTTCGGTTGCTGCTACTGCTCGCAAAACCAAAAGAAGAAGAACAGAAATCCTCATTTCTCTCGGTCGAATTATGAAGAAGAAGAATCTTCAAGGTTAGTAGTTTTTTGTGATTAATTGGTTAGGTTTTGTTAGGGTTTCATCCTTAAAACCGATTTTTATGTTCTTGGTGTTTGGTTGTTTTTTTTGGCTTGTTCTAGGTGTTTGAACTCTTGTGCACGCAAGTTGGGAGGAGATTCACTTGTTTGCTACATTAGGTGACTTCTAGGACCCCGATTCTATGTTTTTAAACTTCTTTGGGGCTGAAAATGCATTTAATATGTTTTACAACCATCGTGAATGTTAACTGTGTATGTATGTGTATGAATTTCTTGATGGAAATGATCTGCCCAAATACATATTGAATTGATGTGGCTAGTATGTCATGATCCAAGTCGGGTCATACCCAATAACGAGCTAGACAAACACCAAAGTATTTGTTTTATGATATGATCATATAAATAAATATTAACACTTAGAATATTTGGAAATTGGGTTTCCAAATATTTACACTTATGTTGCATATAAATTATATGTATAATTTATTTCAAAGAGAGAGGAATATTATTCATCCGTATTCGTTTTACATAGCCGCATTTGATGTGGTTGAACAGATGCGGATGATGTTACTCATCCGCATTTACAAATGCGGGTGAACAACCCTGTCCGCATTTTTTTTGGAACAAATGCGGATGAGTATTTCTGGAAATGCTGATGGAAACATACATCCGCATTAGCTAATGCGATGACCATTTGCAATGCGGACGAATTACTTCACCCGCATTTACAAATGCAGTAGAACAACTTCATCCGCATTAACTAATGTGGATGTTGTTCTGAGAAATGCGGATGGGTTAAGGGGCTGGGCCCTACCCACTTTTCTCTCTTCTAAACTTTATGTTTCCAAGGACATGCAATATAAGATGGCTTGCAGATCTCTCTAAACTTACGACTGGAGAACACGAAAAGTGTAAGAACCCTTTTTCTCTCGATCGGTCTAGAAAACATAAAAGGGAGTTGTCTAAGTAAAAATCCTAGCAACCGGTGTTCTTGTTGGTGGCTCGTGGGTAGACCAGCTTGAGGCTTCTTGCTTTAGGAGCTGCCATCCTCGTTCACCTCCTCCCGACCTCATAGTTGAAGGTAGTTCTTCGTACCTTCTATGGTTGTTTGTAAGTATGATTTCATATATCGATCCACATGGGTTTGACTGATTTTTATATAAAACTTTTTATATATAATTAGCTCACTGTAACAAGTTTAAAATTATATATATATATTCCGCTGTGTTCTTCTATTTTATAAGGATAAAATGGATCTATACAACTTGACAAAACCCATCAATGGTATCAGAGCCAGTTATATGGATACATGCATCATTTGGACTGAAAATTCGGTTTCTTGGTGATGACCCCAAAAGCCGAGAGGCTTCATCCCTAGTATCCCTATTTTTCAAGATCTATTTTGACATGCATATAGGAATCTTGAAAAATTTATATCATTTGGATGATTTTGTTTTGGAAACAAACCATGGTTCTCGGCTGTTTATGCTTCAGCCGAGAATCTATGGTTCAAGGGGATGCTTTTGGATTTTGCTTACATATGTGGATATGTATTTGATTTGTTCATAACCAAAGCCGAGACCTATGGATGAATGTGTTGTGATTTGTTTTAATTATTCAAATGGTTTGTAATAATTAAACATGTTTATTCTTCCTATTGGGTATGTAATTATTTATTTTTCATTTGGTATGTAAAAAATAGGCTAGTTGCACTTCACTTTTACTAGAAAAATTGTATTTAGAATATGTTTTGTAAAAGAAGCTGCAACAAGACTATCTTTCTCGGTTTTAACCGAAAGGAGAAGATGAAGGCCCAAAGGAGTTTGGTGCTGAAGTCAAAGCCTAAATGGAGACCCAAATGGATTGGAAGAGTCATTACACAAGGTGGACACTTGAGCATTGGATGCGGGATCAAGTGGGAGTTCACCGGCACAAATGTTGTGTCATTTTCACCCTTAGAAACGACTTTATTAACTCACTTGTTTTGGTCAACAAGTGACGTTAAGCTTAGATGGCTACGGTTATGGACTCATGTGATGCTTGTGTGGTTGTTTTATTATGTTTGTGATATATGGATATGCATGTTTAAACAATTTAAAATCAACAACCAGCATAAAATTGGTTCTTATAAAACATTAACATGGGTAATAAAAGGGTTTATTAAAGTTAATGTGTTCACAATAAAATTGGTTTTATTGAAAGAACCTTGAAAATTGTTTCACACTGGTACCACACATTTGAATGCATGCAAATGTTAGGTGCTAATTGTTTTCAAACTAGAATTAATGAAAACTAAAATCCCTTTTGAAACAAGTTTAACACCATCCTTTTACACAACACTCAAATCACTTGGGAACTATTTGTGGGATAAAGGTCACCTAACCACTCTTACGGAACTTGTGTGTTTGAGGTGGGGTTAACATATTTGTGGGATAAAGGTCACCTAACCACTTGTATGTGTAAACTCACACGTGTGTGTAAGTAGGACAACTTGAGTTGGAAACCATATGAATAGGGTCACCGAAGCATGGTGTACAATGGTGTTGATGGGATTAAACATGCCAACTAAACATAAAGATGTTTAACCGATCCCATAAAACTAGAAGTTACAAAGTGTTGCAATTGTCAAGTGTTGACTACCTTGTTAATTTAAATGATGGGATAAAGGTCACCTAACCATTATTTAAATGTAACTTTGGATTCTAGATTTTAATTATTAATTGTCTATGAGACGTGAAAAGGGTATTAATAATTAAAGTTTTATTTTCAGATATACTAAAAATGAACTTTGTTTGTAGAAATGGCCGCCAACAACAACGCTCCTACCCCGACCGTCCATAACCTATCACTAAGAACTATACTAGAAAGGGATCGTCTTAACCATAATAATTTTATGGATTGGTTTCGTAACTTGAGAATCGTTCTCAAGCAAGAAAAGAAATCTTACGTACTAGACGATCCCATTCCCGACGAACCCGATGTTAATGATGTAGAGGCCTATAACGATTGGGTTAAGCACACTGAGGATTCTGTGCAGGTTTCTTGCCTCATATTGGGAACTATGATTCCCGAGCTCCAAAAGGATTTAGAGCATCATGGGGCATACGACATGATTACCCAGTTGAAGGAAATGTTCCTTCAACAAGCAAGGGTAGAACGCTTCTAAACGGTTCGAGCGCTTCATGCATGTCGCATGGAAGAAACTCAATCGGTTTCATCTTATGTACTTAAGATGAATAGCCACACTGATCGCCTTGAAAGGCTAAATCATCCCGTCTCAAAAGAGTTGGCCACGGATTTGATCCTTAATGGCCTAACTAAAAGGTTTGAGACGTTCATCATGAATTATAACATGAACGGGTGGGACAAGAGCATTGGTGAGCTTCACGCAATGCTCAAAACGGCCGAGGCAGGGATGGGTAAAAGGGTTTTACTCGTCCTCACGATCAATGAGGGAGGCAACAAGAAAAGGCAACACCCCGATCCCAAGGCAAATATTGCTAAAGGAAAGGGATACATCAAAGGAAAGGGTAAGGGAAAGGCAAGAACTGAACCTCCAAAACCAAAGCTTAAAAAGCCTAAGGTAATGGAGAACAATCCATGCTTTGAGTGTGGTGAGATAGGACATTGGAAGAGGAATTGTCCAACCTATCTCAAAGAGTTAAGAAACAAGAGGGATGCTGGGCAGACCTCAGGTACAACATTCATGATTCATATTGAATTGAATGTTATTTCTTCAAACACATGGGTATTGGATACTGGATGTGGAACTCATATTTGCAATTTGTTGCAGGGATTCAAAAGAAATAAGCATTTCAAGAAGGGAGACACAAGTCTCTACATGGGCAACGGAGCAAAAGTTGATGTTGAAGCCCAAGGAGACTATGTTTTGAAGCTTCCAAATGGTTTGGAAGTTGTCTTGAAAAACATCTTGTATGCTCCTAGTTTGACTAGGAACATATTTATGTTTCCCTTTTAAAACAATATGGTTATGTATTAAAGTTTGTAAACAATGGTATTTGTGTTTTTATGGATGATGTATTTTATTTTGAGGCTATGCCTTATAACGGTATCTATGAATTGGTACATGATAACTCATCTTTTAATAACTCGTTATACCAAATAAGCACCAAGAAACTTAAAATGGGTTTAAGTGATTTATATCTTTGGCATTGTCGTCTTGGGCATATAAACAAGAATCGGATTCAAACACTTCAAAAGAATGGCCTTTTGGAAACAAATGAAAATGGTTCATTTAATAAGTGTGAATCTTGTTTACAAGGAAAGATGACCAAGTTGCCCTTTAGTGGTACTAACGAAAGGGCAAAGGATTTATTAGGAATCATACATTCGGATGTATGTGGTCCTTTTAAGACAATGACAAGGAATGGTGAGAGATACTTCATTACCTTTATCGACGATTATAGTCATTATGGTTATGTGTATTTGTTGACACACAAACATGAAGCTTTTGAAATGTTCAAAATCTTTAAGAATGAAGTAGAAAATCAACTCAATAAAACAATCAAAGTTCTTCGTTCAGATAGAGGAGGTGAATACCTGAGTGATGCTTTTCAAGATCATCTTATGAGTTGTGGAATTGTCTCACAACTTACTCCACCCAGAACACCGCAACATAATTGTGTGTCTAAAAGGAGAAACCGAACCTTATTGGATATGGTTCGATCTATGATGGGTAGAAGCTCACTACCTCTATCATTTTGGGGTTTCGCATTGCTCTCCGTGGCTCGTATTTTGAATATGGCCCCAACCAAGAAAGTGGATACGACACCTTTTGAAATATGGCATGGAAGAGTTCCATCACTATCATAACTAAAGGTATGGGGTTGTGAAGCTTATGTGAAGCAGAACACCCAAAACAAGTTAGAAAGTCGATCCATTAAGTGTATATTTGTTGGATATCCCAAAGACTGTATGGGATATTACTTCTTTAATCCAACCGAGCAAAAGGTATTTATTGCTAGAAAGGCTAAGTTCTTAGA
Organism: Flaveria sonorensis; assembly: GCA_025506505.1. Lineage (NCBI taxonomy): Eukaryota > Viridiplantae > Streptophyta > Magnoliopsida > Asterales > Asteraceae > Flaveria > Flaveria sonorensis. Next base: position 17,004,916 of record CM046440.1, on the reverse strand, counting down.
AACTAAGTTTCTTATGGAAGAAACAACGTATAGAACAGTGGAAATTGATGAGGACCAAGAACCACAAGCCAATACACGTTTGGTTGAAATTAGCAATCAACAAGAGGTTGTTGATAATGATCAAATGGTTGATCAATACACACAAAACGTTCGCAGATCTGGTAGAATTAGCATTCCACCTGAAAGATATGGATTTTTCATGAATGGATTCTATGTGGTTGACTCGGATGAACCAACTACATACCATGATGCAATGTCCAATTCGGATTGTGACAAATGGCTAGAAGCCATGAACGTTGAGATGCAATCCATGTATGACAACCAAGTATGGGAATTGGTTGAACCACCACTTAAATCCAAACTGGTTGGATGTAAGTGGGTTTTCAAGAAGAAAATCGATATGCATGGAAACTTGGATACTTATAAAGCAAGACTTGTAGCAAAGGGTTTCACTCAAACTCAAGGGGTTGATTATGATGAAACATTCTCGCCTGTGGCAATGCTAAAGTCAATTAGGATATTATTTGCCATAGCTGCATATTATGACTATGAGATTCGGCAAATGGATGTCAAAACCGCTTTCCTTAATGGACATCTCGAAGAGACTGTGTATATGGTTCAGCCTGATGGTTTTGTCGATCCAAAACATCCTAATAAAGTATGCAAGTTAAAGAAATCAATCTACAGATTGAAACAAGCATCGAGAAGTTGGAATCAACATTTTGATGAAGAGATCAAGAAATTTGGATTCATCAAGAACGCTGATGAAGCTTGTGTGGATAAAAAGGCTAGTAGGAGCATTATCACATTCTTAGTATTGTATGTTGATGACATACTACTATTTGGAAATGATGTTCCAACAATGGAAGGTGTTAAAGCCTGGCTTGGAAGTTGTTTTTCCATAAAAGCTCTTGGTGAAGCTGCCTATATTTTGGGAATAAAGATCTATAGGGATAGATCAAGACGGTTGATAGGTTTAAACCAAAGTGCATACATTGATAAAATCTTGAAAAGGTTCAAGATGGAAAACTCTAAGAAAGGTATGGTACCTATTCAAAGAGGGACAATATTGAGTACATCTCAATGTCCGAACTCAAAGGATGAGCAAGAAAGAATGAAGGAAATCCCATATGCATCTGCTATAGGATCCATAATGTATGCAATGATATGCACTAGACCGGACGTGTCATGCGCATTAAGCATGACAAGTAGATATCAACAGAATCCAGGTAATAGCCATTGGATGGATGTTAAAAGTATATTGAAACACCTTAGGAGGACTAAGGATATGTTTCTAATATATGGATCTGGTGAGGAGGAGCTCGTTGTAAAAGGTAACACGGATGCGAGCTTCCAAACTGATCGAGATGATTCTCGATCACAATCGGGGTATGTCTTCATTATGTATGGAGGGGCAGTGTCCTGGAAGAGCTCGAAGCAGGACGTGGTAGCATTGTCCACTACAGAATCCGAATACATCGCCACTTCATTGGCAGCTCAAGAGGCTGCATGGTTAAAGAAATTTATTGCCGATCTTAGGGTTGTCTTTACCATTCAAGACCCCCTAGAGATCTTTTGTGATAACGAGGGTGCGATTGTTCAAATCAAGGAACCCCGTGCACATCAAAAGACAAGGCACATTGAGCGGAGATTCAACTACATAAGGGATGAAGTTGAAAAGGGAAAGATATGTATTCGCAAAGTTACACAGATCAAAATATTGCGGATCCACTCACGAAGCTCCTTGAAAGGGCAAAGCATGAGAGTCATACTTGTGCCTTAGGACTTTGATATTCTAGTGGTTGGATTTGATCTGTTTTGTATTTTAACTTTGGAACGAATGTAATACTAACTCTTTGTATAAATTATGACATTTTGAGTTATGTTCCATTTTAGCATGTTTACATCCATGAATATGTTTATTATTCTAAATGTCCGTAGTCGGTTATATTTGTGGGAACAAATATGAATGTAAGACTATTATGAACATGGATTGGTAGATATTCATAAGGTATGAATATAGAGCAAAAGGTTGCTATCAAGGTTCATAGATATTTGTGGGATATAAATATTGGACTGACCCGCTCTCAAATGTTACTGCATGGAATTTTATAATTGATCATAAGTAAATTTGAGTAAAGGCGAATATCATAGTGTCCTCTGACCTGAGATACATATTGGGTTTTGATATTCACCAAATATTATACCTTGATCTAGTTCTTCACTATTCTGAAATAATGGACAATACACAAGGCTATGTTCAGGTGTGATACAAGGTGTATGTGATAAACGTATGTAGTTAAAATGGGATTTGTTCCTCTTATTCGTTGAGAGTATGATGTCTAAGGCCTGATAAAGTTAAATCAACAGGGAATGATCATTATGTGTCCCTGGATTGAACATGACATCTGAAACAAAAGGATATATGATTGGATTCACCTAAATCAGTTCAAGTAAGGGACTTGAAAGGAATGATGTTATTGAATGGCACTTAGTCATGCATATTAGGGGTAGTAAACCGTTGTTAGGCGGTATTTGCTACTTGCATCAATCCTCTATGTATCTTGTGCAAGTGGGAGATTGATGGAAATGATCGGCCCAAAATACATATTGAATTGATGTGGCTAGTATGTCATGATCCAAGTCAGGTCATACCCAATAACGAGCTAGACAAACACCAAAGATATTTGTTTTATGATATGATCGTATAAATAAATATTATTAACACTTAGAATATTTGGAAATTGGGTTTTCAAACATTTACACTTGTGTTGTATATAAATTATATGGATAATTTATTTCAAAGAGAGAGGAATATTAATTCATCCGCATTCGTTTTACACAGCCGCATTAGATGTGGTTGAACAGATGCGGATGATGTTTACTCATCCGCATTTACAAATGTGGGTGAACAAACCCTGTTCGCATTTGTTTTGGAACAAATGCGGATGAGCATTTCTGGAAATACTGATGGAAACATACATCCGCATTAGCTAATGCGGATGACCATTTGCAAATGCGGACGAATTACTTCACCCGCATTTACAAATGCGGTAGAACAACTTCATCCGCATTAACTAATGCGGATGCTGTTCTGAGAAATGCGGATGGGTTAAGGGGCTGGGCCCCACCCACTTTTCTCTCTCCTGAAGTTTATATTTCTAAGGACATGCAATATAAGATGGCTTGCAGATCTCTCTAAACTTACGACTGGAGAACACGAAAAGTGTAAGAACCCTTTTTCTCTCAATCAGTCTAGAGAAACATAAAAGGGAGTTGTATAAGTAAAAATCCTAGCAACCGGTATTCTTGTTGGTGGCTCGTGGGTAGACCAGCTTGAGGCTTCTTGCTTTAGAAGCTGCCATCCTCGTTCACCTCCTCCCGACCTCATAGTTGAAGGTAGTTCTTCATACCTTCTATGGTTGTTTGTAAGCATGATTTCATATATCGATCCATATGGGTTTTGACTGATTTTATATAAAAACGTTTTATATATAAATTAGCTCACTGTAACAAGTTTAAAATTATATATATATTCCGCTGCGTTCTTCTATTTTATAAGGATAAAATAGATCTGTACAGCTTGATAAAACCCATCATTTCTGTGTTTTATGTGGTTGTAATCTTGCTCTAAGAGTTTAGCATGATTGATCTATGTTAAGAATGTACGAGAATGAGGATTTAACTGGTTATAGCATAAGTCTCATTTACATGTCTGATGGTTCGTCCGCATTTACACTGTGATTTGCAGTGTTTTGTTCGCCCACATTTACAGTTGTTCGCTCGCATTTGCAGTTGTTCACCCGCATTTGCCTAAATTCAGCCTAAGTGTCCATCAGCATTTCTTTTTATACATGCGCATTTGCTACAGTGTCCATCAGCATTTCTTTTTGTACATGCGCATTTGCTACAGTGTCCATCAAGATTTCTTTTTATACATGCGCATTTGCTACAGTGTCCATCAGCATTTCTTTTTATACATGCGCATTTGCTACAGTGTCCGTCAGCATTTCTTTTAAGACAGAATAATTACCAAGTGTTCACCCACATTTGCAAGTTGTTCATCCGCATTTGCAAGTTGTTCACCCGCATTTGTTTGTGTTCACCCGCATTAGTTTTGTTCACCAGCATTGGTTTTGTTCTCCCGCATTTCTTAAAGACTTAAGGAATTTTTTGGAATTTTGGAAGATCAAAATTAGGGTTTGACCATGGTTGACTTGATGCTTGTATCTGATTATCTTATGCATGTTGTGGGCTGTCCTTATGTGCCTATTATGATATTATTATGTTACTTTATGTGGATTGTTTATGATCATAAAGTATTAATATTAATCAAGTGAAAGATTAATATTAACGAAAAGTGGAACATAAAGAATGAAAAGACTTGCAAGTAAAAGTTTACAGGAGGTGCACGACCATGTTGTCGTTAGCTCAACTGTGTACGGTTTAGCTAACCCAAAGGATGTACACAGGGTCAATCTTTAAGATTGAGGGGGCCACTATTGCTGCCCCGGTACTGGAGTCAGCATATGTGCACCACAGATGGAGTCTATTTATAGACTTCAAGGCCCAGTACCAGGTGTTTGCGCATTATATGGGGGTATAGTACTTTGGTCCATATCGACAGTGAAAGATAATGATAAATAAGCAAGGAAGAGAATTGTAATGATGTAAATGGATATGATTTGTATGTATGATGTGTGATCACATCCGAAAGAAAGATAAGATATTTTTTTAAGAAGTATTTTGTATACAAATCTATCAAGATATTTTTATGATTTTAAAACTAGAACTCACTCAGTAAAGCTGACTTTTATGTGTTTTCAGTTGGCAGGTAATTTGCTGAGGATGGCACTCGGGGAGGCTACTCGTCGGGATTTGGCTTACATCCATTCAAGAAGATAACACTGTTGTTTCGTAATGCAACTAATGATCTTTTGTAACTATTAACAAACATGTATTGCTCAGCAACAGCGTTTATAAAGTTAATGAATGGATTTTGTGCTATGATTGTCAACTGTGAGTCTCCGGGAACGGGGCTTTACATGTGAACTCACCAGCTTTTTGCTGATAAACTTTTGGGTATGTTTTTCAGGTGATTAGGCATTCATTGGAATGAAAAGAGTTTTAACGGCAAACTTATCAAGTTTGGATACCATTTTGGACCCAATTTCCGCTGCCAATTGAAAACTCATGTTAATGTTTAAAACAATATTATGTTATTACTATTTTAGTTTCCAAGTTAAGACTACTTTTTAGATCAATGTAATAACATTCTATAATAATAGTTAACTTTGGTATCCATGATTTGTTTGCTTAATAATTATTGGAAATAATCCAACTTCCGTTATCTCCATCACACGCGTACCCTTCCGGTGCGCTTTTCGGGGTGTGACATTATATCTCATTTTTGTCTATACAAAAGTTTGACCATGTTGTATCAGATGTTGCAGAAAATGATAGAAAATATATTTTGACAATTATCAAGGTAATGGATGCTGCATTGGAGAGAATTGCATTGCAGAAAGCTCTAGCTTATGCAAACATTGTGAAGAAAGATATAAAGTCTATCAATTTTATGAGAATTTCAAGCAAAGGAGTGTTAAAAATTCATTCTCACGATCATTCTAAACCTTTTGAGTTCTACGCTAGCACTGATATTACAGGTCTGACGAAAGCAACTTTTGAGATAATGGACAAAATGGAGATTAAAACCAACGAGTTGAAGCCTAAGCAAGCTATTCTTACAAAGAAGTTCAAGTTAGTAATAAAGAAAGCATTGCATGAATTGGAGATTTACAAGGAAAAGCCAGTATTCAAGATAAAAGAAGAACCAGAAAAATTAAATGAAGATTGAAGACAATGTAAATCTTAGGGGGAGTATTGTTAGAACTCTTAAAAGATTAACATTTTGTCTTTTGTGTTTTTGTCATAGTATAGGGATTTATTTTGTAAATATATGTTCCTTGTTTTTCTTTGATAGTATAAATATGATATTTTATGTATTGTGTAGGAAGACCTAGAGATCTAGAGAGAGACCTAGGGAATGAAACAGTTAGAACAAATTGTATAACTGTAACTACCTCTTACACATTGTATCCAGAGCTTTTACTATCAATGAAATCTATGAATATTTGAAGTAATTGCTTGTGTTTGTGTACTTTGTGTATGAATTGATCATTGCATTATGATATCTTCACAGATTGATCTATTTTGAACCTATCATGTACCTTTACTGTTAAAGTTAGTTTGAACTCTAAGTGTGGACCAGAGTTTACCTTGAAACACGAGAATCAAATAAAGGTGAAATACCCGCAGTTTACATGTTTAGAATTTCAGGGTGAAATTCCTTCAACAATGGGATGATGTGACAACCAATAAATCGTCCATCTTTTACCAGGGTTAGTTAAATTTCGGGGCGAAATTTCTTTCAACAAGGGGATGATGTGACACCTGATATTTTCAGGTCACTTTCCGATCATCACAATCATGGTTTTCCAATCATACATTCATGCATTTAATATTGTTTACTTAAATGCATCATTTTTTGCACAAACATTCACGAACCTTTCATGTAACGGTAATTCGGAGAATTGCCGGATCGCACGTGCATCTGTCCCCGAACGTTGGTGACTTGCCAAATAGTTTTCAAACAATCATAATTGGTGTTAAATTATGTGTTATATGATTATGTGATTAAATGTGTAGCTTGGTTGTTAAAATTGGGAATTTTCTAGCATTTATGCGTTTTCGCGCATTTTCGGCTTTTAATGCCTAATTTTTTATAAATATGTCTTTGAACTATAAAAATGAATATTATTTCATGTTATTAATGTTTGTTTGATATTATATGAGCATTTGGAGGTTTTGGTGTAGAAAAAGTTCAATCGCGTAGCGTTAAAACGATTTTTATAAAAGACGGGGGCCTTTCTTGTAAAAAAAAAGTATAAAACCCAACCCCCCAACCCTAATCACCATTTGGCCGTCCTCTTCACCTTCTTCTTCATTTTTTTCATAGAAAATCACACACACACATACTAAGGACACTTTCTTTGATCTTGTTCTTGCTTATTGGTGGTGATTTTCATCGTTTCTTGCATCAAACGCGTACTAGGGATCATCGTGTAAGTATTTCAAGTAATTTTTTATGTTTTATTTCATTTTATTTGATTATCATGATGAACATTAACCCTAGAAATTCAAACTTGAGTCAAAACTTGAAATTGATTGAAATTAATGATTGATTATGTGTTAGTATTCAATATAATGATGTTTGTACGGATTAGTTTTGTGAAATTGTTTCATTTTGATAAAAAACCAAGACTTACTTATAATGGAAACTTTAATTTGGGGCTTTTGTAGAAATTGTATGAAATAGATGTAATTGGATTGAATTGATGGTTCTAGGATGTTAGTTGATGCTATTGGGTGAAAATTCATGTTTTGAACTTTGGATTTCGATTTGGTTTTTGGGTACTTTCTATTAATGGAAAATTTTTAGGTAATTTGTTTTATAGATGATGATTTATGCATGTTTGATCAGATGTGATAATTGTTATATGATTTTTACAGCATAGGAATGGATTGGGAATAATAGAATTGTTAACAACATTTCGTACTATCACGCTTGTTATTTATGGAAACTTTTGTGATATGATGTGATGAATGTTGTATATAATATGTGTATAGCATGATATGATGGTGTGATTGATGTCTGTTGTGATGTGCTTTATAAACTTGAAATGGCTTACACATGTGTAACGATATCATACTTTCCAAAAATAGAAACTTTCCAAAAATAGAATTCCAAAATGAAACTTTATATGAATGATTATTTGAGATATTATAGTATGACTAAACATGTTTTTTTTACTTATTTGAGTCACCAACAGGTAATTGGGTCAGTCGGGTCAACTTTGGTCAACAAAAGTCAACTTTGGTAAAAAATATAACTTTGTCAAACTTGTCAAACATTTCTCGAACACACTAACAGTTTACGTTGTTTAAATACAACATGGTTCATCTTGACTATTATGTACAAACAATCATGGACCTACGTTTGTTAGGTAATGATTAGCTTTCAACTTATACACTTCAGGTTTTTTTTCCTGCGCATCTAAGGTGAGACATTATGGCCTCACTTTTACTTACTTTCTTTTTTTGAGGGAGAAGCATGCAAACTATTTTATCTATGTTTGGTATTATTGGTATATCACCTGTTACTATAGTGCAAACATTATCACGTAAGTCCTTACACACTCAAATCGTTAATACGAGCTAGGGAGGTAATTTTGAGTAGTACTACTGGGTTTGACAAACCCCACCTGTGTTAGTCGTGCTAACTCAAGTGGAGGTCGAATGGGTGTTTAATTGACCTAGACATTTGCCATTGTTTTGTGATAAGACATGGCGAAAGGCAAAACAACTCACAAAGAGTCAGCTTCGGTTTGAAATGCTAAGTAACTCGATATATAGGCTAGCTACCTATGGTATACCTTTGTTTACTTTTACCAAGAAGACACTCAAACATATTTACTGATTTAAACTTGTGAACTCACCAACCTTATGTTGACATACTTTAGCATGTATTCTCAGGTCGCTGGCACGCTTGAGGCTAGGGTTGCATATCTGAGGCTCATGCGTCATCTTTATCATTTGAAATCAAGTTCATTTATATTTACTACTTTAATTTGGCGCCTTGTTTTGCGCATTTATTACCCATGGTTTCATAAATGTTTATGCTTCCGCATTGATTACATTGAAAACTGTCTTTTACTCTGATTTACGGTCAAACGCTTATTTTGAAAATGCATATAGTTTCGTTTGATATGATTATGTCTGAGATCAAGGTTTGTCACGCGCCTCGTTGTAAGGCCCCGTTCCTGGAGACCTCACGGTCGAACATTCACAACATTATTCATAAGATATTTCATAATTCATTATCACAATGCAGCGGAATTTAAACATCTAGAAGCCATTCATTAATTGATAAACGTTGTTGCTAAGTAATACATGTTTGGTACCGTTACTAAAGATCATTAGTTTGCATTACAAAACAACAATGTTATAATCATGAATGGATGTCAGCCGTATCCTGACGAGTAGCCTCCCCAAGTGCCATCCTCAGCAAATTACCTGCCAACTGAAAACGCATAAAAGTCAGCTTTGCTGAGTGAGTCCTAGCTTTAAAATCATATAAATATCTTGATAGATTTGTATACAAAATACTTCTTAAAGAAAATATCTTAACTTTCTTTCGGATGTGATCACACATCATACATACAAATCATATCCATTACATCGTCACCGTACTCTTTCTTGCTTATTTATTATTATCTTTCACTGTCGATATGGACCAAAGTGCTATACCCCCCATATAATGCGCGTAAACCTGGTACTGGGCCTTGAGTCTACAAATAGACTCCATCCGTGGTGCACATATGCTGGCACTAGTACCGGGGCAGCAACAGTGGTCCCTTCAATCTTAAAGATTGACCCTGTGTACATCCTTTGGGTTAGCTAAACCGTACACATTGAGCTAACGAAAACATGGTCGTGCACCTCCTGTAAATTTTTGCTTGCAAGTCTTTTCATTCTTTATGGTCCACTTTTTGTTAATATTAATCTTTCACTTGATTAAGAATAATACTTTATGATCATAGGCAAACCACATAAAATCACATGTTAATATCATAATTGGCACATAAGGACAACCCACAACATGCATAAGATAATCAGGTACAAGCATCAAGTCAACCATGGTCAAACCCTAATTTGATCTTCCAAAATTCCAGAAAATTCCTTAAGTCTTAAAGAAATGCGGGTGAAAAAACCAATGCGGGTGAACTAAAACTAATGCGGGTGAACGCTTGAAAATGCGGATGAACAAAAGTGAATGCAGGTGAACACTTGCAAATGCAGATGCACAAAAGTGAATACGGGTGAACACTTGCAAATGCGGATGAACAAAAGTGAATGCGGGTGAACACTTGCAAATGCGGATGAACAAAAGTGAATGCGAATGAACACAAGTGAATGCGGGTGAACACTTGGTAATTATTCTGTCTTAAAAGAAATGCTGATGGACACTGTAGCAAATGTGCATGTATAAAAAGAAATGCTGATGGACACTTAGGCTGAATTTAGGCTAATGCGGGTGAACAAAAGTAACTGCGGGTGCGCACTTCAAATGAGGAGGAACACTGTAGCAAATGCTCATGAACAAAACACTTATGCAAATTTCACAGTTTAAATACGGATGAACTATCTAACCTGCAATTTAGATTTATGCTATAACTAGTTCCAAAACCTCATTCTCATACATTCTTAACATGGATCTATCATGCTAAACTCTCAGAGCAATCTTACAACCTCATAGAACATAGAAGTTCATACACATACATACACAGTTATCATATACAACGGTTGTAAAACATTATAATTGCATTTTCAGCCCCAAAGAAGTTTAAAAAACATAGAATTGGGGTCCTAGAACTCACCTATTGCAACAAACAAGTGAATCTCCTCCCAACTTGCGTGCATAAGAGTTCAAACACCTAGAATAAGCAAAAACAAACACCCAAACACAAAGAGCACTTAAAAATCGGTTATAAGGATGGAAACCTTATCAAAACCGAGCCAATTAACATGAAACACTTACCTAAGAAGATTTCAGCCCTTTCTTCTTCTTCAAACACTTACCTAAGCTCCTTTTCTTCTTTGTTTCAGTCGAACAACAGCAACAGCAGGGAAGATATGGGCTGCCATGCCCATATAAAGCCCACCTTTTGACTTTTTGTACTATTTAAACAAAGCACCCCCCTCAACTTTGACTTCTTTTAGTTTTCTTCAAAATACTTTTCTTTTCTTTTTATTCTGACGAAATTTCGGGTGTTACAAGTCTACCCCCCTTAAAGAGGTTTCGTCCCCGAAACCTGTCACTCTTCGAATAACTTTGGGTAAAGCTGTCTCATCTCTTCTTCGGTCTCCCACGTAGACTCGGATCCTTTTCGGTGTTTCCACTGTACCCGCACAAGTGGAACCACTTTATTTCTCAACCTCTTCTTCTTTTGGTCTATGATTGCCACTGGTTGCTTCATATAATTGAGCCGTTCATCCACTTCAATATCATCCAATGGTACAATCATATCTTCTTCAGCTAAGCATTTTCTTATAGGAGATACATGGAATGTCGGGTAAATCCCACTTAACTCATCGGGCAATTTTAGATGGTAGGCCACCTCTCCTACTCGTGCAAAGATTCGGAAAGGCCCTATGTATCTTGGACTCAACTTGCCCCTCTTCCAGAATCGGATGATCCCTTTCCAAGACGAGACCTTTAGCATGACTTTATCACCCACGTTGAACTCGATGGGTCTACGCCTCTTATCGGCATACGACTTTTTCCTATCTTTGGCTACCCTCATAAAGGTTTTGATCTTTTCCAGTTTCTCAGTCGTAGCTTCAATCACTTCGATGCTTCCCAATTCTTTCTGCCCAATGTCTCCCCAACACACGGGTATTCTACACCTCCTACCGTACAGCATCTCGTATGGTGGCATACCGATACTGGCATGATAACTGTTGTTGTACGAGAACTCTGCTAACGGTAAGTGATCATCCCAATTTCCCCCAAAGTCGATCACGCAAGCACGAAGCATATCCTGCAGCGTTTGGATCGTCCTCTCAGACTGACCGTCTGTTTGAGGATGGTAAGCCGTACTAATATGTAGCCTCGCCCCTATGGCATCATGAAATCTCTTCCAGAACTTCGACGTGAACCGGGTGTCATGATCTGACACAATAGACACCGGCACACCATGACGAGCTACAATCTCTTTGATGAATAGATCCGCCAATCTCTCAGATGAATACGTCTCGCGGATACGTAGGAAGTGAGCACTCTTTGTCAACTGATCAACTATCACCCAAATAGCATCGTACCCCCTTGCAGTACGGGGTAGCTTTGTGATAAGATCCATAGTGATGTGCTCCCACTTCCACTCGGGTATATCCAATGGTTGAATCTTCCCGTATGGTTTCTGATGTTTTACCTTCACTTGCAAGCAAGTAAGGCACTTACTTACATACTCTGCCACGTCCCGTTTCATACTCGGCCACCAGTAGTCTTTCTTCATGTCTTGATACATCTTGGTAGCACCGGGATGAATGGAGTATCGAGTTTTATGAGCTTTGTCCATAATTCGCCCACGTAGATTCCCATATCGCGGAGTCCACATTCGCCCAAAGCGGGTTTTAACACCGTGGGTATTCTCCCCCAACTCTGCAACTAGACCTCTCATTCGTTCGGAGTTGAGGTGATCTTCTTTTAACGCCTCATTTTGAAGCTCCTTAACTTGCGTTATCACCTCTGAGGTCACCACCAACTGATACGCCTTTACCCGAATCGGTTCGGGTCTCTCCTTCCGGCTAAGGGCATCGGCCACCACGTTGGCCTTACCCGGGTGGTAATGGATCTCACAATCATAGTCTTTGATCAACTCTAACCACCTTCTCTGCCTCATGTTGAGATCTTTCTTCTTGAAAAAGTATTTCAAGCTCTTGTGATTCGTGAAGATTGTGCACTTGGTCCCGTATAAGTAGTGCCTCCAAATCTTCAACGCAAAGACCACCGCAGCCAATTCTAAATCATGAATGGGGTAATTAACTTTGTGGGTCTTTAACTGTCAGGATGCGTAAGCTATCACTCATCCATGTTGCATTAGCACGCAACCCAGTCCTGAATAAGATGCATCTGAATACACCACTAAGTCTTCACTTCCTTCGGGCAATGTTAAAACAGGAGCTTGAGTTAATCTTGCCTTTAACTCCTCAAAAGCATCCTTCTGTTCTCGTCCCCACACAAACTTCACATTCTTGCGTGTCAACTTAGTCAAAGGTGAGGCTATTTTTGAAAAGTCTTGAATGAACCTTCGGTAATAACCCACCAAACCCAAGAAACTGCGAATCTCGGATGGCGTCTTTGGTGACTTCCATTGCATCACTGCCTCAACCTTTGCCGGGTCCACCATAATTCCTTCGGTATTCACCACATGACCCAGAAATTGAACCTCACGTAACCAGAAAGCGCACTTAGAGAATTTAGCATATAACTTTTCTCTCCTAAGTGTCTTCAACACTTCACGTATGTGATTGGCATGTTCTTCTTTGCTCTTTAAATAAATCAAAATATCATCAATAAACACAATCACTGATTTATCTAACATCGGCTGACACACTCGGTTCATCAGATCCATAAAGGCAGCTGGCTTGTTAGTTAAACCGAATGACATAACGAGAAACTCGTAATGTCCATAACGCGTGCGAAACGCTTTCTTCGGAATATCTTGTTCCTTTACCTTCAACTGATGATAACCCGATCGGAGATCTATTCGGGAAAACCAACTGGCACCTTGAAGCTGGTTAAACAGATCATCAATCCTTGGTAGGGGGTATCTGTTCTTCATCGTCAACTTGTTCAACTCCAGGTAGTCTATACACATTCTCATACTACAGTCTTTCTTCTTTACAAATAATACCGGAGCACCCCAAGAAGAGATACTCGGTCTAATAAACCCCTTATCCATCATTTCCTGTAGCTGATCCATCAGTTCTTTCATCTCGGTTGGAGCTAACCGATATGGTGCCTTGGCAACGGGTTGCGCACCGGGTATCAGATCGATCTGAAATTCTATCTCACGGTCTGGTGGCACACCTGGTAGATCTTCGGGAAACACATCCGGAAAATCACGTACCACTGGCACTTCTGATGATTGTGGTATCAACACGTCCATATCTTTCACGTATGCCAAGTAGGTACAACATCGGCGCCTCATACACTTCTCTGCCACAGCCATCGAAATCACTTTCGGAACCGTAGTGACACAATCACCATAAACTATCACTGAACTCCCATCGGGTGCAACTAACCGAATCATCTTCTTCCGACACACAATGTTTGCCTCATAGGCTGCAAACCAATCCATCCCCAGAACTACATCAAACCCGCCTAGGGGCATCATAAATAGTTTAGCAGAGAACCTATGGCCTTCTAACTCTAAGCCACAATCCTCAATCATATCAGAAATTCAGGTAGACTTACTAATAGCCGTTTCTACATCAAAAGGTTCATCGATGCTCCTACTACTAATAGGCAATTTAGCACAGAAGTCAGCAGATATGAAACTCCTACTAGCACCAGAATCAAATAATACAGAGGCACAAGTTTGGTTTACTAGAAACACACCTGACACGACGTCGGGGTCTACCCGGGCTTCGTCTCGGGTCACCGTGAAGGCTCTTGCACTTGCCCTCTGCCCTCCTTCTTCCGGCCTCTTCTTCAACCCAGAACTTTCAGCCCTTGGCTTCTTGCAATCCTTGTTCATATGGCCGATCTCACAACAGTTAAAGCACCGTGGGGCTCCACAAATCTTTGAAATATGACCGGGCTTGCCATATTTGTAGCAAACATTCATTCCCAAGTGGCATTCCCTGCTATGTTCCTTCCTACACATATCACACAGCTTCAACCCTGAGCTTGCAGTAACCACTCGGCGATCATCTGCCCTCGGCCTCTTACTGTTCGGGGTGAAACCACCATGCCCGAATCTCTTCCCGTTCCAACTCTTGTTATTACCACCGCCATCAGTCCTCTTCACCTCAACCACAGTTACCTCTCGTTCATCATACAGCCTTCCCGCCAAATCCACTGCCGACCTAAAAGTGCTCGGTCGAGCAGTGATCAAATGCCTGCGAATGTCAGCCGGCAACCCCTGAATATACCGCTTGATCTTCCTTGAAGCCGGTGTAACTTGTTCGGGCACCAGTCTCGCCATCTCGTTGAATTTGGTGGTATATTGCTGGTGGGTCATGGTTCCCACCTCAAGTTGTAGGAACTCTTTCTCTATCTTGTCGAGTTCTCGATGAGGACAGAATTCCTCAATCACTAACTTTTTCAGTTCACTCCATCTCATCCTCCCGACAGCCCTGTTGCCCTCGGCTTGGACCAGATTGTCCCACCAACACAGTGCCGAGTCGACGAATGAGTGAGTGGAAAATCTCACCTTCTGATCCTCCCTGCACTCACTAATATCCAACACTGCCTCCATCTCTCTAACCCATATAAGTAGGGGGTTTACACCGTTGGAATGCCTCGTAGCTGCATCCCGTCACGGTTTCCCATACCTCTACATCTTCTTCATCACTGGAGGCTCCCCTTTCAACATTTATCTCCTCCTCATCATCATGATCTCCCTCATTCTCCCTGCTCCCAGCAGCAGCCATTCTCTTTTCCTCCTTTTCTTTCCTCTCATCCTTCCTTACGGCCCGGATCACCTTAGTAACGACAGACGGTAGGATCGTCTGCATGACTTGGTGAACCTCCTCCACCACTGCCTCTTTCACTAAGGCCCTCAAATTGGCACTCTCATCCACCCCCTTCGGGTGATGAAGCTCAGGCTCAGCAGGAGCCATCTCTGCAGTTCTCGTCTTGTTCTTTACGGCCTGAGGTCTAGCAGGACGACCACCCCCCGTACACCACCTCTAGAAGCCTTAGATGATCTACCTCCAGCCATCCTCTAACACTATAAGATTTAAACACTCACACGGTCATTCAAGGTAATAGCTCAGTTAATGTTAAGTATAGTAAGTCCCTAATTATAGTTGCCAGTTATGATTAGCCACATACTTTACTCTTCGTTCCCCGAGCATTTCCTTTCCTGACTACATCAGTATTCAAATCTACTAAAGCACATAAATCAAATAGCATGCGCACATAATACCGGTTATCATAATGAAAAGAAATACCTGATGGCACGTAGCTACTCGGGCTGGCATCCTTCCATTTGGTCCCATTTTCAATTTAAGTTTAGGTTTTTGAAAATATTTACCCATTTCTCCTAAAATTTGGCTCTGATACCAACTTGTAAGGCCCCGTTCCCGGATACCTCACGGTTGGACATTCACAGCACTATTCATAAGATATTTCATAATTCATTATCACAATGCAGCGGAATTTAAACATTTAGAAGCCATTCATTAATTTATAAACGCTGTTTCTAAGTAATACATGTTTGGTACCGTTACAAAAGATCATTAGTTTGCATTACAAAACAACAATGTTATAATCATGAATGGATGTCAGCCTTGTCCCTACGAGTAGCCTCCTCAAGTGCCATCCTCAGCAAATTACCTGCCAACTGAAAACGCATAAAAGTCAGCTTTGCTGACTGAGTCCTAGCTTTAAAATCATAAAAATATCTTGATAGATTTGTATACAAAATACTTCTTAAAGAAAATATATTATCTTTCTTTCGGATGTGATCACACATCATACATACAAATCATATCCATTACATCATCGCCATTCTCTTTCTTGCTTATTTATTATTATCTTTCACTGTCGATATGGACCAAAGTGCTATACCCCCTATATAATGCGCATAAACCTGGTACTGGGCCTTGAAGTCTATAAATAGCCTCCATCCGTGGTGCACATATGCTAGCACCAGTACCGAGGCAGCAACAGTGGTCCCCTCAATCTTAAAGATTGACCCTGTGTACATCCTTTGGGTTAGCTAAACCATACACAGTTGAGCTAATGACAACATGGTCTTGCACCTCCTGTAAATTTTTACTTGCAAGTCTTTTCATTCTTTATGTTCTACTTTTCGTTAATATTAATCTTTCATTTGATTAATAATAATACTTTATGATCATAGGCAAACCACATAAAGTCATATGTTAATATCATAATAGGCACAAAAGGACAGCCCACAACATGCATAAGATAATCAGGTACGAGCATCAAGTCAACCATGGTCAAACCCTAATTTGATCTTCCAAAATTCCAGAAAATTCCTTAAGTCTTAAAGAAATGCGGGTGAACAAAACCAATGCAGGTGAACTAAAACTAATGCGGGTGAACACTTGCAAATACGGATGAACAAAAGTGAATGCGGGTGAACACTTGCAAATACGGATGAACAAAAGTGAATGCGGGTGAACACTTGCAAATGCGGATGAACAAAAGTGAATGCGGGTGAACACTTGGTAATTATTCTGTCTTAAAAGAAATGTTGATGGACACTGTAGCAAATGCACATGTATAAAAAGAAATGCTCATGGACACTTAGGCTGAATTTAGGCTAATGCGGGTGAACAACTGTAAATGCGGGTGAACAAAAGTAACTGCGGGTGCGCACTTAAAATGCGGAGGAACACTGTAGCAAATGCTCATGAACAAAACACTTATGCAAATTTCACAGTTTAAATGCGGATGAACTATCTAACCTGCAATTTAGACTTATGCTATAACTAGTTCCAAAATCTCATTCTCATACATTCTTAACATGGATCTATCATGCTAAACTCTCAGAGCAAGCTTACAACCTCATAGAACATAGAAGTTCATACACATACATACACAGTTATCATATACAACGGTTGCAAAACATTATAAATGCATTTTCAGCCCTAAAGAAGTTTAAAGAACATAGAATCGGGGTCCTAGAACTCACCTGTTGCAGCAAAAAAGTGAATCTCCTCCCAACTTACGTGCACAAGAGTTCAAACACCTAGAAAGCAAAAACAAACACCCAAACACAAAGAGCACTTAAAAATCGGTTATAAGGATGGAAACCTTATCAAAACCGAGCCAATTAACATGAAAACACTTACCTAAGAAGATTTTCAGCCCTTTCTTCTTCTTCAAATCGAGAGAACAAAGTTCAGCTCCTTTTCTTCTTTGTTTCAGTCGAACAACAGCAACAGCAGGGAAGATATGGGCGGCGATGCCCATATAAAGCTTACCTTTTGACTTATTGTACTATTTAAACAAAGCACCTCTCAACTTTGGCTTCTTTTAGTTTTCTTCAAAATACTTTTCTTTTCTTTTTATTCTGATGAAATTTCGGGTGTTACACTCGTGGTAGAACCCCGCTGGTGGATTTTGAGGGTGTGACAACTTTAGGTGGCTATTGTGTGTTTAGTTTTCTAGATTTCCAAAAAGTTATATGTTTAGATACCCTTGACAGGGGTTTAAGCTACGTCCATATATTATGTGTAAAAGATGATCTCACCTTGAGTTTGTGCTAGTTGTTATTGCTATGTTAAGTGCAGTAGAAGTCCAAGTGCTATTTTTTATTGATTGTGTATCTTCATCTTTGTTTTTTTTCTTTGTAAGTTTAATTTTCTGATTACTTTACTTAATTTTAATATTTAAAAATCTAAGCTCAATTGATCGGTTAGATAGTGTGGTTTAGTATTGGGAGTCATTATGTCCATGGATCAATACTCGATTCTTGCCTAAAGCTATACTACTATGCGATAGGTGCACTTGCATATTATGTATTGTTAGTTTAAGAATGATAATCATTTCTTAAATTAAAACTCAATTGTGTGAAAAGTCCTTACTAAAAATGTATATACGTTTACACACATCAATATGTTTGCTAAATGTCAAATGGAAGATTACCCCTAGGTTTTCTACCCCAATGTGACAACTCGAGTTTTCAGGTTAACATCATTCCGTTATTTAATTTCTTTCTCGGGTAATTTCTTGATTGCAACCACATCCTTAGAGCGTTGATATTCATATCATCAGGATTAGGATGGTGCAACTCAGATGTTGATAACTCTTCAATGTTTATATGTAAGGCCCCGTTCATGGGACGCTTACAACTGGACCGTCATCGCATAAAATATTCAAAATAAACATTTCTTTTGCAGCGGAATTTAAAAGCTTGTTATCTCATTACATAAATCGTTTACATATCAAAATACAATAACATCTCCAAAATATGGATGCCAGTCTTCAAAACACTCCCAGTAGCTTACGCATCCATGCCTGCAACTCCTTAGCATCAACAAAATACCTGCCAACTATCATGCATACAAAAAGTCAGCGACGCTGAGTGAGTTCTAGTTTTATAAATAAAATACTTTACTTTGTTAAAACATAACCTTCATAATCGTACGCGATCACACATTATACGTACACATTGATAGTATTTATTATCTTCATCATCGTTCATTTCGTACATTTCGTACTTTTATCATTATCTTTCACTTCAATCTGGATCCTGTCTCATGCAATACCCCCAACTCATGTCCGAAGACAGATACTGTGCTGGGGCCTGTAAACAAAACCCCGCGTCATGTCCGAAGACCGACACAGTACCGGGGTACGCGACAAGGACCCCGTCTCTATTTGCAACACCCCCGACTCATGTCCGAAGATGGGTACTGTGCCGGGGCTGTAAACAAACCACCGCGTCATGTCCGAAGACCGACACAGCACTGGGGCGAGCATCAAGACATCACTCGGGTCAATCTCTTGGATTAAACCCCTTACGAGTCTGTTGTGACACACAGTCACTCACCTCAGCCTGGCATACAAGTCTTTTGTGACAACACAGTCACTCACCTCAACCTTGGCTAACGAGTCATTTGTGACAACACAGTCACTCACCTCACTCTTGCTTGCAAGACTATTATTACATTCCACTTTTCATTACTATTATCTTCCACTTCGTTACATAATACTTTACGATCATTCAAACATCAAACCATGTAAAGCCATACATCATACATAACATATAATAAAACATAATACATATGTTTTGAAAACCGTTTAATGAAGAAAGACAACACCACACAGGCAACATAAACCACAACATAACATCATGCATAAGCCACCACATCCTAACAGGACATATCTCAAACATCACCTCTTAAAGCCCTAAGAAAGCCCTAAGTCTAAAATGAAGCACATAAAACATTCTAGGTGCATCAGCAGAAAATTCTAAGTATAAAAGCTCCTAAGCGCATCAGCACTATTTGGGCGCATGAGCCCTATTCAGGCGCCTCAACACTTAGCCGCAAGAACAATTCTGGGCGCATGGGCACTATACGGGCGCATGACCCACACTTAGCCATTTCCATACTTTCTGGGCGCATTAACCACTGTTCAGGCGCACCACCTACACTTGGGCGCATGGGCACTCTGGGTGCATGGGCACTATGTAGGCGCATGGCCAACACTTAGTCACCTGGGCACGATCTGGGCGCATGGCCAATATTCAGGCGCATGACCTGGGCGCATCAGTCCTCGGCGCATGAGAACACTTAACCACATAAAGCTTGGGCGCATGAAATCATTCTGAAATATTTCTAACACTGCCAAACTCACCCGAACATCATTCCAACATAACCCAAACACAGATCAAGCATACTAAGGGCATCTGAAACTTACCAAGCACAATACTAATCCATAAACAAGCCTAGAACATACAACCACAGCACATAACATCAAACAACAAGCTGAAACATATGGTTATCTTTGAAAAACCTTTTCCTGGTATGCATAATAGCCCCCAAACACTTTAAAATTTGTAAAAGAGGGGTCTAGAAACTCACCTGAAGCAGATCTTCAAACCAGGTACTTCTACCTATGATTTCAGCTTCAAATTCCCGAGAACAACTTCTAAAACATCAAGAACTTCGGTTTAGGACTTAAAACCCAACTAAAACCGAACTCGTGTTCAAGAGAACTCACCTTAGCAGCTTCTTCTTCCTCTTTCTCCAAAAACCCAAAATTTCCTTCTTCTTCTTCTTTTTCTTCTTCTGGCCGAGAGCAGGAAAGCAGAACCCTGCTTTATGGGCAGCCATACCCCCATTTATATTAAAATAATAGAGTTTGTGCACTTTTGCACTTTGCCTCTTCAACTTGTGTCCAATATCTTTTCTTTCTTGATACTTTCTTTTTTTTTCTTTTAAATAAAAATTCAGGGTGTTACAAGTCCACCTCCCTTATATAGGTTTCGTCCCCGAAACCTGTCGCTTCTCGAACAGTTACGGGTAACGCTGTCTCACCACTTCCTTGATCTTACACGTAGGCTTAGTCCTCTTCTGGGCTCCACTATAATCGCACAGGTGGAACCATCCTTCAACTTATCCCTTTTTTCCCTTCTATCAGAAATGACCCTTAGTTGCTCCATATAGTTGAATCCTTCATCCATCTCGGTATTCTCCAGTGGCACGATCACATCCTCATCGATTGAGCACTTTCTTAGACGAGATACATGAAATGTCGGATAACTTCACTTAACACGTCGAGTAGCTCCAGTCGACATGCCACTTCTCCTTCCTGAACAATAATTCAGATTGGTCCTTTATTCCTCAGTGCTAGTTTCACTTGCTTTCAAAATAGGGTGATCCCCTTTCTCAAAACGAGGCCTTTATCACTATTTCATCGTCGTAGATCGGCACCGAACTTCCCTCAGGCGCGGTTGTTCAAACCACCTTCTTGTAGCACTCGGTGTTTGGCTCATAGGTTCTAGCCAATCCTTCCAAAGGCGCACGTCTATCCATGCATGTTTGTCCTGAACAGTCTAGCAGGAAACACACACTCTCTCAATTCTATCGCGCAATCCTCTACGGCATCAGCTAACCTAGTGGACTTAGCAATAGCAGTTTCACCTCGAAGGCTCATCGATCTTCCTACTCCTAACTTGTATCTTAACACAAAAGGCAGCAGGAATGAAACCACTACTAGCACCACAAATCAAGCACAAGGCACAAATTTAAATTTACTAGAAACGTACCTGACGTCAAGTCAAAGTCCGCTCTAGCCTCCTCCCGGTCAGGTCAAATGCTCCAACCTTCATCCTCTGCCATCCCTTCTTGCACCGGAGCTCTATGCTCTCGACTTCTTGCAGTTTCTGCTCATATGTCCAGTCTTGCCGCAGTCATAACATCTAGCCATGTGACAATCCCTCGCCCTATGGCCTTCTCTTCCAAACTAGAAACAGACGCTCGATTCCCATCTGCGCTCCCCCACGTGGCCTCTACCACACTTCTTGCATGCCCTCGCTTCCCTTGTTAACATCCTTGGATCATCCATCCTCACCTTCTTACCACAAGCCTCAAATCCACCATCGTCATCATCCCCCCTTTCGTTCCCACTCCTAACATAACCCCGCTCGTCCTCTTCGTCCATTATTTCCATTGCCTCTCGCTCGTCGTACAACTTCCCCACCAGATAGACCACCGACCTAAACGTGCCTGGTCGGGCAGCGATCAAATGTCTGCGGATATCTGTTGGCAGACCTTGAATATACCTTTTGATCTGTCGTGACACAGGCGTCACCTGATCTAGCACCAGCCTTGCCATCTCGTTGAACTTTATGGTGTACTGTTGGTGAGTCATCGTTCTCGCCTCCAGCTATAGGAACTCCCTCTCAATTTTGTCAAGCTCTCTATGAGGGCAAAACTCCTCGACCACCAACCTTTTTAGATCCTTCCACCTCATCCTCCCGATTGCTCTGGTGCCCTCAGCCTGAACAATATTGTCCCACCAGCACAAGGCTGAATCCACAAATGAGTGGGTAGCAAACTTCACCTTCTGATCCTCATGGCACTCGCTAATCTCAAGTACCACTTCCATTTCTCTCACCCAACGTTATGCAGCCACTGCACTCCCATTTCCATCAAACGTAGGGGGCCTACACCTTTGGAATGCTCCATAGCTGCATCCCTTCACAGCCTCCTCCACAGCTTCCTCCTCCTCCTCATCGTCACTGGAGACAACCATGTCAGTCTCCGGTTGCTCTTTTACCCTTAGACCTCCTTCCTCGCCTCCTCGTCTAGAGGTCTTTCTTTTCTCACTCTCCTTCTTCTCATCCTCCTTCATAGCTCTAATGACCTTGGTCACTACAGTCGGCAGAATCGTCTGCATGACCTGTTGGACTTCCCCCGCTACTACCTCCTTCATTGAGGCTCTCAGATTAGCACTCCCGTCCTCACCCTCCTGGTGACAAAGCGCTGGCTCATCAGGAGCCGTCTCAGCAGTCTTAGCTCTGCTCCTCGTGACACGTGGTCTAATACCACATCTACCATTACCTCCACCTCGCGAAGCCTCAGAAGACCTACCACCAGCCATCTAGAACACTACAAGATTCAAACACCAACACGGTCATTCAAGGTCAGTGGCCAGTTGTGTTTAGCCACTTACTTTACTCTTCATTCCCCAAGCCTTTCCTATCCTGACTACATCAGTATCTAAATCTACACAAAAGCACACAAGCCACATATCATGCCCACATAATGCCGGTTAACATTTACTTACATAAAACCCTTTTACGTAAAACTTTTACATAAAACTTTTACCTGCAGGCACGTAGCTACTAGGACTGGCATCCCTTTCCTTTCGTCCCATTCTCAGTTTAAGATTAGGTTCTTTTTGAAAATATTTACCCAATTCTCTTAAACTTTAGCTCTGATACCAACTTGTAAGGCCCCGTTCCTGGGACGCTGTCCGAAGACCGATACTGTGCCAGGGACTGTAAACAAACCCCCGCGTCATGTCCGAAGACCGACACAGTATCGGAGTACACGACCTGTCTCTATTTGCAACACCCCTGACTCATGTCCAAAGACGGGTACTATGCCAGGGTCTGTAAACAAACCCCCGCGTAATGTTCGAAGACTGACACAACACCGGGGCGAGCATCAAGACATCACTCGGGTTAATCTCTTGGATTAAACCCCTTACGAGTCTGTTGTGACACTCAGTCACTCACCTCAGCCTGGCATACATGTCTTTTGTGACAACACAGTCACTCACCTCAACCTTGGCTAACGAGTCTTTTGTGACAACATAGTCACTCACCTCAGTCTTGCTTGCAAGACTATTATTACGTTCCACTTTTCATTATTATTGTCATCCACTTCGTTACATAATACTTTATGATCATTCAAACATCAAACCACGTAAAGCCATACATCATACATAACGTATAATAAAACATATTACATACGTTTTGAAAACCGTTTAACAAAGAAAGACAACACCACAAACGCAACATAAACCACAACATAACATCATGCATAAGCCACCACATCCCAACGGGACCTATCTCAAACATCACCTCTTAAATCCCCTAAGAAAGCCCTATGTCTAAAACGAGGCACCTAAAACATTCTAGGCGCATCAGCAGAAAATTCTAAGTATAAAATCTCCTGGGCGCATCAACACTATTTGGGCGCATGAGCCCTATTCAGGCGCCTCAACACTTAGCCGCAAGAACAATTCTGGGCTCATGGGCACTATGCGGGCGCATGACCCACACTTAGCCATTTCCACACTTTTGGGCGCATGAACCACTGTTCAGGCGCACCACCTACACTTGGGCGCATGGGCACTCTGGGCGCATGGGCACTATGTAGGCGCATGGCCAACACTTAGTCACTTGGGCACTATCTGGGTGCATGGCCAATATTCAGGCGCATGACCTGGGTGTATCAGCCCTGGGAGCATGAGAACACTTAACCACATAAAGCTTGGGCGCATGGAATCATTCTGAAATATTTCTAACACTGCCAAACTCGCCCGAACATCATTCCAACATAACCCAAACACAGATCTAGCATATTAAGGGCATCTAAAACTTACCAAGCACAATACTAATCCATAAACAAGCCTAGAACATATAAACACAGCACATAACATCAAACAACAAGCTGAAACATACGGTTATCTTTGAAAAACCTTTTCCCGGTATGCATAATGGACCCAAACACTTTAAAATCTATAAAAGAGGGGTCTAGAAACTCACCTGAAGCAGATCTTCTAACCAGGTACTTCCACCTACGATTTCAGCTTCAAATTCCCGAGAACAACTTCTAAAACATCAAGAACTTCGGTTTAGGACTTAAAACCCAACTAAAACTGAACTCGTGTTCAAGAGAACTCACCTTAGCAGCTTCTTCTTCCTCTTTCTCCAAAAACCCAAAATTTCCTTCTTCTTCTTCTTTTTCTTCTTCTGGCCGAGAGCAGGAAAGCAGATCCCTGCTTTATGGGCGGCCATACCCCCATTTATATTAAAATAATAGAGATTGAGCACTTTTGCACTTTGCCCCCTTCAACTTGTGTCCAATATCTTTTCTTTCTAGATACTTCCTTTTTGTTTTCTTTTAAATAAAAATTCGGGGTGTTACATTATACTTTCCTATAAAGGATTCCATTCACCATGCTCAACAATGATTTCATCTGGATCTATCAGAGCAACAGACTTAGCAGTTAGACATTTCTCAAATTCTTCATTAATTTGAGATACTGTTAGTCCATCTAGAAATACTCTGTTATACTTCTTTTTCACCAAATAATTATACCTATCTTCAATATCCATAGGTATGTCATCATGGCTCAAATCAACTGGTGAAAAGTTTTCATCTACATTAGCATCTGCCAAATCCTCATCTTCAAGTACTTCATTGTACTAGTCATCTTCAAATTCACCCTTAATATTATCAAGTGCACCAATATTTTCTTGAACATCATCATCTTCTTCTATAGCAGTTTCATCAATCATCTTTTGAATTTTAGATGATGATTCAGGTATAACTGAAATATCTACATCATTTATTTTTCTTTTTCCTTTGTCAACTTCTGGAATCTTCTCAACATCAATAGGAGTAATTTCTGACATAATCATCAAATCAGGAGATGGAGACTTATTCTTTTCTTTCAACTTTCTAATTCTTCTTTCATCAATTATTTTCCTCATTCACCTTCTTTAATTTTTCTTCCATCATATCAAAATCTGTCATCATTACCTCAAAAGTCTTCATATTATCATCTTGACTTTTTCTCAACTCATCAATTAATTTATCTTTCTCTTTCATTTCTTCAATCAACCGTTTATTGACAGCTTTCAACTCTTCAATTATCTTTAATTGATTCAATTTTTCTTCTTTGAGATCATCAATTTTCTTTTGTAAGTTTTCTTCTTCAGATACATGCATTTCTGGTAGATGTTCTTCTATAAATTCATTCATAATGCCAGCTTCTACAATATCAAACTCTTTAGGGTTCTCATTTAATTCAAATTGGTCATTTTGATCTACCATTTCTTCAATCATACTCACAATATCATCAACCGTTTGATTTACATCAATCTCTTGTTCGCCTTCTACAACTGCAGTATCATTATCATTGAATTCTTTAGTAAGTTGATCTGTATCTTGGACATTTTCATCCATTTCTTCATTCACTTCTTTATTAGCTGACTCTACTTCTTCTGTCTCATCATGATCTTCTTCGTGAGCTTCCTCAATTACTTGCTCAGATTCTGGAACATTATCATGTATATATTCCATAACATCATCAAATTGACCACCTTCATTACCATCATCAGAATCAGATGAGCTAGAACTATCTTCCTCATCATTATCATCATTATCTTCATTTTCTTCATCATCATTTTCATCATTCTCTTCCTCAATAGGAAGTTCCTCTATCAAATCATTAGGATCAACAAGTTCTTCTTCTGATAAGTGATAATGATTAACAGTTATATCAACATCATCATTTGCTACATTCCTGATATAATCAAATAATGGAACATTCTGAGCTCCTGTCACCATAGACAATCTCGTATAAGATATCTCTGGCATGTGTTCAAGAATCATGGTTTCTCCACTAACACCATGAACTCTAATGTCTGTATGTTCTTCATTGATAATCATTTGAATAAATCTTGGATACATCAAGTACTTATTTCTGATTCCTTTTTCCAAGTTAAAGATGAATACATTCAGAATCCATTTGGCCATGTTAAACCTTTTGTTTGTTGCCAATGCTACAATCGGGGATGCAATGTCCATAGGAAACGAATTCCATCCTGCACTTCTCTTGGACATGCAATGTTGGAAAATGTGGCACAGTAACTTCCAATGATTATATACTCTTGCTCTGAAAAATTGCTTCTTTGGAACGTGATCAGGATGACCCATTGCCAAGATTGTTTCTCTACATTCATTAAAAGTCAACTCAGAATAATCATCAGGGTCATTTTGTCCTAATCTCAGAGCTTCTCAAATAGAATCTTCAGAGAATTCAATCATCCTCATATTGTTAATAAAACCCCTAACAACTTTTCTTCCATTATTATCAGTGTCAATGTATGTAGTGTTCCAAAATTTCTTAATCAGCCTTGAATATATAATTGGTTGGTAACACATTGCATAAACATATTTGGTTCTCAATAAAAATCTTATCATCTCTTCATATCCGACAACATCTCTACCTTCTTCATTAAGAAGAGCAACGACATTGTGTTTTGGCTCGAACTTTAAATCTGCCATCTGCAAAATTAAACACAAGACGTTTAGAATTTGAAGTTTTAACAATTAAAATCAATTAACATTTTATTGCATTTGAAGATGTTGAATGTTTTAACAAAATTAATTTGTCATTTTCATAAATTTCTAAGTGTTGAGATCAATCACACTGTTCAGTCACTTTGAACATTTAATTTTTTTTTACATATTTTTGATTTGTTAACATTTTATCAACCATTTTAATTTTGAAAAATATTATTTTGAATTTTTTGTAAAAAAAAAAATTTGGTAACTGTTCATCTTCATCATCAGTCATGAAAATCATCAACAGTTGATGAATGATCCGATTTGAATGCACAAACCGGGTCGAAATCAAGTTTATATTATCATTCAAGCATCACTTTCAGTTCATTTTATCATTTCAATCAACATTTTTCAGATTTATACACAATCTAGGGTTTAGGCGCATGGGCACTGTTTGTGCGCATCATATGGATTTTAACAAGTATTTAGGCGCATGAGCTTAGGTGCATGAGCACTGTACAGACGCATAAGCACTGTTTATGTCACACCCTCGCTAGAAGCGGAAACACGAGGATGCGACGGACGGGATCGTCATAACACATTGGGGGTTTAAGAGAATAACTAAAGGTATTCTCCGTAAATGGGTCATGACGTCGCCCGACACATATAGGAACACATGTCAAGTACAGTCAATTCCAAAACGTCATACCATAAATGCATAAATAATCCAAAGTTCCATTCGGAAACAAGTCATCACAAGTATCAAACAATCCCAAGTACAAATACAACAATTACACTTCAACAAAACAAACAAGCCCAAAACAAGTCCAAACGTCTCATGAAGTATCTATTGCTCCCAAAGGAGGGGTCTTGACTAATATCCACAGCCAGCACCTAAGTCTCATTACCTGAAAAGACATACTCTAAAAACTCAACATACATTGGTGAGTTCACAGGTTTAAAAGTATAAATGTTTTGCCGTGTATAACATGTACAGAAAATTGTATGTGAATGAAGTACATAGCAGTCAAGATATCAACACAAGTCCAAATTCAATCCAAGTCCAAGACCATTCCAAGTCCAAGACAATTCCAAGTCCAATATCATTCCAAGTCCAATATAAGTCCAAGTCCAACATATCCGGATTATATTCACCCAAGGGCAAGCCCCGGCCAAGTCGGTCTCGACTAGTATACCGACAACATGGGTGGGGGTGTAAACCCGTTAGTACTAACAATACCTCTCCATGACGTCCAAGCCAACAGGCTCAATCACAATCCCAAACACACACTCATGAATGATCATCTAGACTCAAACCATGACCCAAACCACATACAATGTTTCAAAAAAAAACCAAACACGGCATTGTCCAAAACCATGAGCATGCTTTTCCCCCAAGTAAAATACATTTAAAAAGGGGCCGTGAAACTCACCTCGAAAAAGCAAATTCCCAAAATCTATGGTAAGAATGTCCAATCACTATAGAACACAAAACACCAACAGATTACTAAAGGCCAACATCACCTAGTTGGGTGTAGCCCTCGAAGTCCAGTCCTTAATGTCCATCAAGGTTTTTATTACCACTCATATTAATTTATTCTTTTAAAAGTCATTTAACCAAATTTAAACACAAAACTTGTCTTTATTTGGATTATTTAGTTTCAAACCTTATTTTTAAGTTTATCAAAATATTTCAGCACATATATCCGATTGCGCATCAGTTTTGTATAAGCTGTTTGGAGATCGAAACGGTAACGAATCGTTGCGTAAAAAGTACCATTTGAAAGAGAAGACCTTAATTAACTCCAGAAAAAAAATCATCTCCATTGGACAAAATATGATAAAGTTATGACTCGATGAAAACAGACCAACCTGCTGCCCAGATTCGTCAGTTTTGACCTTCTGTTTTGTTGGCCACGTTTGGAGGACCAAACGATGTCGAAACCATACGAGACCACTTGGGTTAGTTAGAGGACTCATAGAAATTGATTGTAGATGCAAAGTTTACCCTATTTGGACGTATTATGACCGAGTTATGACCTGTACAAAATGTCCCATTTTTCTGACAGCAAACTGTCCAATTTCTTAACATTGTTTATTGGATTCTAAAACTTGGTTTTCGATCTTTATTGACCCGAATCGATCCCATAACAAGAAATTAATGGTTTTTAATAATTAATTGGGATCCAAAAACGTCCATTAAGTCCAGATTTCAAGAGGTTACAATCCCAAATCAAAAGATCAATGAACAATCAAGATAATATCGATTTTTCTTACCGGAGAATGAAGATGAACAAGTCTTGCACAAAATCAACCTTAAATGCTAGAATATCATCAAAATCAAAGGAATTGATGATGATGATTATCGATTAGAATGAAAAACAAGAAGAAGATGGATGACGGCGGCTAGGGTTTTCTCTAGAGAGAAAACTTGAAAAAAATGAAAGAATAAAAAAAAAGGGAAACTCCCCCCCCCCTTTTTGAAGGAATTCGGCCAAGGGGGGCCATGAGTGGGCCTCCCGGGCCCGTTTCGTCATGTCCAATTCCGTCTTGTCCCGATTAGCGTGTCATCAAAATTTTGCGTTTTTGAATTCTATGCGTTAATACGATTCCAACGGACTATTATATGCTATATAAATCATTTAATTTATATATTTAGATTGAATTAAGTGTATTTACTAGACTTTAGGCAAAACCCATGGATGTATGATTAGTTGGGTTTCGGTGTAAATTTTGTGTTTCACTCTTTAAAAAATCCTTGATTAGGCTCAATTCACAGGGCTTCATACGATGACAAGCCCAATGGTCATCATAATGATACAAACCCTAGGCCCAACACAAAGACATAGGCCCATTAAGCTAAAATTTGGGTCGACCAAGTAATGAACAATCCATTAAGGGCAAGCCCAAATATGACAAAATCAAAGTCAAAAGTCAAAATCCAATTCAATGCCAAAGTCAACGTACCTATTTTGGTGACAGATGTCACAGTATCCCCCAGTTGAGAGAATTTCGTCCCGAAATTCAACTGGAGTTATCAACTGCAATGTCATCCGCAAACAGGTGGGGGGTACTAAGCCCTCAATAAAACTTCCCACGCATAGATAAGATTTAGGTTCTCACTTTGAGTTCCATCTACTTTTTACGATAAGGATTTTTACTACTTCTCAAAGTTTTAACTTCTTTAACTAGAATCCATACTAGTACATAGACATATTAAAAGTTTTCATCCACTCGAATTCCTTCGACCATCCAATAAATCACAGGACTAAAACTGTTCTGCACTCTTAACTATACTTGCAAATCTAGGTGACAATTTGCTCCTTTTGACAAGACAAACAATGTCTTTCCAAGGCAATAGCTCGTAAACCGCCCATAAAACAAAGTCTCTTGAGATGGCGTTTTAGGTTTTACAACCTATTTACTAATATCTCCAGAGTATGACTGTTGTCCAATACCAAAAGTTAGATCCCAGTCCGGATTTCGATTTCACATTCGAGATATCAATAGTGTTTATATATAGGGTGTACCACAGCTAACCCACCAACTACTAACACCTTGATAGTGTACCAGTCACCAACCGTATCTAATTATCAAATCAACCAACGTCATAGAACATGTGCCTAAAGTAAGGGTTCCTTTGATTGTCAGTGTAAATTTCTAACGATCTTTAACAGCCTTTTGTCTGTCTGCGATCCAAAACCCCTAATCATTCGCCTCTTGAATAATTTACAATCCATTCATCTAATTTTACATGTCTTCTGCCCATTACATAGGTGACCAACACTTTCCTCTATTTAGTGCCTCGAATGGTGCTAAAATAATACTCCATGGTAGCTATTGTCTTAATGAAACTCAGCTAATAGTAGGTGGGTGTCCTACTGCCTCTAGATTCAATAATACAAGACCTTAACATATCTTTCGATGTCTTAATAGTTCACACACTCAGTCCGTTAGTCTGAGAGTGATAAGTTGTACACCTATCCTGACGCATTCCTGGCACCTTCTATAAGCTCTGCTAGAATCGTAGCATGAAACGATTGTCATAATCAGAGACAATCGACATAGGTACTCCATTTCTATCCACAATTTCACTAACATAATTCCTTGCCAACATTTACATCCAGTAGTGCTCACGATTTGTCAGGAGATGACCAAATTTGGTCATGTTTTCCATAATGACTCAAATCAAATCATACACACTACTAATTCTTATTATTAGCTTCATGGTGAAGTCCGCAATCATGTTTTTCCACTTCCAATCCAGAATCTCAAACTATTATAATAGGCCAGGTTGCCTTTGATGCCTCACTTTAACATTTGAACTAGTCAAACACTTGCACAGATAGTCTGCTATGTCTTCTTTCATTCAAAGAACCAATACAAGTCCTTACGATCATGCCACCTCTTGTTAGCATCAGGATGAACAACATACTTAACATGTGTGCTTTGTCCACATTAATGTCTGCACATACCCCATAAGTGAAACATAAATTCACTTAATAAAGTACAATCCTGTATCGTCTATTTGTACAAACTATTTGTTTAGACCTCTTAAAGCCTTATCCTCCACATTCAGTCCTCTTATTTTACTCGACCTGAGTGGCAATGAGGTAAGAACATGGGTTTGACTCTTTCCTTACAACTCATCACGTCCGAACCTACATTTGCCTTTCCGGGTTATACTAGATTACACAGTCGCAGTCACTGAACAATTTAGTCCAATATCTCTGTCTCATGTTCAGTTCTTTTTGGTGAAAAATATGATGAAAACTCTCGTGGTCAGTATAGATGACACACTTGGAGTACCTAGCGTATAGTTTCCCCTTTTCAACATTTCCAAGACTATCCCCATATGTTTCTCATGATCCTCCCTATCCTCAAATAAATCAGAATGTCCTCAATGAACACTACGACCAATTTATTCAGGCATGACATGCACCTCTATTTCATCACATTCATGAACATCGAAAGTGCCTTTGTTATCCTAAAATTCATAACTAGAAACTCGTAATGTCTAT
Organism: Flaveria sonorensis; assembly: GCA_025506505.1. Lineage (NCBI taxonomy): Eukaryota > Viridiplantae > Streptophyta > Magnoliopsida > Asterales > Asteraceae > Flaveria > Flaveria sonorensis. The sequence goes on along the minus strand of CM046440.1, from coordinate 16,972,751 downwards.
AATGAGTTCTAAATGCTTTCTTCGATATCTCATCCACATGTACTCTATGTTGATGATTTTCGAATGGAGATCAATATTCAAAAAGTACGTCGATACATAAAGCTGATTGAATGAGTCATTTATCCATGGGCAAATGATAACGGTTCTTGTTCGTTAGTTTATTCAGCTTTCAATAGTCCATGCACGTCCTGTACGATCCATCCTTCTTCTCTAGAGAAAGCACTAATGCCTCATGGTGTGTGTGGGTCATATAAAACTCTTACCAAACCACTCCTAAAGTTGATTAGAAAGGTCTTACAATTCCAATGGTGTTACTCGATAAGAAGCCCTAGGTACATACCGCTTTATGTACCAATTCAATCCAAAGGTCCACCTATTGTGAAGTGGACAATCATTCCAAATCCTTCAGGAACACTTTTTAGAATTTTCACACAATAGGTATATCATTTAACTCTTATTCCTCCACCTTCATGCTCAAGATCTTTGTGTTGTCCCTTTCTGATATCTCACCATACACGTTAGGTGTCTCACCGTTTGACAATGGTATGCCAGCAAACTTCTCACATCCGATGATCTCAGCACTATTCCTTGATGATCAATCCATCCCCGTGACCATGTTGAAACTTTCGTACCCAAATCGTACAAAATGTATTCTAAATGCATGATTTGCTAATAGCATAGTACAGTCCCATATTACCTCTCTAGTGTTTACAAGTCTATCTTTAGCCCATTAATAACACACATTCCTCGTGACTAGGGTTAAGTCTAACTTAGTTACAAAAGTCAAAGTCACTAGGCAAGGATCCTCTTGGACATCATTGATATCAATCCTAAATGCCTTTCTATGAGCAGGGTTGCCATCTTGCCTTGCCCTGGGTTTGCACAAATTGCAGGCCAAATTTGTATTGTTTTTTTTTCCTTTTATATTTAATTGATCATTTTTCCTAGAGCCCTATTTAACCACCCATATGCATTTTGATAATGATCCTGGCTCCACACACATAATGTCAACGTCAAGCTCCTTCCAACTCGACTGTATTAATCGGCACAACTGGGTTCACAAATACCTTAAAACTCTTCGCTAAGCATTCCAATTGCTTGAAATTGAACCACACAAGTCATGAAATCATAGTCGGGTGGTGCAGATTGCACTTATTACTCTCCGGACAAGTGCCAACATAGCCCTTCATTGCCAGTATGACAACCACATATCCTTTCATGAACTTGTCCTTCTTGTCTACTTTAACACCAGCTAGCTCACCCAATTCTTTAACATCCTTCTACATCTCACTAGCTTTCTCAAGGGTCTAATACGAACCATCTCATCAACTAAAATACATGTCTTTAGTATTGCACTCCAAATGGTTGGGGGTGTAGTAGCGACCACCATTCCACGAACTACAGAACCAGCCCCCCGATGTACTTTTCCATTCGCTTTGATTTATGTGCCACAAATATGACACCACCTTTGCCAACTTATCGAATTGGTAGGGATAAGCGGCATGACTAGATCCCACCATTACTTGATTCCAAAACTAATGATTTATATTTTGCATCTTGTCCATGAGGTAGTACGTCTTAGTTACTACTGCTTAGCCCATACAAAGTCATAACCATCACAACTTTTCTACTTCGTACTTGAACTTGAATATTCCACCATGTTAGTGCTTTGCCCACTGGTGGACGAATAACACTCTTTGCATTTTGATTATTAGCACCGATCTTGATGTCCATATCCATTTCTGTTTTCTCAATACAACGGGTCAGAGCTATTGCTCCAACTTCCTATCGAACTCTTTTGGCTTGCACGTCATGAACTTCGTGCATGTACAACCAATCCTGCCTCCAGTGCCACTTTCTTTCAATTTATTAGTCTCACCATGTCCATCTCTAATCCTCTCGGATCATCACATAGCCCAGTTCAAACACATCCCTAGCATAGCAAAGATGTTTATGTATAGGGTTCCCCGCAGCATTCCCACCACACCGACGATATACCAAGGACAACGACTAAACTGGTTACATGACATCCATTTACTCCATCAAGTATAATGCTAGAATCTCTCGACAACCAATGCTATAAGTATTATGCTTAGTTTGAACAAAGCAGCATAGGTACAAGGAGTCTCACTTCCCTTCTTCAATTCTTCAAAGACCAAGTACATTTTGAACATGTAGTTAACTTCCACGATCACGAAAACAAAAACGAGAGAAACATCTCATAGATACCAGGCTAAAAGGTCCATTATGATTCCCATGAAGGCTCTAGATCTATTTGTACTTGTTCAAGGATAAGTGGGATTGGTGTTTCCACACCATGGATTATCATAATAACAGGAACTCCACTGTTCCATGTATAAAATGGAAGATTCGTACTAACTATGACTGTTATCTCACTAAAAGATTTGCTAGATTTCCCGTACACTGCAAATTACAATTACATGTGCACCCGTAATGGTAATTTGCATTGCATGGTCACCACTAGCTCCTCCTACCAGAGTTAACATGACTTGTTAAGTACAGGGTGTTATCTATGATCGGAGAATCAAGGATATGGTCACTAACCGAAGGTTAAGTAACCAAAGTTGTACCGAGGAATCGATTGAGAAAGCATTCACTTAGCTAAGGGACGGTCAAAAGAGTCCATTTAGTATAGTCCGGCACCCAATAAAGCTGCCATCTAACCTGAATACACCATGGCCCTTGTCTGTTGTTGTCAAGTAAGCTAGCATGTCCATCTCCCAATATTCAACTCACAAGTTGTGAATAAGACCTCGTACAACATAGCTAACACCAGTAGACGCACATTATAAAGGTTGGCTTAACGCCCAAAGTCCTTTAAAAGAATCCTTACAGCCGCACTTATCAATCCAGACCAAATAATAATCAAGCGCATAACGGGAGGATGTCCTTACCTAATGCTTTCTCAAGGCACGCACAGATAATACAACGACCAAAGTTCTCCAAATAAGAAGATCACAGATAACACATAAGGCAGGCAACATAGCACAACTATAATACACATAAAACATTCACATGTATAACAGTACACACATAATCCTATGATGCATACTACATGTTGGTACTTAGGTTATAGTCTAGGTCGAATAATCCACCTAATTCTCTATAACCAATGGCTCTGATATCAATCTGTCACACCCTCGCTAGAAGCGGAAACTCGAGGATGCGACGGACGAGATCGTCATAACACATTGGGGGTTTAAGAGAATAACTAAAGGTATTCTCCGTAAATAGGTCATGACGTCACCCGACACATAGGAACACATGTCAAGTACAGTTAATTCCAAAACGTCATACCATAAATGCATAAATAATCCAAAGTTCCATTCGGAAACAAGTCATCACAAGTATCAAACAATCCCAATTACACTTCAACAAAACAAACAAGCCCAAAACAAGTCCAAACATCTTATGAAGTGTCTATTGCTCCCAAAGGAGCGGTCTTGACTAATATCCACAGCCAAGCACCTAAGTCTCATTACCTGAAAAGACATACTCTAAAAAGTCAACATACATTGGTGAGTTCACAGGTTTAAAAGTATAAATGTTTTGCCGTGTATAACATGTACAGAAAATTGTATGTGAATGAAGTACATAGCAGTTAAGATATCAACACAAGTCCAAATTCAATCCAAGTCCAAGACCATTCCAAGTCCAAGACAATTCCAAGTCCAATATCATTCCAAGTCCAATATAAGTCCAAGTCCAACATATCCGGATTATATTCACCCAAGGGCAAGCCCCGGCCAAGTCGGTCTCGACTAGTATACCGACAACATGGGTGGGGGTGTAAACCCGTTAGTACTAACAATACCTCTCCATGACGTCCAAGCCAACAGGCTCAATCACAATCCCAAACACACACTCATGAATGAGATCATCTAGACTCAAACCATGACCCAAACCACATACAATGTTTCAAAAAAAAACCAAACACGGCATTGTCCAAAACCATGAGCATGCTTTTCCCCAAGTAAAATACATTTAAAAAGGGTCCGTGAAACTCACCTCGAAATAGCAAATTCCCAAAATCTATGGTAAGAATGTCCAATCACTATAGAACACAAAACACCAACAGATTACTAAAGGCCAAGATCACCTAGTTGGGTGTAGCCCTCGAAGTCCAGTCCTTAATGTCCATCAAGGTTTTTATTACCACTCATATTAATTTATTCATTTAAAATTCATTTAACCATATTTAAACACAAAACGTGTCTTTATTTGGATTATTTAGTTTCAAACCTTATTTTTAAGTTTATCAAAATATTTCAGCACGTATATCTGATTGCGCATCAGTTTTGTATAAGCTGTTTGGAGATCGAAACGGTAACGAATCATTGCGTAAAAAGTACCATTTGAAAGAGAAGACCTTAAATTAACTCCAGAAAAAAATCATCTCCATTGGACAAAATATGATAAAGTTATGACTCGATGAAAACAGACCAACCTGCTGCCCAGATTCGTCAGTTTTGACCTTCTGTTTTGATGGCCACGTTTGGAGGACCAAACGATGTCGAAACCACACGAGACCACTTGGGTTAGTTAGAGGACTCATAGAACTTGATTGTAGACGCAAATATTTCCCGATTTGGACGTATTATGACCGAGTTATGACCTGTACAAAATGTCCTATGTTTCTGACAGCAAACTGTCCAATTTCTCAACATTGTTTATTGGATTCTAAAACTTGGTTTTCGATCTTTATTGACCCGAATCGATCCCATAACAAGAAATTAATGGTTTTTAATAATCAATTGGGTTCCAAAAACGTCCATTAAGTCCAGATTTCAAGAGGTTACAATCCCAAATCAAAAGATCAATGAACAATCAAGATAATATTGATTTTTCTTACCTGAGAATGAAGATGAACAAGTCTTGCACAAAATCAACCTTAAATGCTAGAATATCATCAAAATCAAAGGAATTGATGATGATGATTATCGATTAGAATGAAAAACAAGAAGAAGATGGATGATGGCGGCTAGGGTTTTCTCTAGAGAGAAAACTTGGAGAGAAAACTTGAAAAAAATGAAAGAATAAAAAAAAAGGGAAACTCCCCCCCTTTTTGAAGGAATTTGGCCAAGGGGGGCAATGAGTGGGCCTCCCGGGCCCGTTGCTCGTCTTGTCCAATTCCGTCATGTCCCAATTCGCATGTCATCAAAATTTTGCGTTTTTGAATTCTATGCGTTAATACGATTCCAACGGACTATTATATGCTATATAAATCATTTAATTTATATTTTTATATTGAATTAAGTGTATTTACTAGACTTTAGGAAAAGCCCATGGATGTAGGATTAGTTGGGTTTCGGTGTAAATTTTGTGTTTCACTCTTTAGAAAATCTTTAATTAGGCTCAATGCACAGGACTTCATACGATGACAAGCCCAATGGTCATCTTAATGATACAAACCCTAGGCCCAACACAAAGACATAGGCCCATTAAGCTAAAATTTGGGTCGACCAAGAAATGAACAATCCATTAAGAGCAAGCCCAAATATGACAAAATCAAAGTCAAAAGTCAGAATCCAATTCAATGCCAAAGTCAACGTACCTATTTTTGTGACAGATGTCACAGTTTAGGAGTTATAGAACTGTTCAGGCGCATGAGTCTAGCTGAAACGCCCAACACTTGGTAATTTTCACTTGATATGCCCAATTCGTGAAAGTCTGGGTACTATTCAGGCGTATGGGAAGGTTAAAACGCCCAACAAAACCACATTTTCAATCTCAACTGTTTAGGCGCATGAGTGTGTCTAAAACGCCCAACACTTGTACAAATCTGAAAAATCATCATGCTCCTAGTCTTTGACTTTTGACCACTGTTTAGGCGCATGAGATTACTTCCATGTGTCTAACACTTGTAATTTTCCAGATCTTCCCCATGTACACTATTCAGACATATTAGTACTGTTCACATACTAATATATAAACAATATATCAAATTTTGACTTTGATTAGTCAAATTTTGACTTTTCATCCAAAAGTCAACTTTTGACTTTTTATCCAAAATTTTCACAATGTACCCTCAATTTTGAACTTTTTGCATTTCAATTTTTTTATTTTTTTATTTTGAATTTTGAATTTTTATATTTTGACAATTTTTATTTTTTATGTTTTCAAATAATTTCCCATCATTTTAGTCTCTAATTTTAAAAAAAAAATCTCATTTAACTTTTGCAAGAAGCTTTTCCATTTAAAATGTTTTTCAGGTTCATTTTTACATTTTGTTACACACACTTGCTTGAACATATGTAGCATCATCCTTTCCATCCAAAACATTAAATTTTGATTTTTCATATCTTGAAATTTGAAAAACAATTTTCTTAGACACTTTTCCTTTTAACTCTTTTTACATCCCCTAAACTTTTAAGTTTAACAAAATTTAGAAGTTTCTTGAATTTGTCACATGAAGATCACACAAATCATTGTTAATATGCCTGTACACAGAAAACATGTAAAAACCAAAATTAAAGCAGAATAAAAAATCTAATATTTACAAATGAATCAATGTCTGCAGTGAGATCATATTAGATAAGATCAGCACATTGAAATAAAAAAAATTGATGGATAGTCATAGACAATGAATAAATCCTGATCAAGTGTGTTCCAGGTCAGTATTTCTATAGCAAAGGAGACACGCGATCTAAGGACAGAAAATGAGTGCATTTAGCAAGATATCCAGCATACTTACTTTTTCAATTCTTGGATTGTTTAATGTACAATTAGATATGACATTATGCAGTCAGACTTAGACTTAGAGAGGTTAATTCTCATAAAGATATGCAAGAAGTCACTGTTCTCAACTTGTTAACCTGACATATACTATAACAAGATCTCATTTGGTGTTTGTGCACATTGGCATCTTGTTGCATCAGAGAGAATATCCAGGTCTGTAATCACTTACAATAAAGGATATCTCATCACTTCAGGTCTATGATGACTCATAACAGAGAAGTGTTAGATGCTTTAAATAATTAGAGCTCAATGGTTATTCATATTACCATTAGGTGTGAGATTATGTCTTAACAAGCAATCAATTTGAGAAATCAACACTACTCATTAGTGCAAAGATAGACATACATGAATGCATGAGTGATTTAGTTTACTCACAAGAGATTACTTTTTCAGACTAATTTCATGAACTTACTTGCACGTCATATCTGATCATGTCAGACTTTAGTCGAAAGCGAAGTATGCAACTGATCAAACTAATGTATCTATCATTTCTCACATATTACAATGATAGATTCATTCTAAATAATGAATTAATAAAGAAAGACTCTATTTTTGTAGTTTTTATTTTATATTTTTATCTTTTGATTTTTCAATTTTCAAATTTTGTATTTGGTTTTACTTTTTCTAATAAACATGCACACACGAAAATACAATCAGGCAATCAACTTTGATAGGTTCTCTTGCTGTGTCTAATTCAGAAAAGGAAGGGTTCTGTTCATATTTAGATGCAATTAACTAAAAGACTCAAAAACCAGTTTTAAGTGTGGTTAATAAGACCAATCGACTCAACCAAATACTCAAACCATCCTGGTAAGAAGGATTTAGTAAAAAGGTCGGCCAACTGTTTTTCAGTAGCAATTTGAATCAATATGATTAAACCTTTTTCAGAGTTATCTCTAAGAAAATGATATCAAATTTTGATATGTTTTGTTTTAGAATGTTGGACAGGATTAGCTGTAATGAACATTGTAGCTGTGTTATCAATGTAAATAGGTGTTTTAAGAAAGTTGAACCCGTAATCCAGCAGTTGGTTTTGTAACCAAAGGATTTGAGAACATCCTGCTGAAGCAGCTATGTACTCAGCTTCTGCAGTTTTGTTTGTATCTTTCATTGCCATGAGACTAATCTGGGTCCTAAAAATTAACACCCACCCATTGTTGATTTTCTATCTTGACAACATCCGCCATAAGCACTATCAGTATACCCATGTAACTCAAAGTTTCCTTTGTAAGGATACCATAGCCCTAAAGCTGGTTTACCTTTAAGATACCTAAATATTCTTTTGATAGCAATTAAGTGGGAATCTTTCGGGTCTGATTGATACTTTGCACAGACACAAACAGCAATATAATGTCTGGTCTAGATGTAGTGAGATACATCAAAGAACCAATCATCGATCTGTATAATGTTTGGTCTACTGGTTTTCCTTTCGTATCAGGCTCAATCTTGGTGTTCACATCAGTTGGAGTTCTAATTGACTGACAATCTAGCAGCTTAAATTTCTTTAAGAGTTTGTCGACTAACTTCTCTTGGGTGATAAAAATACCATCTATAGATTGCTTAACTTGTAGTCCAAGAAAGAAATTTATCTCTCCCATAGAACTCATTTGAAATTGAGACTTCAGTATTTCTTCAAATTCATTGCACAGTTTTGGACTTGTAGAACCAAATATGATATCATCGACATACACTTGTACACATAAAAGATCATCAGCATTCTTCTTGATAAACAGAGTTGGATCGATTTTCCCTCGCGTGTATCCATGTTGGATTAAGTGTTGTAATAACGTTTCATACCAGATTCTAGGGGCTTGATGTAGACCGTATAAAGCTTTGCTAAGCTTGTACACACGATGTGGATATTGTGAATCTTCAAAACCCGGAGGCTGCTTTACATACACATCATCGGTGATCGGTCCATACAAGAATGCACCTTTTAGCTCCATTTGATACACTTTGAATTTCATGAATGATGCATAAGCCAGGAAGACACGAATTGATTCAAGTCTTGCAACTGGAGCAAATACTTCATCATAATCTATTTCTTCCTCTTGAGTGTATCCTTGTGCAACAAGTCTCGCTTTATTTCTAATAAATACACCTCTATCATTAGTTTTGTTTCTGAACAACCATTTTGTGCCTATGGAATTTTCTCCTTCAGGTAAATCCACCAGATTCCACACTTCTTGTTTGCGGAACTGCAATAATTCTTCTTGCATAGACTCAATCCAACTATTGTTCTTTAAGGCTTCGGTAACGTTAAAAAGGAACAATTTGAGAAAGAAAGCAAGAGTATAAGCAGACGTTTGCTTGTTCTAATTTACCTCTCGTCGTTCTCTCACTCAAAGGACCATTAATCTAAGCTGTGGGATGGTTCCTATGGATACAAGATGTTGGAATCTTATTTCCTTGAACATGAACATCCAGATTGGTTTGGTTCAAGTTTGAAAGCTGATGCAATAGGCTTGAAGAATGTGGATTGAAATTGGGAACTTGAGTCGGTGAGTTGATAAAGTAATCAAGATTACCAGAATCAACTACATCACAAGAAATAGATGACGTTCCAGACTCAGGTTGTACAATTTCTGTACCATCATTAGGAATAAGTTGTGAAACATCTTGGTTTTCAGTAATTGACTGAACATTATTTTGATGAGAATGATCATCATTATTTAACTGAAAAATAGAATCTCTAACAAAAGAAAAGAAGGGATAGTTTGGGCTTGAATCATCTGCATCATCAAAATCCGAATCTTCACTGAATGAACAGAGATCTCCTTGAATTTTCTTTTCACTTGTAGAATCAAGCAAGTTAGATTGATTAAACAAGTTGGATTGAAAAGAGTTTGACAATGAATCTAAATCAAATAACCATGCAGGACCATTTGACACTGATGGAAAAGAGTTTTCAAGAAATTTAACATTGAATGTTTCAACTATAATGTTAGTCCTAGAGTTATAAACTCGATAGGCATTTGATACAGATGAATATCCAACAAAAAATCCATCATCAGATTTTAATTCAAATTTTCCTAAATGATCAATTGAATTCAGAATCATAACCGGACAACCAAAAGATTTAAGAAAATCTATGTTTGGTTTCCTGCCAAACATTAACTCATATGGAGTTTTTAGTTTGTCTTTAACAATTAAAGAACGGTTCTGAACAAAACATGCAGTTGATATTGCTTCATCCCAAATGTGATCGGAATTTTAGCATCGGTTAACATGGATCGTGCAGCTTCAATCAATGTTTGGTTCTTCCTTTCAGCAACTCCATTTTGTTGAGGAGTTTTGGGAGCACTGAACTGATGAGCTATTCCTTTCTCTACACAAAACATATCAAGAGTTAGATTTTTGAATTCCGTCCCATTATCACTTCTAATTATTTTTACTTTTTGATCAAGTTGATTTTCTACTTTTATGATGAATTCTTTTACTAATTCAGCCGTTTCAGTTTTAGCATTTAGAAAGAAAACCCATGAAAATCTTGTAAAGTCATCAATGATAACTAAACAATAAGATTTTCTTCTAATACTCTTCACGTTGGTTGGTCCTAAAAGGTCCATATGCAACATCTGAAGGGGTTTGGAATCTGAGTTTATCAGCTTGGACTTATAAGATGCTTTGTGATGTTTCCCCTTTAAACATACTGAGCAGAGATCTGTAGTGGCAAACTTCTTTGATGGAAGGCCGATAACATGATTTCCTGCTACGAGCTTGTTCATATTCTTGAAGTTGGAATGTCCGAGACATCTATGCCAAAGCTGGCTTTCATCATTTGATGCTTTAGCAAAGAGACAAGTTGTTTCTGTAAAAGAGTCCACTTGAGACATATCCAGTTTGTATACGTCTCGGTCTCTGACAGCTTTAACAACCACGTAATCCTTGGTTATCTGAAATCCTGACTTCAAGATATAACAGAAAGAATCATCAAAAAGTACGAAGTAGGATTTATCACAAATTCGGGATACGCTTAACAAATTAAAGTTCAACTATGAACAGAAGTTGACTTTATCAAATCTTATAATCCTGTTGGATACTGTTCCTTCTCCGGTTATTTTTCCTCCCGCATCACCACCAAAGGCGACATGTGTTCCATCTTTTAACTTAAAATCTTGTAATATGGCCTGATTGCCTGTCATATGCCAGCTACACCCGCTATCCACATACCAAGTATTGATTGGTCTTCTCGGGCGTACCTACAAAACAAAACAATTTATGTTGAATTATCTACCCAAGCCGAAATGGTCTTGGGTTTTCCAAACTTGTCAACAATAGTAAAGTGTTTAAAGTGAAGTTTGTTGACATTAGGTTTATTCTTTATGAATTTACCAATTCTGTTATTTGTAATAAAATTATGCTTGTTTGGAAAATTCATGCTTTCTGACTGACCATTGTTTGAAAAGCTTTTATTTTCAAAACTTTTGTTATTAATTCTCACTGACCTTGTAATGAAATTATCATTTAAGTATTGTTTAGGTCTCACTGAATTATTTCTTTTGAAAGTGTTCAAACCTAAGGAGGGTTGGTGTGTTAATCTTTAAAAACCAATATTTTGTTTCTTTTATATTGCAGCTTAACATAACCTTTGCTCACTATTGAAGTGGAAAATCCTCTCCTTTGTAAATTCTTTCTAAAGTAACAATCTTTAGTGTTGTGAGTTTGCTCATCACAGTAGGTACATTATTTGTTAAAATAACACTCTGAAGTTGAGTGATTTCTCATATCGCAAATGTGACAGTATTTGTTAAAAAAACATTCAGACGTTTTATGATTATACATGTCACATATGTTACAATACCTCTGTGGAGTCTTGAATAATTGCTTATTAACCTTTGAAGTTGATGCAACATTAGAAACTTGTTTACTTTTAGGTGTCAAAGAGTTAATTTGTTGTTTTTGATTTGAAACATTGTGCTTTTGATTTGTACCACTTTTCTTTTGCACAATTTGTTTTTCTTTTTGAACATGAATTTCATTCTTGTTTTCCTTAGATACAAATCTTTTAGCTACAGCAGAAGTCTTAGAATCTGAACCTGTTTTCAGATGAGAGGTTGATTTGTTCTTAGGATTTTCTTTAACATCTTGAATGGAGTTCACATTCAACAAACCAGTAGATATAAATTTAATTGGCTTTAATTTTGTTGCTTGATTTGTTTCTTTTGTCTGATTTTCCTGAATTTTTATTTGTTCATTTTTAGCTTTATTTATCTTTCTTCTTCTTCTCTGGTTCCTTGATTTTGTAGAACCAGTTTTCGGTATAGATTGAACATCCTCAGTTGAAGATTCTTTTTCACATTCTTTCTTTTTCTGGTCTTTTGCCATTTAATGAATTCTGGATTATTTAGACCAAATGAATTTGAATCTTCTGATGTTTCTTCATCATTTTGAGCTTTGTTTTGATTTTTTGAGTTTTGGTTTTCAGTTATAATATTCACTTCCTCCAAAACTGATTCTTTATGAACAAAAACTTTCTTTGTTTTAGGCTTTGGTTCATAAGATTTTACTTTAACAGGATTACCATTTTTTATCTTTTCGTTATCTTTCTCTTCAAAAATTTCCACTTTTTTTTTTCTCTTTTTCAGCATCAGACGTCTTGGTCCTGTTTTGAAAAGCTTTTAATTTTTCCTTGTTTTCTGGAGAATGATCATGAGTGTTAAAGTTTTCTGGTAAAGTATTTGTTATTGATTCAGGCATCGGTTCATGAGTGAAACCCAATCCTGCCTTTTGTTTATCTTTTCTTTCGTTTACCAGTTTTTCCACAATACTTTTAGAACTTTTGACTTTTGCGAGATCCACTTGTGTAGCAGCATGTGCTATCTTCTCCAGTTCAAGATTTTTTGTCATCTCTTCAAGTTGTTTTGATACAATTTCAAGTTCTCTTAGAGTTTTGTTCCTTGAATTTTGAAGAGATATAATCTTTTCATCAGATACTTTATGATCGTTTTTGAGTTTGTTATGCATTAGTTCTTCTTGCTTAAGTTTTTCAAAAATTTTATAAGAATAATTTCGGTAGTATTCGACATGTTCTAAGCAAGACTTTGTGCATAATTTTTCTCTGACTTCTGATGGAATTTCAAAATATTTAGGAGGAGAAGTTTCAGAGTTAGAGCTTTCAACCTTTGGTTGATCAGATTTTGCCATCAATGCAACTTCCTCTGAATCTTCCTTGGGATCAGACTTGTCACTCCAGTCATAATCCTCTTCCTCGTTCTCAGAGTTTCCATCAGCTTTTGGATCATTAAACTCAGACCAATCTTCTTTTTGTATTTCTTCAACAAGAGATAAATTGGAGGTTAAATCAGCAGTAAATTGCTCAACGTATGCACTCCAATCATAACCATCTTTAATATTAACAACAATAGCTTTCTTGGGCTCCTCTGATGATTTAGAATCATCTTTCAATTTTGGCATTGGTAGGCTTTGATAAGGTTTCTGAAATGTATTCTGTGAAGATTGCTGAAACCTTTGATTACTTGATTGGCCATTTCCTTCTTTATTCCTTTGAGCTTTGCACTCTCTAGAGAAGTGACCATAGTTGTTACAGTTGAAACACCTAGATTTGGACTTATCAAATCCAACAAACTTGTTTGCACTCGGCTTGTAGTTTCTGTTGACATACGAGTGTTTCTGAGTCCTGTAAGCTATCATAACCATTTGCCAGTTGAGATCCATTTCTTCTACATCGTCTGGATCCATTTCAAACAAATCCTGCAAAACAAGATCAAGTTGAGTTAGATGACTACCTTGATAAGCTTGAAAGCTTTCCATAAATGCAGTGAAAGCAGTTTTAGACTCTTCATCTTGTAATAGGATGATTATTACATCGTTAACTTTGCTAGTTTTAGCAGAGTTAGCAGATGGAGTCTCTGCTTGAGATTTAGAACTTTTAGGCATAGGAGGAGATTGAGGTTGATTTTGAGTTGTATAGGCAGGAGCACTTGTGTAAGTAGAATCAGTGAAGAACCCTACGCCAACAAATAGATCACCCTCATCTTCTGGTGATGTTTCATTCTTAGCCATGAATGCATTCTCCATAGTACTTGCTGGAGAAGCAACATATTTATATTGTGACATCAAAGCTGCTCTATCATTGTTTCTAGAACTTTCATCAATTTCGATAGATTCTATTTTAGCAATCAAGAGATCAAGATCCATTGGGAATTTCTCAGTATGCTTTAACAGAGTGACTGTTTGCTTCCATGAAGATGGAAGAGCATTGAGAAGCCTGAAGTTAAGATCTTTTAAATCATTCTTGATGCCTGAAGTTGACATCTCAGTAGTCAGTTGAACAAATCTGTTCATTATCTGATTTATTATTTCACCAGATAAATGTTCAAAAAGTTTTAATTGTCTCTTTAACTTTTGCATTTTCAGATCCTGGATCTCCTTTCCACCTTCACATATTATTTTCAAGGCCTTATACATGGTGTATCCAGTCTGATAACCATCAAGCCTTGTAAGGACTTCAAGTGGCAGTCCTTTGCACATCAGAGAATATGCTCTTATATCATTTTTCACTTTTCTTAGATCATCACCTTGCAGACCATCTTCAAGGTATGGTTCTGGAGAGTCTTTAGTGTAGATAAACCCTCTGTCAGGACCATCTGAAGTTATAGGAATATATGGCCCTCTTTCTATTGATTTCCAAAGATCAGTATCAATAGAGTTCAAGTGATGTTTTAATCTCAATGACCAATTCTTGAAATCTGCTCTATTCTTCAGCTTGGGAACTCTATTCTCTGAGTCTTCTGATTTTACCATTTTTAATTTTGTTTTTGTTTTTTTTTAATGTTTTGAATTAAAACAATGAATTGAAAATATTTTTGGATTTTTTAAGTTTCTGAAAAATTTCAAAAAATTTTATAAGTGTGAAAGCTGATGCGTCCAAATAGTGGTAAAATACCCAAACAGTTGTGATACTTCCTTTGACTTTGACTTTGAAACGTCTAAGGGATTGCCTTAGAAAAATTCCAAAACGCCCAAGTTGAAAAACGCCCAAATAGTTGTAATGCGCCTAAACAGTTGTAAAACGCCTGGAATTCCTTAGTTTCAGTAAATCTTGTGTCCACGGTTGACAAACGCCTACACAATAGAAAAACGCCTAACTTAAAAACGCCCAAATAGTGGAAATGCGCCTAAACAGTTGTTATGCGCCTAACACTTAGGCAATTTTCAGCAGTGTTTTTGACCTAATGCGCCACATTCATTAGTTTCATACGAACTTAAATTTTCTGAAATCCTTCAAAACTTGATTAATTGATCTGAAATCCTCAAATTATGTAGGAAATTGATCAATAATCAATCCTTCAACTTCAATTTCTTCAATTAACAACCAAAATTGATCTTTTGATTCAAGAACAGGTTTGACAAATGAAGAAAAGGTTCAAAGAGCTTTTTGCTCATATTCACTGATTTGAACGAATTATACTGCTAATTGTAAATCAAATCATGTTCCTGATGATGAAACACAACTGAATTCAAAAATTATACGACTGAATTGTTTATCAATCATAGATTCAAGTGATTTTGAGAGTTCGACAGTTGAAGAACTTCAATCACTTAACCGAAAGCTCTGATACCATTTGAAGAGCTCAAAATGGATCGATCTGTAATGATATACGAACACAATTCAATCTAAAACACACAAGAATTCAATTCAACACAAGCAAATCAACAAAAATTCATAGAGTTTTCATTGATTAGCATATAGAAGAATACAAAGTGTAGGAAACAGTTACAATACGTCTAAATCTCTCACCCCCCACCTACACAATACATATCTATGCTATATATACTAATCAAGAAAACAAAGGAGCATATTTACTTAAAAAGTCCCTATACTATGAAAAAAATACAAAAGACACACAAAGAGTAATGTTAATCTTTTAAGAAGCATCTACATAAGTGTTGTGTGTTTGTTGATGTATATGTGTTGTGCGTGTGTGCGGTTACGAATTAGAGCTTTGTTTCGGTGTGTGTGCGGCTGTTGTGTGTCGATTTGGGCTGTTTATTGGTTCAGGTGCTTGGGTTCTTGATCATGGCTTGTGGTGTGTGTTTTTATGTGCATATTGTATGTACGGGTGTGTGTATGCTTCCGATAAGGTATGTATATATGCTTTATGGTGTGTATGTGCTTTGTGTATATGAATACATATTTGTGCGTAGGTGTGATGTATATGCTTGGTTATGCATGGTTATGTAGTCGTTGGTGGTGTAGATCTTATATAAATTTGTTTGTGTATGCGTTGTGTGTGGGTTGTATGTGTGTGTTTCCTGCTACGTATGTGGCAGGTTGCTATTGTGAGTCGGTTGTGTATAATGCATATAATTAGGTATGCATGAGGTGTATAAGCTTAGGTATATATTGTGTTGATGCATGTGTACGAATGTGGTTACATTAAAATTCATGGATGTGATTATGTGGGTGGAACCAATTGTGTGTTGGAAGTGGATGTATGGCTATGGGTTGATATAAATCGTAAGATGAATACAAGTGGGTTTTTGGTGGAATTATGCATTATGTTGTATATATAGTATATGTTTTGTGTGTAACATTTATATATAATAGTTACCTATTGTATGTTGTGTGAGTTGATGTTAGTAATATAACAAGGTGACTGAGTTACTGTCTGATGCGAACCTGAGCCGAGAACGCGTAATCGTACGATCCATTATTAATATTTAATATTAATTATATAATAAATGTGCATTCAGGTTATTTGGAAAATTAATTGTTCGTGCTTGCACTTATTGATTTTATTATGCATTCAAGATGAGTTTACGGCTCCACTTTACATATATTCTTTTTGGGGAAAAAAACATGTTCTTTTAAACATTCTTTCATTTGACCAGTATTACTGTAATTATCACATGATTACTATGTGTTGTACCACTTAAGTCCTCACTTTTGAACCGTTAATATATGTACTTTAGCAAGGTAATTCTGAGTAGATCTAATGGGTTTGACAAACCCCACCCGGGCATACATACAATTGACCTAATTGACCTAATTTTTGTCAAACGGGTGTTTAAGTGACCTAATTTATGTTGTTGTGGTTTGGTAACCATAGCCGAGGCATACATACAATTGTTAGCTTCGGTTGCAAACTTCATACTCTATGTAAATTGTTATGTAGACTAGCTATCTACTGATATTACTTTGTTTACTAGATCTACTTTCTATTATGTTAATGTTTATCAAAACTTGTGAACTGACCAACCCTATGTTGACACTTTAGCATGTTTCTTTCAGGATGATAAGGTGTGCACGGCTAGGAGCATCTCATGTTTCATACATTACTGGTTGGTTTAAATGATCAAACGACATTTTTGCAAATTACATTTACCTGAGTTGTGCTTATTTTGCGCCATCTGAGTTATGAATTATTATGATTTCGCAAATGTCTTTATAAATTCAGTATTAATTATGTTTTTGGGATTTTCTAATAATATCGTACAATTAAGTTTTGTAATTATTATGTCATTTAGTGTAACTAACGGCTGAGATCCTGGTATGTCACACGCCTAACGGTAAAACCCTGTTTGTGGAATTGAGTGTGTGACAGATTGGTACCAGAACCAATGGTTATAGCAAACTAAAATAAATTTGCATCTTATTTGCATTGCATTTAGACTATAGCCTGGTACCTTAGTTACAAGCATATAGACATGTTTAGTTTTGTTTCCTGGCCCTGTTTTGTAACGCCCGGAAAATTTCAGCCAAAGAAAAAGAAAGAAAGGTGAGATGCTCCAAGTCAAGGGGTTAAAGTTGTGCAAGTGGAAAACTTGTCCATTATGGGTTCAAAAGCACGTATGGCCGTCCACACCCTCATTTCTCATACCTGCTTTCGGCTGGAAATAGAGGAAGAAGCTTCAACTGGATTTTTAGAGTGAGAAAGCTGAAGTTCTTCAAGATGGTGAGGTTTTCTTGTATTCCTGTTCGGTTTTCAGTTGTGCTCAAGCTGCTGGACTGATTTTTATGTGCTTCTTTATGTCTGGTTGCATGTTCTTGCGTGTTTAGGTGCTAGAACTCTAGGCACTCTCGGGTTGGTGGAATTTTACTCGAAAGCTGTTAGACGTGAGTTCTAGATCCCCGGTTTACTTGTTTTAACTTGTTTGGGGCTGAAATGCATATTACTATTGCTTTACAACCGAAAAATAAACTGATCTGTGTGCTTTGCACCTGTTGTGCGTGTGAGTGTGTGTTTCAAATACTTGATCGATTTGTGTGGTTGTATACTTGTTCTAAGAGTTTAGCATGCTAGATCGGTGCTGAGAATGTATCAGAATGTGGAACTGAATATAGCGTAGGATGTAACTGCAGGTTGGTTTAGTTAATCCGCATTTAGACTTGAATATTCGCATACGTGTTTGTTCATGCGCATTTGCTGTGTTCATCCGCATTTGCCTTTAGTATAGCCAAAGTGTTCATCCGCATTTGTTTTGACCATGCGCATTTGCTACAGTGCCCATGCGTATTTTCTTTAGTCATCCGCATTCTGTTCATGCGCACTTCCTGACACTTAGAATAGTTCCTGAGAATGTACATCCGCATTTGTTCATCCGCATTTGTTGTGTTCATCCGCATTTGTCTAAGACTTGGGATTTTTTTTCTAAAATTTTGGGGAATAGAATTTAAGTGTGGAGAACTTCTGTATGAGGGAAGATTATGCTTGGTTCTTTCTTATGTGCTGCCTTTACTATGTCAATCATATTTTCATGTTATGTGATTATGTAATGAGCATCTTAATAAGTTTATCCATAATAAGTGGACACAAAGGAATAAAAGAAGAATAGTGAAACTTTATGATGAATGAAAAGCCTTGTAAGCAAATGAGTGGAGGTTCACGATAAGGAGGTTGTTTGCTCAACTGATGTACGACTGTATCAGCCCATGAGGATGTACGTTAGGGGTCTAATCCTAGGGATTGACCAATGAATGAATGGGATCCTAGTTCATGAGCTGGCTTCGTGCCTAGCAGTGTGGATCAACTGTCAATGGGTTAGCTACCATGATAAACGTTTGCCGACAGGGGTTTGGCATCTGTTGCCAACCAACAATGTAGGCTCTTGCTTTGTGCAATCCTAGTTAATGAAAGAGAAGGTTAAAGAAAGAAAGATAATGAACCACTTAATGATTAATTATGTGTATTGATGAATAATCACCAAATGAAGTTTACAAAAGAGTATTTTTTATTTTATTAAACTAGGACTCACTCAGCAACACTGACTTTTTATATGCATATCAGTTGGCAGGTAAGCACGTTGCTGAGGATGGCACGGGGCTGAAGCTACTTGGTGGATTGAGACTGGCATTCATTTATGCAATTATGATATTTTTGTCTTGTAATACAACTAAATATTCTTTTGTAACACTTAACAACAATGAATTATTTGGCAAAAGTAATCATTAATGCAAGAAATGGTTTTTGGTTAAGTTATTCCTCTATGATTGTTTTCCTATAATAATGTGACTTAAGGTGTTTTTAATAACAAATGATGCTATGAATGACCAACTGTGGGGTTCCCGGGAACGGGGCCTTACAAGTTGGTATCAGAGCCAATGTTTAAGAGAATTGGGTAAATTCTTTTACAAAACCTAAACTTAAACTGAAAATGGGACCTATTGAAGGGATGTCAGCCTAAGTAGCTATGTGCTTAGTAGATTTGGATACTGATGTAGTCTGGATAGGGAATGCTTGGGGGATGAAGAGTAAAGTAAATGTCTAATCACAACAGGCCACTGTAATTAGGGACTTACTATACTTGACAAAAATCCAAGCTATTACCTTGAATGACCTTGTTAGTGTTTGAATCTTATAGGGGTAGATCTTATGGCGGGTAGGAAACCGGGAAGGCAACCGAGGCGGGCTGCTGTGGCGGACGTAATATGGGCCACGTGTCACTCGAAGCAAGGCTAAGGCTCCTGAGACGACTCATGAGGACACGGATATTCATAGCCACCAAGAGGGTGAAGGATCAGCCACCCTCAAGTCTACGGTAAAGGAAGCTATCACTGACGAAGTCTATAACGACATACAAAACGTGTTACCTTCAGTGGTGATCGAGGTGTTGAGGGCTGTAAAGGATGGTGAAAAGACCAAAGATGCAGAGGAGAAGGAGAAAGCTGATGAAGAGCCATCTAGTCCTAAGGTGGTAATTCATGATGATGATAGCGAGTGGGAGAAGGAGACCGCTAAGGGGTGCACCTATGGGGCGTTTCAGATGTGCAAACCCCCAACGTTTGATGGTAACGGCAATGCTACTACTGCTCATCATTGGGTTCAAGAGATGGAGGCAGTTTTAGACATTAGTGAGTGCCGAGAGGATCAAATGGTGAAGTTTGCCTCCCATTCTTTTGTTGACTCGGCATTATGCTGGTGGGACAACATTGTCCAAGCCAAGGGGAAACGATCTGTTGCAAGAATGAGGTGGTTGGATTTGAAGGAACTGGTACTGGAGGAGTATTGTCCACATCGGGAGTTGGAAAAAATTAAGAAGGATTTCTTGCATTTGGAGGCTGGAAATATGACTCATCAAGAGTATACCTCCAAGTTCAATGAACTTTCAAGACTGGTGCTGGATCTGGTGACTTTAGAATCCAAGAAGATTAAGAGGTACATGCGGGTCTGCTAGTGGATATCAGTAGGAACATGATAGCTGATAGACTAAGAACTTTCAGGTCTACAGTAGACTTGGCTGGGAGGTTGTATGATGAAAGGGATTCTGTTCCAATTCAGGGGAAGGTTGAGAAGAGTTGGAACAAGAACGGTAATGGGAAGAGATTCAGGGGTGACCACTATGGGATCGGGGAAAAGAAGATGAGGATTGACGATCGTTGCTCAGGATTGAGTAAGGGGAATCATAGGAGGGAATGCTAGAATTATGGAAAAACTCACATGGATGAATGTAGAGTGGGGTCGAACCGGTGTTAAGTGTGGAGGTGAAGGAAAACTATGCTAAAGAGTGCATGGTACCGTGATGTTATAAATGTGGGGAGGTAGGCCACTCGGGCCGAGATTGCAAGAAGGGTGGAGCAGGGAGCTCAGGGACCAGGACTATGGGTGAGAAAGGGAGAAGTGAGAGCACCAATGCCAAGGCAAGGGCATTCAACATGACCCGGAAGAAGCTAGAATGGACCTGAGGTAGTTTCAGGTTGTTTTGGTAAAACCAATTGTATGCTTCTGTGCTCTTCAATTGGGTGGTGCTAGTTGAAGTTTTGAATCTACTACCTTGTCGTGAAATGCATGGTAAGAATAAGAAGATAGACGTGCCCTTCTATGTAGAGATAGTGATAGGAAAGTCTACCAAAGTGAATGATGTGATAGATGATTGCCTCGTAGTGTTGGACGGTCGTAAGTTTCCTGCTAGATTGTATATGATGGCCCTAGGAGGTTTTGATGTGGTGTTATGGATGGATTGGTTGGTGGCCTACGAAGCGAACATCGTGTGCCGAAAGAAGACGATTTGTCTGACTGCGCCTGATGGCGCCCGATGGTAGTTTTTTTACGATACATGGAGACAAGGAGTGCATTACACCACGAGTAATGTCGATGATCATGGCAGAGAAGTTTATGAGACTTGGGTGTGGTGCTTACTTGGCCTATGTTAAGGATGTGGATGCTATCGTGCCGTAGCTGTCAGGCGTGCCGGTGGTATGCGATTTCCCTGATGTGTTTCCCGAAGACCTATCAGGGGTACCACCTGACCGCGAGATGGAGTTCCAGATTGATCTGATACTTGGTGCCCAACCTGTTGCAAAGGCGCCGTATCATCTCACTCCCTCCGAGATGAAGGAATTGATGACCCAGTTGCAAGAGTTGTTAGATATGGGGTTCATCCGACCGAGTATCTCTCCCTGGGGTGCTCCGGTCTTGTATGTAAAGAAGAAGGATGGTAGCATGAGGATGTGTGTCGACTACCATGAGTTGAACAAGTTAATGGTGAAGAATAGGTACCCACTACCGAGGATTGACGACTTGTTTGATCAGCTCCAAGGCACCAGCTGATTCTCAAGAATAGACATCTGATGGTTATCATCAGCTAAAAGTTAAAGAGCAGGATATCCCGAAGACCGCATTTCTGCACGATACGGCATTACGAATTCCTCGTTATGTTCTTTCGGATTAACCAACGTGCCAGCTGCTTTTATGGATTTGATGAATCGGGTGTGTCGGCCGATGTTGGATAAATCAGTGATTGTGTTTATCGATGATATCCTGATTTATTCCAAGAGTGAAGAAGAGCACACCGGTCACATTCGCGAGGTATTGGAGACGCTTAGAAGAGAGAAGCAGTATGCTAAGTTCTCCAAATGCGCGTTCTAGGTACGGGAAGTTCAGTTCTTGGGTCATGTGGTTAATTCTGAAGGGATTATGGTGGACCCGGCAAAGGTGGAGGCGGTTATGCAATGGAAGACTCCAAAGATGCCATCTGAGATTCGCAGTTTCTTGGGTTTGGCGGGCTACTACAGAAGGTTCATCCAATACTTCTCCAAGATATCTTCACCATTGAGCGAATTGACCCGTAAGGATGTGAAGTTCATATGGGTCAAGTGCAGGAGAATGCTTTCGAAGAGTTAAAGACAAGATTGACTCAAGCTTCTGTTTTGACATTACCCAAAGGGAATGAAGACTTGGTGGTCTATTCAGATGCTTCTTATTCAGGATTGGGTTGTGTCCTGATGCAACGGGGAAGGGTTATAGCCTATGCGTCCCGACAGCTGAAGATCCATGAGGCTAACTACCCTACTCATGACTTAGAGTTGGAGGATGTGGTCTTTGCATTAAAGATTTGGAGGCACTACCTGTACGGGACGAAGTGCAACATCTTCACTGATCACAAAAGCTTAAAGTCGAGGAGAAGGATCTTAATATGAGACAACGGTGATGGTTAAAACTCATAAAAGACTACGACTATGAGATTCATTATCACCCAGGTAAACCTAACGTGGTAGCTGATGCGCTAAGCCGGAAGGAAAACTGGGAACCGATTCGGGTGAGATCTTACCAGTTGATCATGACTCCTGATGTGATAAAGCAAGTTGGTGAAGCTCAAGAAGAGGCTCTAAAGTCCGAGCACGCTAATGAATAAAGGATGAAAGGGCAGATCGCGAGCCTGGAAGAAAACGCCAATGGTGTCAAAACGAAGTTTGGGCGCATGTGGATTCCTAAATGTGAAGGTCTGTGAGAGAAAAGTTGGATGAAGCTCACAAGACTCGCTAGTCCATTCACCCAGGAACCAAAAAGATATACCAGGACCTAAAGAAGAATTCATCCACCTTCCATGTATCTCACCTAAGAAAGTGCTTAGCCGATGAAGATATGATAGTGCCACTGGAGGACATTGAGGTGAATGAACGATCATTATATGGAGAGCCATCGTGGCCATCATCGACAGAAAAGAGAAGAGATTAGGCAATAAGGCGGGTCCACTGGTATGAATACAGTGGATGCACAGGAAAGGATCCGAGTCTACCTGGGAGTCTGAGGAAGAGATGAGACAACATTACCCGTATCTGTTTGAGGAGTGATAGGTTTCGGGGACGAAACCCATTAAGGGGGGTGGACTTGTAACGCCCGAAAAAATTTTAGCAAAAGAAAAGAAAGCAAGGGTGAAATCCTCCAAGTCAAGGGGGTTAAAGTATGCAAGTGGCAAACTTGTCCATTATGGGTTCAAAAGCATGATGGCCACCCACACCCTCATTTCTCACACTTGCTTCAGCTGGAATAGAGGGAAAAAGCTTCACCGGATTTTTAGATGAGAAAGCTGAAATTATTCGAAGGTGAGGTTTTCTTGTATTCTAGTTCGATTTTCAGTTGTGCTCAAGCTACTGGACCGATTTTTATGTGCTTCTTTGTGTCTGGTTGCTTGTTCTTGCGTGTTTAGGTGCTAGAACTCCAGGCGCTCTTGGGTTGGTGGAATTTTACTCGAAGCTATTAGAGGTGAGTTCTAGATCCCCGGTTTTACTTGTTTTTAACTTGTTTGGGCCTGAAATGCATATTACCTACTGCTTTACAATCGAAAATATATACTGATCTATGTGCTTTGCACCTATTGTGCGTGTGAGTGGTGTGTTTCGAATACTTGATCGATTTGTGTGGTGTATACTTTTTCTAAGAGTTTAGCATGCTAGATCGGTTGTTGAGAATGTATAAGAATGAGGATTTGGAACTGAATATAGCATAGGATGTAACTGCAGGTTGGTTTAGTAATCCGCATTTGACTTGTATATTCGCATAAGTGTTTGTTCATGCGCATTTGCTTGTGTTCATCTGCATTTGCCTTTAGTACAACCAAGTGTTCATCCGCATTGTTCTGACCATGCGCATTTGCTACAGTGTCCATGCGTAAAGGAATAAAAGAAGAATAGTGAAACTTAATGAATGTTACCCCCCCGGCCCTTATGATGAATGAAAAGCCTTGCAAGCAATGAATGGAGGTTCACGACCAGGAAGTGTTTGCCCAACTAATGTACGGCTGTATCAGCCCATGAGGATGTACATCAGGGGTCTAACCCTGGGGATTGACCAATGAATGAATAGGATCCTAGTTCATGAGCAGGCTTCGTGCCTAGCAGTGTGGATCAATTGTCGATGGGTTAGCTACCATGATAAACGTTTGCCGACAGGGGTTCGGCATCTGTTGCCAACCAACAATGTAGGTTCTTGTTTTGTGCAATCCTAGTTAATGAAAGAGAAAGTTAAAGAAAGAAAGATAATGAACCACTAAATGATTGATTATCTGTATTGATAAATGATCACCAAATGAAGTTTACAAAAGTGTATTTTCTGGTTTATTAAACTAGGACTCACTCAGCAATGTTGACTTTTTATATGCATATCAGTTTGGTAGTAAGGACGTTGCTGAGGATGGCATGGGCTGAAGCTACTTAGTGGATTGAGACTGGCATCCATTTATGCATTATGATATTTTTGTCTTGTAATGCAACTAATATTCTTTGTGTAACACTTAACACATGTATTATTTGGCAAAAGTATTCATTAATGCAAGAAATGGTTTTTGGGTAAGTTATTCCGCTGTGATTGTTTTCCTATAATAATTGCTATGAATGACCACCTGTGGGGTTCCCGGAACGGGGCCTTACATGTTTGCTTTGCTTTGCTGGGTTACGTTCTTTTTGCTCATTCCTGTGAGCGGTTGATTGCAGGTATGGCATCTTCTTCTGCACCCTCTCCTTCTCTGGGAAAAAGGCCTATTCCCCCTAATTCCCCGCCCACATCCTCGGCATCCGGATGATTGGTCCATGCGCCCTAATGATGCTGATGAATTTTGATTATGACCATCCATTCTCCTTACCTCGTTTCCTATCGATTCATAAGTGGAGTACTACCCACAGTACATGACTCGGTTGATTTAGGAGAAACATGTTCCTCTTCCTCCTAAACGTCGACCCCGACTAGCTCCGCTCCTTATAGAAGCCCTTTATGGCCCTATCCTACCCTTTTTCTTACTTGTCCCCTGAGCAGGCCATAGCTGCTCTGGCAGCCACTCTGCATATTGAGCTTAAGCACATCACAGAACTGATGGATGACAACATGACATTGTGGAAAGGGTTAAGGGAATCTAGGGAAGAGATCAAAGATCTAGAGAAGCAACCCAACACCCTTATCGATCGCCACAACAAGCATCTGGATTGTGTTACGTCTCTAACTGAACACGTAGCTGGTGACGAGGAGGACATCGCAGCAAATCGTCAACGACTCGATATCGTGGGGGGCCAAATCAAAGCACAGAATGCAGAGCCGGAACTTAAGGAAGAAGACCCAGAAGAAGATCCTAAAGAGGCACCTGAAGAAGATCCAGAGGAAGAACCCGAGGAGCAACCTGAGGATGAGCACGAGAATAGCACCGGATCTGTCGATTCGCATTGATTTCGTATTTCATTCTTTTCGTTTTTTTATCAGACTTTTATTTATTTTGCACCTAGATGGGAAGGGTTGTTTCCCATCCTACTGATGTCTTTCGATTTTGATATTTGGTTTAATTGATTGTAGAAGTACTTACAATTTATTTTATCAGAAATTATTATTTGAACATTGAGTTATGAATGTGCTAATTTCTTTTAATTACTCATACTTAAATGGAGTTGATATGTTGTATATTTACTTGTTTTCGTATGTTGTGATCGTTAAGAATGTCAGGACGCAGACGTGGTAGTGGTCCTGGAACCATAAACATGACACCAGCTGAATTGGCCGCACTTATAAATCAGCATGTAGCTGACGTGTTGGCCAACCACAACCTAAATCCACAGCCCACTCAGATCGGTAAGTAATACCAAACTCTTTTTCTAACATTAAAGTTCCCTCAATCCTGTTAAATCATAACACTTGTTGAAAATTCTGAAGTCCTGATCTAAAACTCTTTTACAGGTTTTTGGTCCACTTGATCATTGATACAGTGCACTTGATTGATACACGCAAACAAATCCCACTGATAACACAGATATCAATGATGTTTGTGTGAAATCTAGATCAAACAATATAAATGGATGAATATATGAGAACACTCAAGAACACCAAATAATCCTTTGTTTGACCTGAATTGATTGCTAATATATTACAAAGTGAAAGCCCCTCAATCAATGGCTCATTCAAGCTCTCCAAACCTAATTGTCACTAATCTATATATAGTGATAATATTCACTAATACATATTAAAGCCCCTAGACTTAGACAATTAGAGAAATTACATATAAACATAAAAATGACTTAAACATAAATAAATATATTTTGTTGACACAAAATATATTTATTACAATAAACTCTAGTCATTTATATTTTTCAACATCTTGTCTCGGTTTCTTCGTTTCGAACGCGTCTGTTTGCCTTTTCCGATGACTTTGACAGTGACGTTGACCTTTGTTTGATTTTGATTGTGTTGATAATATAGACTATCCTTATCAGACCCAACAATACTCCCCTTTAGTCTATCATTATCATGGTCTTGTATCGTGATCAGCACCGATAAGTAAACCATATAATGATCTTCAATCTTCCCCTAGATTGATGATCTGGTATTGAAGATTTTTCATCTTTCAGGCTCCCCCTTTTTGTATGCTCCCCCTCTTCTTGTGCATTCTTTGTGAATGACCAGGAACAACTTTTCCAACTCTCTATTCTTGAGTGCTTTAGAAGATGTAGGAGGAGGAATCCTAGCTCGATATCTTCTGCAAACTTGAGGAACAGACCATCGTCAGGTACTTTGCTCAGCTGATGATCGGGCATCATTTGAAGCAAAAATCTATAACACATCACAACCACAATCTCACAACTTCCTGTCAGATCATTTCAGTACAAATAAACCCGTGTTTATCTATGTGTGCATTTCCCGTGAAATGCATGTGAAAATAATAACATTTTAATAGCATAATGTGGAAGACTTGAAATAATTTGAAATGAAAAACACCCTTATATATATATATTATATATATATATATATATATATTCTATATATATATATATATATATATATATATATATAATTATCCCTTACACCAAGAACTAATTCGATCATGAGAACATCCTCAAGATATACTTAAGCACAAGGACGTATTTAAACATTGACAAGTTAGTGAGATCACACTAAAGCAGAGTCTGATCACGATTTTAAAATTTTGATAGCCAAAAGAGTTCAAGAATGATTTTTGGTATATTTGTCCAATTTAAACCCACCGCCTTATTCTTTTGAACAACTGACCTGCAACTGATTTTTATCATGTTTTAGGTTCGATTAGAGAAGCTCAGGTAACTTGGTTCCCACATACATCCGCAAAGAACTTATCCGTCATCAGGGCTTATTGAGTATATGATTAACTCTGCTTGATTTTCTTTTGAGTTCAACAATGATCTTAGTTTAAGGATCCCTGTGCTTTTATTTAGGGAACAGATGATGAGAGCTCCAGGTCTATACTTACATATAACAAGGAGATGATCATCTAAGCGTGCTAATGAGAGCTTCAGGTCTATACTCATGTTAACAGAGAAGATCATCGCTCCAAGTCAATGCTTCCGCAAGCAGAGGAGATAAGCCACGAAATATACATATAAAGAGCTAACGAGAAGCTACATTCAGGACTTGGGGATAGGAATTTTTAGATGAAGGGGCAGGCAGAAGTCAGATACTCTCAACCCTTTTAATGAGACTTGTAACTTTATGCAGCCGAGATGTCTTGGAATGATCCTTATCACTGAGTTCTAAAGCTTTAGTTAGGCTACAGAATCACTGTTTACTTCATTTTTGGGCTGAGCCTACCATGCATATCTATAATGAAACTATCTTTTTAGATTTTAGAATTCTAAGTGACAGAATCTACATCAGTTACTATCATTCTCACAAAGGTACAAGTCATGCAACCAAGCATACAAAGAAACCACTATATTTGGTCACTTGAATATCCAACAAAAAATCGATCATCAGATTTTGCATCAATTTTTCCTAGCTGGTCACTTGAATTTAAAATCAAACTGGATAACCAAAAGATTTAAGAAAATCTATATTGGTTTCCTGCCAAACATCAACTCATATGGAGTTTTTTGTTTATCTTTCACAGCAATGTACTATTCTGTACAAGCATGCAGTGGATATGGCTTCATCCCAGAAAGTATTAGAATCTTGCATCTGCTAACATAGAACGTGTGGCCTCAATCAAAGTTCTGTTTTCCTTTCAGCAACTCCATTTGTTGTGGAGTTCTAGAAGCACTGAACTAACGAGCAATTCCTTTTCTGTACAAACATGTCAACATTAGAATTTTTAAATTCAGTTCCATTATCATTTTTGATAATTTTCACCTTTTGTTCTAATTGATTTTCTACTTTAATGATGAATTTTTAACAATTCGCAGTTTCAGATTTAGCATGCAAAAAGAAAACCCATGAAAATCTGCATATTTGTTGGTCTGAATATTTCTTTCCAATACTCTGCATATTTGTTGGTCTGAATAAATCCATGTGCAACATCTGGAGAGGCTTGGATTTGATTTTATCAGCTTGGGCTTATAAGACGCTCTATGTTACTTTCCTTTTAAACATGTGAGCAGTGATCTGTTGTAGCAAACTTCTTTGTTGGAAGACCTACTACATGATTTCCTGCTACAAGCTTGTTCATGTTCTTGAAAATGGAA
Source organism: Flaveria sonorensis (assembly GCA_025506505.1). Lineage (NCBI taxonomy): Eukaryota > Viridiplantae > Streptophyta > Magnoliopsida > Asterales > Asteraceae > Flaveria > Flaveria sonorensis. Next base: position 16,943,842 of record CM046440.1, on the reverse strand, counting down.
TGCCCAAGACGTCTATGCCATAACTGGCTTTCGACATTTGATGCTTGAGCAGTTAGGCATGTTGTTTCATCCGCTCAGAGTTGATCCTATCATCATTTAGTGCCTCATCTTGAAACTTGCAAATCTAGCCCATGACATCAGACGTCATAACTAGCTGACAATCCTTCACCCAAATTGGTTCAGGTCGTTCCTTTTGACTAAGGGCATTAGCACCACATTCCCCTTACTGGATGATAGTGAATCTCGCAATCATAGTCCTTGATTAGCTCTAACCACCATCTTTGCCTCATCTTAAGATCCTTTTGTTCGATGAAATATTTTAGGCTCTTGTGGTCTGTGAAGATGATACACCTTGTCCCGTACAAGTATGCCTCCAAATCCTCAACGCAAAGACCATAGCCGCCAACTCCAAATCATGGTAGGGTAGTTAACCTCATGGATCTTCAACTGCCGAGACGCGTAGGCTATAACCTTTCCTCGTTGCATCAACACGCAACCTATACCCAATGTGAAGCATCTAATATACCACCAAGTCATCGTCGTTCCTTTTGACTAAGGGCATTAGCAACCACATTCCCCTTACTGGATGATAGTGAATCTCGCAATCATAGTCCTTGATTAGCTCTAACCACCATCTTTGCCTCATCTTAAGATCCTTTTGTTCGATGAAATATTTTAGGCTCTTGTGGTCTGTGAAGATGATACACCTTGTCCCGTACAAGTAGTGCCTCCAAATCCTCAACGCAAAGACCATAGCCGCCAACTCCAAATCATGGGTAGGGTAGTTAACCTCATGGATCTTCAACTGCCGAGACGCGTAGGCTATAACCTTTCCTCGTTGCATCAACACGCAACCTATACCCAAATGTGAAGCATCTAAATATACCACCAAGTCATCATTCCCTTCAGGTAATGTCAAGACTGGGGCTTGGGTTAACCTCATCTTAAACTCTTGAAAGGCACTCTCCTGATCTGAACCCCATTCGAGCTTCACATCCTTATGAGTCAGCTTAGTCAATGGAGATGCCCCTTGGAGAAGTCTTGAATAAACCTTCTGTAGTAACCTGCCAAACCGAGGAAACTACGGATATCAGATGGCATTCTTAGGGATTCCTATTACATTAAAGCTTCGACTTCTGAAGGGTCCACCTTTATTCCTTCGGGATTAATCATATTGCATTACAACTTCTCAAACAAGTCTTCTATCCTCGGTAACGGATACTGGTTCTTCACAGTCAACTTGTTCAGCTCACAGTTGTCAATGCACATCCTCATACTACCGTCCATCTCTTTTTCATGAATAAAACTAGAACACCCCATGGAGAGATGCTTGGTCGAATGAAGCCTTTATCAAAAAGATCTTGCAGTTGCGACATTAGTTCCTTGAGCTCGGATGGAGCCAACCGGTATGGTGCCTTGGCGACGGGATATGCTCCTGCTATCAAGTCAATCTGAAATTTGATTTCTCTATTGTGTGGGACCCCTGGCAGATATCCGGAAACACATCATGAAAATCACATACCACCGGCACTTCTAACGGTTGAGGCACCATCCACATCCTTCACATAAGCCAGGTTAGCACCACACCCTCCCCTCATACACTTTTCTGCCGTCATCATAGATATCACTAAGGGAATGACGCATTCCTCATCTACGTGAACAGTATCCGAACTACCGTCGGGCGCAATCAGACGAATCATCTTCTTCTGGCATGTGATATTCGCTTCTTATGTCGCCAACCAATCCATTCCTAAAACCACTTCAAAACCTCCAAGGGCCATCATATACAATCTAGCAGGAAACCTATGAACGTCCATTTCTATGAGGAAATCGTCAATCATATCAGTCATTTTTGTAGATTTTCATATCGTTGTCTTAACATGGAAGGGCGCATCTATCTTCTTACTCTTACCTTGCATCAAACGACAAAAAGTAGTAGATACAAAGCTCTTACTAGCACCCGAATCCAAGAGCACAAAAGCATACATTTGGTTTACCCAAAACATACTTGAAACTACCTTAGGGTCCACTCTAGCTTCCTCACTGGTCATGTTGAATGCCCTTGCTTTCGCCTTGGTGCTGTCTGTCACACCCTCGCTAGAAGCGGGAACACGAGGATGCGACGAACGGGATCGTCATAACACATTGGGGGTTTAAGAGAATAACTAAAGGTATTCTCCGTAAATGGGTCATGATGTCGCCCAACACATAGGAACACGTGTCAAGTACAGTCAATTCCAAAACATAATACCATAAATGCTTAAATAACCAAAGTTCCATTCGGAAACAAGTCACACACAAGTGCCAAACAATGCCAAGTTCAAAACCAATAAAATTACAATTCCTCAACAAATCAAAAACATGTCCAAAAGTCCCATGTAGGTCTATTGCTCCTAAAGGAGCGGTCTTGTCTAAATCCACGGCCAAAACACCTAGGCTTCATTACCTGAAAAGACATGCTCTAAAAAGTCACCTACGTTGTGAGTTCACAGGTTTAAAAGTACAAATATTTGGTCGTGTATAACATGTATAGAAAATTTGTATGTGAATGAAGTACACAGCAGTCAAGATATCAACACAGTTCTAACTCAATCCAAGTCCAAGACCGTTCCAAGTCCATCATAAGTCCATGTCCAACATATCCGGATTATATTCACCCAAGGGCAAGCCCCGGCCAAGTCGGTCTCGACTAGTATACCGACAACATGGCTGGGGTGTCAACCCGTTAGTACTAACAATACCTCTCCATGACATCCAAGCCAACAGGCTCAATCAAAATTAAAATCACACACTCGTGAAAGATCATCAAGACTCAAACCATGACCCAAACCACATACAATGTTTCAAAAGAAAACCAAACACGACATAGTCCAAAACCATAAGCATGCTTTTCCCCCAAGTAAAATACATTATAAAGGGGCCGTGAAACTCACCTTGAAATGATATAGTCTAAATCCCACAATATGCAAAGCAAGCACTAAAGTACAATACACAAAAGAATTACTATAGCATAAAAATGACCAACACGGGTGCAATCATTTTAACCCAATCCTTAAAGTCCATCAAGGTATTTATTGTCACACATACTAATTTATTCTTTTATAAAGTCATTTAGCTTTTAAATAAAACTTGTCTTTATTTGAATTATTTGTTTTCAAACCTTACTTTTAAGTTTATCAAATATTTTAGCACATATATCTGATTGTGCACCAGTTTTGTGTAAGCTATTTGGGGATCGAAACGGTAACGAAACATGAGGTACCATTTGAAAGAGAAGACTTTAATTTAAACTCCAGAAAAAGAATAATCTCCATTGGACAAAATATGAAAAAGTTATGACTCGAAGAATACAGACCAATCTGCTGCCCAGATTCGTCAGTTTCGACTTTCAGTTTTGTTTGTCACGTTTGGAGGGCCAAACGAAGTCGAAACAACACAAGAACACCTTGGTTAGTTAGAGGACTCATAGAATTTTTATTTATATAAATGAAGAAATTTCCCCATTTGGACGTATTATGACCGAGTTATGACCTGTACAAAATGTCCCATTTTTCTGACAGCAAACTGTCCAATTTCTCAGCATTGTTTATTGGATTCAAGAAACTTGGTTTTCGACTTTTATTGACCCCAATCGATCCCATAACTAGAAATTATGGTTTTAATGATTAATTAGGATCCAAAAAACGTCCGTTAAGTCCAGATTTCAAAGGTTACAATCCCGAATCAAATATCAATGAACAATCAAGAGTATTGCACTAGGGTTTTACCGATTTGTAAATCCAAAACTTGAAATCTCCATCCTACAAGAGCATCACCCCAACAATGAAAAAGAAAGAAGAACAGTGAATAATATTAGTATAGGATGATGAATTTCATCAAATACAATGATAAAATCGAAATAATATCGATTTTTCTTACCAGAGAATGAAGATGAACAAGTCTTGCACAAAATCAACCTTAAATGCTAGAATATCATCAAAATCAAAGGAATTGATGATGATGATAATGATGATCGATTGGAATGAAGAAAAAGAAGAAGATGGATGACGGCGGCTAGGGTTTTCTTTAGAGAGAAAACTTGGAGAGAAAGTTACAAAAATGAAAGAATAAAAAAAATACAAGGGGGAACTCCTCCTTTTGAAGGAATTCGGCCAAAGGGTCAAAGTCAAATAGTCAAGGTCAAAAAGTCAAAGTCAAAGGTCAACAAACCTATTTTGGTGACGGATGTCACAGTACCCCCAGTTGAGAATTTCGTCCCGAAATTCAGCTGGAGTTATCAACTGCAATGCCCCGCAAACAGGTGGGTACTTAGTCTCATTACGTCTTCTCGTTCCGAGTAAGATTTAGGTTCTCGATTTGAGTTCTATCTAGTCTTTACGATAAGGATTTTTACTACTTCTCAAAGTTCTAATTTCTTTAACCATAATCCTTACTGTACATAGGAAATTAAAATTTACCGTCCACTCGAATTTCTTCTCGGCCATCCATAAATATCAGAGACCAAAACTATTCTGTAGTCTTAACTATACTTGCAAATCTAGGTGAAAATTGCTCCTTTTGACAAGATAAACAATGCCATTCCAAGGCAACAGCTCGTAAACTGCCCAAAAGAACAAGGTCTCTTGAGATGGCATTTTAGGTTTTACAACCTATTTACTGATATCTCCAAAGTATGATTATTGTCCCAATACCAAAAGTTAGATTCCAGTCCGGATTCTAATTTCACATTTAAGATATCAATAGTGTTATATATAGGGTATACCGCAGCTAACCCACCACACTACTAACACCTCAATAGTGTACCAGTCACCAACCGACCTAATTATCAATCAACCATGTCTTAGAACATGTGCCTAAAGCAGGGTTCCTTTGGTTGTCAGTGTAAATTTCTAACCATCCTGAACTGCCTTTAGTCCTGTCTACAATCCAAAACCCTTAATCATTCGTCTCTTGAATGATTATAGTCCATTCATCTAATTTTACATGTCTTCTGCCATTACATCATGACCAACACTTACATCTGTATAGTGCCTCGAATGGTGCTAAATAATACCCCATGGTAGCTATTATTATAAGAAACTCAACTAATAGTAGGTGATTGTCCTAACTGCCTCCAGATTCAATATACAAGACCATAACATATCCTGAGACTCTTAACAGTTCACACACTCAGTCCGTTAGTCTGAGAGTGATAATTTGTACAGCTATCCTGACGCATTTCTATCACCTTCTATAAGCTCTGCCATATCGTAGCATGAACGATTGTCACAATTGGAGACAATGAATAGGTACTCCATTTCTATCCACATTTTCACTATATAATTCATTGCCAACATTTACATCTTGTAGTCCTCACGAATTGTCAGGAGATGACCAGATTTGGTCATGTTCTTCACAATGACTCAAATCAAATCATACACACTATTATTCTTATTAGCTTCATGATAAAGTCCTAATCATGTTTTTCCACTTCCGATCAAGAATCTCAAACTGTTGTAATAGGCTAGGTTGCCTTATGATGCCCCACTTTAAATATTTGAAACAAGTCAAACACTGCACACATCGTCCGCTATGTCCTCTTTCATTCCAGGAACCATTACAAGTCCTTACAATCATGCCACCTCTTGTTAGCATCAGATGAACAGTATACTTACTTTGTGCTTCGTCCAACACTAATGTCTGCACATTCCCCATAAACGAAACCTAAATTCACTTAATAAGTCAATCCTGCATCATCTTTTTGTACACACTATTTGTTTAGACCTCTTAAGCCTTATTCTCCACATTCAGTCCCCTTATTTTTACTCTCGACTTGAGTGGCAATGAGGTAAGAACATGGGGTTGACTCTCTCCTTACAACTCATCACATCCGAACCTACATTTGCCTTTTCGAGTTATACCAGATTACACATCGTAGTCACTGAACAATTCAATCCAACATCTCTATCTCATGTTTATTCTTTTTGGTGAAAATATGTTGAAAACTCTTGTGGTCATATAGATAACACACTTGGAGAACCTAGCGTATAGTTTCTCATTTTCAACATTTCCAAGACTGTCCCCATATGTTTCTCATGATCCTCCCTATCCTCCTAAATCAGAATGTCCTCAATGAACACTACGACAAATTTATTCAGATATGGCATCACCTCTATTTCATCACGTTCATGAACACCGAAGTGCCTTTATTATCCCAAAATTCATAACTAGGAACTTGTAATGTCTGTAATGAGTTCTAAATGCTTTCTTTGGTATGTTATCCACACGTACTCTATGTTGATGATTTCCGAACGGAGATCAATATTCAAAAAGTACGTCGATACTTGAAGCTAATTGAATAGGTCATTTATCCTTGGCAAATAGTAACGGTTCTTGTCTGTTAGTTTTTCAGCTTTTGATAGTTCATGTACGTCCTGTACGATCCATCCTTCTTCTTGACAGAAATCACTAGCCTCCCATAGTGACTTAGTGGGTCGTATAAAACCCTTACCGAACCACTCTTGGAGTTGATTAGACGAGCTTTCATCTCCAGGGTATAAGAGATAGGAAGCCCTAGAACACGCACCGCTTTATGTACCAGGTCAATCCAAGGTCACTTATTGTGAAGTAGCAATCATACCAAATCTTTCAGGAGCACTTCTTAGAAGTTTCACACACAGGTATATCATCTACTCTTATTCCTCCACCTCATGCTCGAGATTTGCGTGTTGTCCTCTTTTAAATCTCTCGCCATCCACGCCGTGTCTTACCCTTGACACGTATGTAAGCAATCTTCTCATAACAAATGATCTTATCATTATTCCTTGACCATCAATCCATCCTTGTGGCATGTTGAAACTCCCACACCCAAATCGTACAAGATCTATTCTAAATGCATGATCCTCTATACCATAGTACAGTCCCATATACTTCCTTAGTCTTTACAAGTCTATCATTAGCCCATTTAATAACACATATCCTTACGACTATGGTTAAGTCCAACTTAGTTACAAAATTCATAGTCACTATCCATGGGTCCTTTTGGACATCATTGACACCAATCTTGAATGCCTTTCTATAAGAAGGGTTGCATCTTCCCTTGCCTTGGGTTTGAACAAATTGGAGGCCAGATTTGTGTTGTTTTTTTTTCTTCCTTTTATTTTTAATTGATCATTTGACCTAGAGCCCTATTTAACCACGCATATGCATTTCGATAATGCTCATGGCTTCCAGACTCATAATGTCAATGTCAAACTCTTTTCGTTTGACCACGTTAATCGCATAACTGGGTTCACAAATACCTTAAAAATCTTCTTTAAGCGTTCCAATTGCTTGAAATTGAAACACACAGGTCATGACATCATAGTCGAATGGTGCAGATTGCACCTATTACTCTCCAGACAAGTGCCAACATAGCCATTCATTGCCAACACAGTAGCCATATATCTTTTTATGAACTTGTCCTTCTTGTCTACTTTAACACCAGCTAGCTCACCCGATTCCCTAACATCCTTCTACGTCTCACTAGCTTTCTCGAGGGTCTAATACGAACCATCTCATCAACTAAAATACATGTCTTTAGTATTGCAATCTAAATGGTTGGGGTGTAGTAACGACCACCATTCCACGAACTATAGAACCAGCCCCCTGATGTACTTCTCCATCCATTTTGATTTATGTGCCATAAATATGACACCACCCTTGCCAACTTATGGAATTGGTAGGGATAGGCGGCATGACTAGATCCCACCATTACTTGATTCCAAAACTAATGGTCTATATTTTGCATCTTGTCCATAAGGCAGTACTCCTCAGTTACTAATGTTTTAAGCCCATCCAAAGTCATGGCCATCATAACTTTTCTACTTCATACTTGAACTTGGATATTCTACCATGTTAGTGTTTTGCCCACTAGTTGCTGAATAACACTCTTTGCACTTTGATTATTAGCACAAATCTTGATGTCAACATCCATTTCTGTTTTCTCAATGCAACGGGTCAGGGCTATTGCTCCAACTTCCCATCGTACTCTTTTGGCTTGCACGTCGAACTTCGTGCACATACAACCAATCCTGCCTCTAGTCCCATTTTCTTTCATGTTATCAGTCTCACCATGTCCAACTATAATCCTCTCGGATCATCACATAGCCCAGTTCAGATACATCCCTAGCATAGCGAAGATGTTTATATATAGGGTTCCCCGCAGCATTCCCACCACACCAACGACATACCAAGGACGACGTCTAAACTGGTTACATGACATCCATTTACTCCATCAAGTATAATGCTATACAAATATTAAGATCAGTTTGAACAAAGCAGCATAGGTACAAGGAGTCTCACCTCTCTACTTCAACTCTTCAAAGACCAAGTACATTTTGAAAATGTAGTCTATTTCCACGATCACAAAAACAAAAGCGAGAGAAACATCTCATAGATACTGGTCTAAAATGTCCCAGCCTAAAATGGAAGATTCGTATTAACTATGATTGTTATCTCACGAGAGGGTTTTCCAAATTTTGCATGCACTGCAAATTGCAATTACTTGTGCACCCATAATGGTAATTTGCATTGCATGGTCACCCCTAGCTCCTCCTATCAAAGTTAACATGTCTTGTTAAGTACAGAGTGTTATCTATGATTGGAGCATCAAAGATATGGTCACTAACCGAAGGTTAAGTAACCGAAGTTGTACAGAGAAATCGATTGAGAAAGCATTCACTAGGGAAAAGGGATAGTCAAAAGAGTCCATTTAGTATAGTCCGAGATCCAATAAAGCAACAACCATCTGACCCGAATATGCCATGGCCGTTGTCTATTGTTGTCATGTAAGCTGGCATGTCCATCTCCTAATATTCAACTCACAAGTTATAATAAGACCTCGTACAACATACTAACCCAGCATACTCACATAATAAGGTTGGCTTAACAACCAAAGTCCTTTAAAAGAATCCTTATAGCCACTTATCAATCAGACCAAATAATAATCAAGCGCATAATGAGAGGATGTTCTTACCTAATGCTTTCTCAAGGCACACACAGGTAATAAAACTACCAATTTCTCCAAATAAGATCACATATAACACATAAGGCAAGCAACACAGCACAACAGATAATGCACATAAAACATTCACATGTATAATAGTACACACAAATCCAATGATGCATACTACATGCGGGTACTTAGGTTATAGTCTAGGCCAAATAATCCGCCTAATTCTCTATAACCAATGGCTCTGATACCAATGTGTCACACCCTCGCTAGAAGCGGAAACATGAAGATGCGACGGACGGGATCGTCATAACACATTGGGGTTTAGAGAATAACTAAAGGTATTCTCCGTAAATGGATCATGACGTCGCCCACACATAGGAACACGTGTCAAGTACAGTCAATTCCAAAACATCATACCATAAATGCTTAAATATCCAAAGTTCCATTCGGAAACAAGTCAACACAAGTGCCAAACAATGCCAAGTTCAAAACCAATAAATATTACAATTCCTAAACAAATCAAACATGTCCAAAGTCCCATGTAGTGTCTATTGCTCCTAAGGAGCGTCTTGTCTAATCAACGCCAAACACCAGGCTTCATTACCTGAAAAGACATGCTCGAAAAAGTCAACATACGTTGGTGAGTTCACAGGTTAAAAGTACAATATTTTGCCGTGTATAACATGTATAGAAAAATTTGTATGTGAATGAAGTACATAGCAGTCAAGATATCAACACATTCTTACTCAATCCAAGTCCAAGACCGTTCCAAGTCCATCATAATTCAAGTCCAACATATCCGGATTATATTCACCCAAGGCAAGCCCCGGCCAAGTCGGTCTCCACTAGTATACCGACAACATGGTGGGTGTCAACCCGTTAGTACTAACAATACCTCTCCATGACATCCAAGCCAATAGTTACAACCCCAAATCAAAATATCAATGAACAATCAAGAGTAGTGCACTAGGGTTTTACCGATTTGTAAATCCAACACTTGAAATCTCCAATCCTACAAGAGTCATCACCCCAACAATGAAAAAGAAGAAGAACAAGTGAATAATCTTAGTATAGGATGATGAATTTCATCAAATACAATGATAAAAATCAGAATAATATCGATTTTTCGTAGATCTCCTGTGGAAGCACAACAACATCTGCTGAACAAGTCCAAAGAAGTGTTGCTGTTGAAGAAGAGCTTGCTCCTGAGAATGAAGTTCAAGATGATCAGAGATCCTACGGAAGACCAATTTCCTACGAAAGACCAATTTCTTACGGAAGACCAACTTCCTACAGAAGAACAACTTCCTACAGAAGAACAACTTGCATGAGCACTCATCAAGTACTTCACAAAGTCAACAAGTCAAGCTGACTGAAGTGATGTCATCAGTTAACATCTATGAAAACTGACTCTGTCAGAGGACTTAGGATGTCACATCAGGAATGTTACAGCTGTAACTTTCTTACCGCAATAAGGAACTTTACAGTTTCCATGTAAAAGGTGAATCCCTCTGCCTATAAATTAAGGCATGGATGCATCAATTAGAGGTGATTGAGTAGGCGATTGAGCTTATCGATACAAAAATAAAGTTTCTCATATTCATAGAAACGATATCATCAAACTCAAATAGCAAAACATAGAAAAACATCAAAACACCAAGAACATCATTGATGATCACCAGATCATCCAAATATCAATAGTCATTGTAATCGATTTATTATCTATGAAAACAAATTGAAACATCTTTCTGTGCTTATATTTTCTGTTTTCAATTTGCTTCATCTATTCTTATCGATTTCGATTTCATAAACAATTAATTAGAAAAACAAATATTGATAATTCCACGATCTTTATTTGCTAAATCAAACTGATAATTCCTGTTTTGATCCTTGGATTCACAGATGGTATCAGAGCCTTGTGCTCATTGATCTAGATCAATTGATCTATCAGTTTGAATATTCTAATTGGTTGTTTATTTCATTAAATCATCAAAACCTTGTTATATCGATCATTATTCACTGTTCCATTGCTCGATTAATTTCGATTTGCATCAGAATCGCTTTTGATTCATGGATTTATGTTATTGTTAGATTTCACAAGGCTGTTGAAACAAGTTTAAACAAAACTCATCATCATATAACATCTTAATTTCAAATTTACTGAGAATATATTGAGCGATTTGACTAATTTTGACCATAACTTCTTATTTAATTAAGAGTGTGTTATTAGTTAGTTCATTCATAACAGAAGTTATTAATTCCAAGGAATTTTTGTCTTAGATGATTTGATATCAATATTATCAGTGATTTGTTATTGCTTGTGTTAGTGTGTCTGTATTGTTTGGATAATTAACACAAACAATCAACATGAGCAATTATGTGGTTGGAGCTTATTAACCTTCAAAGTTAGAGAACAACTCTGATTTCAAAACCTGGAAAATCAGATTCAGGAACCACGTCAACTATACAGATTCTGATTTGGGGTGTCAATTGCTGAAGTTCTTTACATTCCCCTACTTAGGACCTGATTATAATGACAACAATCAGCCCATAAGTTTGAAAAATCTATCTCCTTATGATGCCAAGAAGTCCAAGTCAACATCAAGGCATATAGTATGCTTACTATGGCTTTACTTGAAAACTCTTGATCAGGTGTGAAGCATATGAAACAGCAACTCATTATGCAAAATTCTTGACACTTTATGTGAGGGAAGTGATGAGATAGAAGCATCAGAAGATATCCTGCGTTCATAGTATGAGACATTCCATCATATTCAGGGTGAATATGTTCCTCAATAACTCCACAGATTTATGCAACTTGTTACTGAGATGAATATTCTTGAGTTGAAGTACAGTAATGAGGAACTGAACAAAAGATGCTACATACCTGCCTGAAAGTTGGACTCAAACTGTGTCTATGTTCAAATACAATGATTTAAAGGCAATTGGACTAGATACTTTGGTAGCCAAGGTAGAACCATTGGAGTTGGATGAGAAACAGGAACAAGAGTGTAAAAGCATCAATAGCACCATACCAATTCAAAGAACAAAGGGTGCTGGAAGTGCTTTTTATTCCACGTGATGAAGGAAGCTCTTGGTTGAGAGTGATGATGAAGAAGAAGCTGGTTTCTATGCAGCAAAGTCTTTTAAATCTACTTTCAAAGCAGTTCTAACAACAAGAAGAAGGGAAATTTGATATATTCTAAAAGTTCAGTATAAAGGTCATCACCCAGCAAAAGCAACACCAAATCTGAACCAATCACTGTGGTTCTAGAATCAAAGAACAGAAAGCACATTTGCAGCATTCAGTTCAAGCTTTTCAAGCTTCTTACTTGGTAGTACTCTGACTCCTGCTCACATCTGCCAATAAGACCTAGAAAACTTCATCCTGATGAAGTGGATGAGATGGATCTACAATGGCAAATGGCCATGATTGCTTACAGGCCAAGATGTATATGAGAAGAAACAAGGGACTATCTGTTGCCTGAAGACACAAAAATTGGTGTTGATAAATCAAAGGTGAGGTGTTACACATGTAATTGTATGTTCACTTCTCAAGGGAATGCAACAACATCAACAATCAACAATCACAACAACACAAGACAAGCACATCAGAGAAGCTTCAAGCAACCTCAGCTTACAAACTCATCCCCACCACACTCAAGTTCTGCAACAGGTACTAGTAATTCTAAAGAAACTGGTTTAATTATTTTGCAGGATGGTACTTATGTCTGGAGCATGTATGAGAAGGAAGTGTAGGAGGAGAATCAAGCATTGATGGCAAACCTGGAGAACAAAGTTCCACCCATGGCCAGAGAGGTAAAGGATAGGTTATGTTCACTAACATGTGTTGAAGAGGTAGAAAGATACAGGGTCCATGCTCAACAGTTGGCTGATGAAGTCAAAGAAACAATGATTTTGAATGAATCTCATGTTAGAGAACATAAATCATATCATGTCAAAATCACTTCTTTACAAAAAGATTTGGATAAACTTGTTTCTGAAATTTATAATTTGAAAGCACAAGTTGAGCATTTGACCACCTCTTTAACAAAATCAATTTCTGATCATGCATCTACTAAAGTGAAACTTTAGAAGTTCCAATTGTCATCACAGCAATCAAATAATAGGTATGGGTTGGGATTTAATGTTGTTACACCACCAGTGAATAATAACTACACCACCGTACCTGAGTCCATGACCAATAGTCTATCAAATCATTTTGTATCTAGCACCAAAACTGAATCAAAAGTTGAAAATAATGAAGTGGTAAATGGTGAAGATACTAAAATCAATGAAACTTATTCATCTGAATCAGAACTTTCAAAACAAAATGAATTAGAATTTGACTTTGATGACTATGATCATTTGGATGAGGTTGATGAGCCTAATGAACAAGAATGTGCTGGTTTGGGTAAGGGTAAAAATGTGGTAATTGAACCTATAATTCCCAAAGTTCTTGAGGAGACCAAGCTACCTTATCCTATCAAACAAAGAAATTTGTTGGTCAGCTAAATGAAGGAATTCAAGAGCTAAACAAAAAGCACAAAAGTTAGTCAGCAAAAAGAACTACAGAGGAAGGAGAGAAAAACACTTTAGCAGAGCATCTGCGGAAGAAGAAGACTAGTTCTCATACATCCGTAGAAAAGCAAAGGAAAAATGTTCCAAAGGCAACATCCGTAGAAATCTACGACAGAAGAAATCATCTGCTGAATCTCAACTGTAAGGCCCCGTTTCCGGAAACCTCCAGTTTGGTCAATCATAGCATTAAATTATGTCAAGCATATACATATGGTAAAACATCGTACGGATTTAAAATTTTCAAAAGCCATTCATTGCATTATATTTAATGTTGCCAAATAATACAACGATGTATAATAGGAGTTACAAAAGAACCGTTTAGTTGCATTATAAACAACATAAGTAACATGCACGAATGGATGCCAGTCTTGCCCGCCAAGTAACTTTTCCCGTGTGCCATCCTCAGCAACTGTTCCCTGCCAACTGAAAATGCGTAAAAGTCAGTGTTGCTGAGTGAGTTTGCTAGTTTTAAAAGCATTAAATTACCTTGTTTATAATAAAATATCCTTTTCCTTAAAATACATCCTTTACTTTCGTTCATGAGCATTTATCGTACATACATCAAGGTATAACCTTATTATCTTCCATTATCGCACGTATTCGTTCGTTTTCGTACTTTTTCATTATCTTTCACTTCTATCCAGATCCTATCATAAGCTATACCCCATCGTTAGGCACAAAGCCCCTCAGTCTCGGGGTAAGCGCAAGGATCCCATATCACACGTATGGATCAGTCACAAGACTGATCCCCTTGTGTGACCTTCATGGGTTAAATCGCACGTTATATAACACACAGTTGAGCTAACAACTCTCAATGTTGTGAACCTCTCTAAAACTTTGCTTGCAAGACTTTTCATTCCTCTTTATGTTCCACTTTTCATTATCATTAATCTTTCACTTCATTATGATAATACTTTATGTATACGAGCATAATCACACCACGTAAAGTCACATAATATCACGTATATGGAACATAAGAACAGCCATAATCATGCATAACATCAACACATATAACCATCAAACATCCCAGAGCTTAAACCTTAAATTTATATTTCTCAAAACTTTGAAATTTTTCTAAGTCTTTTAGGCGCATGAGCACTATGTAGGCGCCTGAGTACTATGCAGGCGCATGAGTACTTGGGTGCATGAGGTACACTTATACATTTGGGCAGTGGGCGCATGGGCACTATTGGGGCGCATGGGGTCGAACTTAGTCTTTTTGGCTAAGTATCAAGCATATGAGCCTACCACTTAGGCGCATGGGCAAATATCCAGGCGCATGAGCCCTATTTGGGCGCATGAGAAGGGACTTAAACATTTTAAGAAATTCAGGCGCATGAGCATACTTAGTTCGAACTTACACTGTTCCGACCCAAATCATCATCCTAAATGGTTCTCAACCCATAATTAACTTACAAGGCACCTAAAATAACATAAAACCATACAACACAACCTACCATACACAAACATACATACGGAGCATACTTAGTTCGAAACTTACACTGTTCAGAACCCAAATCATCATCTAAATGCGTCTCAACCCATAATAACTTCAAGGCACCTAAAATAAGCATAAAACCATACAACACACCTACCATACACAAACATACATACGGATAGCATTCATAAAAGTTGTAAAATGTTTTATGCATTTTCAGCCCCAAAATACATTTAAAAAAGAAAACCGAGGATCTAGAACTATCCTAATGTTGCCTTCAAGTAAAACTCCACCAACTTAAGGGCACACCGAGTCCAAACACCTAAAAACACAACAAAACACCAACCAAGCACAAAGAACACATAAAACTCGGTTTTAAGGTGAAAACCCAACAAAACCGAACAAAAACACAAAGAACACCTACCTACGAATTTTCAGCTTCTTCTTCTTGAATAACAGAGAGAAACTCTGTTCTTCTTTCTTGTTCTTGTTCCAGCCAAAAGCAAAAGGTGTAAAGGCAGTGGCATGGGTTTATGCCTTTTAAACATTAAAATAATAAGGTTTGTACTTTTTACACTTTGGCCCCTCACTAGTGCTCCTTTTCTTTTCTCTTCTTAATACTTTGCTTTTCTTTGTTTTGACAAAATTTCGGGTGTTACAAGTCCACCCCCCTTTAGAGGTTCATCCCAAAACCTATCATTCTTCAAATAGTTGTGGGTAATGTGTCTCATTTCTTCTTCAGTTTCCCACGTAGACTCAGATCCCTTCCTGTGCCTCCACTGCACATGCACCAGTGGAACCACATTCCGCAGCCTCTTCTCTTTCGGTCTATGATTGCCACTGGTTGTTTACATAGTTATGCGCCATCTACTTTGATGTCCTCCAGTGTACAATCTTATCTTCATCAGCTAGACATTTTCTCAGATGAGACACATGGAATATTGAATGAATTCCACTTAACTCATCGGGTAGCTCCAATCGATAGGCCACCTCTCCTACTCGTGCAATAATACGGAAAGGTCCTATGTATCTCGGGCTTAACTTACCCCTCTTTCTAATCCGGATGATCCCCTTCCAATGTGAGACCTTCAACATGACTCTATCGCCCACGTTGAACTCAATCGGTCAACTCCTTTTATCGGCATACGACTTTTGTCTATCTTTGCCGGCTTCATAAAGGCTTGATATTCTCTAACTTCTCTGTCGTAGCCTTGATCACCTCAACTTCCCAACTCTTTCTGCCTGATGTCAACCCAACACACGGGCGTTCTACACCTCCTACCATATAGCATCACATATGGTAGCATACCAATGCCGGCATGATAACAATTGTTGTATGAGAATTCAGCTAACGGTAAGTGTTCATCCCAACTTCCTCCAAAGTCTATCACGCATGCTCGGAGCATATCCTCAAGCGTTTGGATCGTCCTCTTAGACTGACCATCTGTCTGAGGGTGGTAAGCCATATTGATGTATAGCCTCGTGCCCATCGCGTAGTGAAATCTCTTCTAAAACTTGGATGTAAACCGAGTGTCACGGTCCGACGCAATAGACACCAGTACACCATGACGAGGTAAAATCTCCTTGATGAATAAATCCGCCAACCTTTCGGAAGAATACATCTTGCGAATCGGTAGAAAGTGAGCACTCTTCGTCAGGCGGTCAACTATCACCCATATGGCATCGTACCCATTTCGTACGTGGTAACTTTGTAATAAAGTCCATGGTGATGTGCTCCCATTTCCACTCGGGTATATCCATAGGTTGGATCTTCCCATATGGCTTCTGATGCTCTACCTTCACTTACAAGCAAGTAAGGCACTTGCTCATATACTCCACAACATCACACTTCATACCCGGTGCCAGTAATATTTCTTCATATCATGATAAATCTTAGTAGCATTGGGTTGAATGGAGTATCGAGTCTTATGAGCTTCGTCCATGATCAGACCCCGTAGGTCTCCATAACGAGGCATCCACATCCGTCCAAAGCGGGTTCTAACTCTGAAAGTATTTTCAGCCAACTCCGTGACTGGACCTCTCATCCTTTCAGAGTTAAGGCGATCTTCTTTCAACGCCTCATCTTGGAACTCATTAACCTATGTCATCATATCGGAGGTCATAATCAACTGGTAAGCTTTCACCCGGATTGGCTCGGGTCTCTCCTTCCAGCTAAGGGCATCTGCCATTACGTTGGCTTTGCCCGGATGATAGTGGATTTCACAATCATAATCCTTGATCAATTCTAGCCACCTCTTTTTCCTCATATTAAGGTCCTTCTGATCAAAGAAGTATTTCAAACTCTTATGGTCTGTGAAGATAGTGCACTTCGTCCCTTACAAATAGTGCCTCCAATTCTTCAGTGCAAAGACCACAACCACTAGCTCCAAGTCATGAGTGGGGTAATTAGCCTCATGGATTTTCAACTGTCGGGACGCATAGGCTATTACTCTTCCCCTCTGCATTAGTACGCAACCCAATCTCGAATAAGAAGCATCTGAATAGACCACTAAGTCTTCGTTCCCTTCAGGAAATGTCAAGACAGGAGCTTGAGTCAATCTCATCTTTAACTCCTCAAAATCATTCTCCTGTTCCAGACCCCATACAAACTTTACGTCCTTGCAGGTCAACTGGTCAATGGTGAGGCTACCTTGGAAAAGTCTTGGATAATCTTCTGTAGTAGCCCGTCAAACCAAGAAACTACGAATCTTGGATGGCGTCTTTGGAGACTTCCATTGCATCACTGCCTCAACCTTTGCCAGGTCCATCATGATTCCTTCAGAATTTACCATGTGACCCAAAAATTGAACTTCACTAAACCAGAAAGTGCACTTAGAGAATTTAGCATACAGCCTCTCTCTTCTAAGCGTCTCCAATACTTTGCGTATGTGGCTGGCATGTTCTTCTTTGCTCTTTGATAAATCAGGATCATCAATAAACACAACACTGATTTATCCAACATCGGCTGACACACTCGGTTCATCAATCCATAAAAGCAGCTGGTGCATTAGTTAACCAAAGACATAACGAGGAACTCGTACTGTCCATAACGCGTATGAAAAGCTATTTTAGGGACATCTTGCTCCTTCACCTTCAATTGATGGTAGCCAGATCGAAGATCTATTCTTGAGAACAACTGGCACCTTGGAACTGGTCAAAAAGTCATCAATTCTAGGTAGTGGATATGTTCTTCACCATCAACTTGTTTAACTCGGTAGTCAATGCAATCCTCATACTACCGTCCTTCTTCTTTACAAACAAGACCGGAGCACCCCAGGGTGAGATGCTCGGTCGGATGAACCCCTTGTCCAGCAACTCTTGCAGCTGAACCATTAGTTCCTTCATTTCAGACGGAGCCAATCGATATGGTGCCTTGGCAATTGGCTGAGCACCAGGTATCAAATCGATCTGAAACTCGATCTCGCGGTCCGGTGGCACACCTGGTAAATCTTCTGGGAACACTTTTGGAAAGTCACATACAGCTGGTACATCAGACAATTGTTGTACTGACTCATCCACATCCTTCACGTAAGCCAAGTAGGCACTACATCCACGTTTCATGCAATTCTCTACCACCAACATCGAAATCACTTTAGGAACCGTAGTCACTCAATCACCGTAGACCATCACTAAACTTCCATCGAGTGTAGTTGATCGGATTATTTTCTTGCGACACATAATATTCGCCTCATAGGCTGCTAACCAATCCATCCCTAGAACAACAAAAAATCCACTTAGGGGCATCATAAATAATTTGGCAGAGAACCTATGGCCTTCCAATTCTATATCACAATCCTCTATCATCTCAGAAATTCTGGTAGACTTACCAATAGCAGTTTCTACTTCGAAGGGCACATCAATATTTCTACTACTAGCAGGCAACTCCTACTAGCACCAGTATCAAATAACACAGAGGCACAAGTTTGGTTTACTAAGAACATACCTGACACGACATCGGGGTCCACTCTGGCCTCCTCCCTGGTCATCGTGAATGCTCTAGCACTTGCCCTCTATCCTTCATTCTTCGTCCACTTCTTCGACCCAGAACTTTCAGCCCTCGGCTTGTTGCAATCCCTGCTCAGATGGCCCTCTTCACCACAGTTATAACACCTTACAACCCCACACTCTTTTGCCACGTGACCGGGCTTCCCACATTTGAAGCAGACGTTCAATCCCTACTTACACTCTCCAGTATGCTCCCTTCCACATTTACCACACCTCTTCGCCCCCGCACCTGGTGTCATCACCCTTCGATCATCCACCCTTGCCCTCGTGTTATTTGGAGTGAAACCACCACATCCAAACCGCTTTCCATTCCAATTCCTGTCACCACCACCCTTCTTACTCACCTCAGCCACCTCTCTCTCATCATACAACCTCCCTACCAAATCCACCACTGACCTAAAGGTACTCGGTCGGGCAGCAATCATGTGCCTGCGGATATCCACCGGCAATCCCTGAATATACCTCTTGATCTTTCTGGACACCGACATTGCCTGATCCGGCACCAGTCTTGCCATCTCATTGAACTTGGTGGTGTACTGCTGATGGGTCATGGTTCCCGCCTCTAGCTGCAGGAACTCCCTCTCTATCTTGTCGAGCTCTCGGTGAGGGCAGAATTCCTCAATCACCATCTTCTTTAGTTCTTCCCACCTCATCTTTCCGATGGCCCTACTGCCCTCAGCTTGGACAATATTGTCCCACCAACATAAAGTTGAGTCTATAAACAAGTGAGTAGCAAACTTCACCTTTTGGTCCTCCCTACACTCACTAATCTCCGCCACCGCCTCCATTTCTCAAATCCAGCGGTAAGCAGCAGCAGCATTACTATTGCCATCAAAAGTTGGGGGTTTGCATCGCTGGAAGGCCCCGTAGCTGCACCCCTTCACGGTTTCCCGCAATACCACCTCCTCCTCATCACTAGAGGCCGCCATCTTAGCGTTCAGTTCTTCCCCTTCACCATGATCTCTCTCACCCCTCCTTCTCCAGAAAGCTTTCTTTCTCTCCTCCTCCTTCTCCTTTTTCTCATCCTCTCTCACTGCACGGCTGACCTTGGTCACCACAGACGGTAGGATCGTCTGCATGACCTGTTGCACTTCCTCCACAACTGCCTCCTTCACTGAGGCTCTCAAGTTAGCACTCTCATCACCGCCCTCCTCGTGATGAAGCTCGGGCTCAGCAGGAGCCGTCTCAGTAGTCTTAGTCTTGTTCCTCGTGACACGTGGTCCAGCACCACGACCAGCTTGTGCTCCTCCTCGTGAAGCCTTCGATGATCTACCACCAGCCATCCTCTAAACACTATAAGATTCAAACACCAACACAGTCATTCAAGGTAATAGCTCAGTTTATGTCAAGTATAGTAAGTCCCTAATTACAGTGGCCAGTTGTGATTAGCCACTTACTTTACTCTTCATCCCCCGAGCATTTCCTATCCTAACTACATCAGTACTCAAATCTACTAAGGGCACATAAATCAGATAACACACGCACATAATATCGGTTAACATTTAAGAAAAGAAATACCTGATGGCACGTAGCTACTTGGGCTGGCATCCCTTATTTCGATCCCATTCTCAGTTAAGGTTAGGTTTGAAAATATTACCCATTTATCTTAAACTTTGGCTTGATACCAACTTAAGGCCCCATTTCCGGAAACCTCACAGTTGGTCAATCATAGCATTAATTATGTAAAAACATATAATATCGTAAAATCATAGCGGATTTAAAATTTTCAAAAGCCATTCATTGCATTAATATTTAATGTTGCCAAATAATACAACAATGTATAATAGGGTTTCAAAAGAAAGTTTAGTGCATTATAAAACAACATAAGTAAATGCACGAATGGATGCCAGTCTTGCCCGCCAAGTAACTTTTCCTGTGTGCCATCCTCAGCAACTGTTACCTGCCAACTGAAAATGCATAAAAGTCAGCGTTGCTGAGTGAGTTCTAGTTTTAAAAGCATTAAAGTACCTTGTTTATAATAAAATATCCTTTACTTTCATTCATGAGCATTAATCGTACATACGTCAAAGTATAACTATTATCTTCCATTATCGCACGTATTCTTCGTTTCGTACTTTTTCATTATCTTTCACTTCTATCCAGTTCCTATCCTAAGCTATACCCCATCGTTAGGCACAAAGCCACCTCAGTCTCGGGGTTAAGCGACAAGGATCCCATATCACACATATGGATCAGTCACAAAGACTGATCCCCCTGTGTGTGAACCTTCATGGGTTAAATAGCACGTTAGATAACACACAGTTGAGCTAACAACTCTTAATGAGTTGTGAACCTCTCTAAAACTTTGCTTGCAAGACTTTTCATTCATTCGTTATGTTCCACTTTTCATTATCATTAATCTTTCACTTCATTTATGATAATACTTTACGTATACGAGCATAATCACACCACGTAAAGTCACTTAATATCACTTAATATGGAACATAAGAATAGGCCATAATATGGAACATAAGTAGACACCTAAGTACTATGCAGGCACATGAGTACTTGGGCGCATGGAAGTTAGGAGCCTGAACTAACACTTAGGCGTATGAGCAATTTTCTGGGCGCATGGATAGTATTTGGGCGCATGAGGTACACTTATGCTTTGGGCAGGGGCGCATGGGCACTATTGGGGCGCATGGGGTGGAACTTAGTCTTTTGGCTAAGTATCAGGCGCATGAGCCTACCATTTAGGCGCATGGGCAAAATCCAGGCGCATGAGCCTATTTGGCATGAGAAGGGACTTAGGCGTTTTAAGCAATTTCAGGCGCATGAGCATCTTAGTTCAAAACTTACACTGTCCAGACCCAAATCATCATCCTAAATGGTTCTCAACCCATAACTAACTTACAAGGCCCTAAAATAAGCATAAAACCATACAACACAACCACCATTCTCAAACATACATACGGTTAGCATACATAAAAGTTGTAAAACGTTTTATATGCATTTTCAGCCCCAATACGTTTAAAACAAGAAAACTGGGGATCTAGAACTCACCTAATGTAACCTAAGTAAAACTCCTCGAACTTGAGGGCACAACGAGTCCAAACCCTAAAAACACAACAAAATACAACCAACACAAAGAACACATAAATCGGTTTAAGGTTGAAACCCAACAAAACGAACCAAAAAACAATGAACACTACCTACGCATTTTCAGCTTCTTCTTCTTGAATAACCAAGAGAAACTCTGTTTTCTTTATTATTTCTCGTTCCAGCCGAAAGCAAAAGGTGTAAAGGCAGTGGCATGGGCGGCCAGCCTTTTAAACATTAAAATAATAAGATTTTGTACTTTTACACTTTGCCCCCTCCACTAGTGCTCCTTTTCTTTTCTCT
The DNA here is from genome assembly GCA_025506505.1 of Flaveria sonorensis. Lineage (NCBI taxonomy): Eukaryota > Viridiplantae > Streptophyta > Magnoliopsida > Asterales > Asteraceae > Flaveria > Flaveria sonorensis. The sequence goes on along the minus strand of CM046440.1, from coordinate 16,921,502 downwards.
TCTTAATACTTTGCTTTTCCTTTGTTTCTGACAAAATTTCAGGAGTTACCCAAACTGTCAAGAAAGTCAAGAAACAATAAAGATTTGTGAATCCTCAGCAACAAGAAAAAGATCCTTCAGCTGTAAAAATTGAAAGAGAATTGAAAAAGAAGCAGAAGAAGACAGTGGAGTCAAAGAGTGAAGCTGAAGACAAATATTGCAAGTGGTGTGACATGTATAACCACAGCACAGTTGACTGTTACTTCAGCAGTTACTGCTCCATATGCAACATGAACAATCACATGACAGCTGATTGTTACTTAAACGAGCAACTGTGCTATTTGCAACAAGAAGAATCATTCTTCTCAAGAGTGCTACTTCAACAAAAAGAACAAATTAAAGTGCCAAAGAAGCAACAATCTGAGAATGCTGAATTAGACTCATAGTCTTCTGAAAATGAAGAATCAAAGGTGCAAAAACAAAAGAAGCAGCAACCAAAACAAAAAGTGCCAAAGGTAAAGAAGCCAACATTTGCTGCTGATCAAGCAAAGAAGAAGAAGGAGAAGAAACATCTTCAAAGTAGGACACCTCACAAGAAGGTAGTGTTGCAGGAAGATGAAGCTTTCTTTGATCACTTTAAAAAGGGTAATCATGTACCTCAATCAAAGACAAAAGATGCTGAAACTTTTTCTAACAAAGTGTCATCTTCAAGTTTGAAGCAAAAGGTAATCAAAGAAGAAGTGACAAAGGAATGACCATGAAACAAGATCAAAGTGCTTCAAGCTCATCTTCAACAGAATCATCCTCACCCCAAACAGAACATAATGAATCAATTGGGTGTAAAAACAATCTTAAGACATCTAGGCTCATTCATGATAGAGTAACAATTCTAGATAACAATGGCAAGCCTAAGATATTAAGGCTTGGGCTCCACTTTCTAATTGATTTCATTATTTTGCAGGAACATCCATGGAGGACTAACAACAAGTGCAATGTTAACAGAGGTTGTTCCAGGCATATGACAGGAAACTGTTCTCTCCTCCATGATTTTAAACATAAAAATGCTTCATATGTGGCATTTGGTGGGGATAAGAAGGGAGGTAAAATTTTTGGTGAAGGAATGGGAACAAATGGGGTACTCAAATTTGAGAAAGATAACTTCTGTGAAAATTTACAATTCAATTTGTTAAGTGTATCACAAATTTGTGATCAAAATTATACCACTTTATTTGATAACACTTATTGTTACATTCCTAAGCTAGGTTTTTAAATTCCAGCAGACTGGATCCTTCTTAAAGCACCAAGAAAAGGCAACACATATGTTCTGGACATGAACAACACCTCTCTAATAAGCAATGAAACATGCCTGATCTCTAAGTCATCAAAAGATGAAGCTCAACTGTGGCATAGAAGAATGGTTCATTCAAACATGAAGAACATGAATAAGTTGGTCAAAAATGACTTAGTCATTAGCCTTCCGAAGAAAGAATTGTACTGTTCTAATCATTGTTCATCATGCTATACAGGAAAACAGCATAGGATGTTACACAAGTCGAAAAAATTAACACAAACACAACACAACTCAAAATGCTTCACATGGATCTTTTTGGTCCAACCAATGTATTGAGCATTGGTAAAAGGCAATATTTTTTGGTGATTCTTGATGATTTCACTAGATTCACATGGGTGTTTTTCTTAAAATATAAGAGTGAAACATCAAAAACACTAATGGAGTTTATCACTAAGATTGAAAATCAACTTGATTTAAAGATCATAATCATAAGAAGTGATAATGGATCAGAATTTGTTAATCATGTTTTATATTCCTTTTACAGGAACAAAGGCATAGCCAGACAATTCAGTGCACCAAGAACTCCACAACAAAATAGAGTTGCTGAAAGAAGAAACATGACTCTAATTGAAGCAGCAAGAACAATGCTAGCTGATTCACAGTTGCCTATCACATTTTGGGCAGAAGCAGTGAACACATCATGCAATGTTCAGAACAGAACTTTAATTGTCAAAGAATATAATAAAACACCTTATGAACTTTTGTTTAAAAGGAAACTATTTATAGGTTATCTTAGAGCTTTTGGGTGTCATGTGTCTATTTTAAACACCAATGATCAATTGGGAAAGTTTGATGAAAAAGCTTATGATGGTTTCTTTGTTTGTTACTCATCAACATCTAAATCATATAGGGTCTACATTCCTCATCACAACATTGTGGAGAAAACACCTAATGTATCTTTTGATGAATCCTTATTTTCAAAATCTGTAAAAGGATCATCTTGGTTGTTTGATATAGATGCATTAACAAACTCATTTAATACTAGTTATTTGAATGTTAAAGGTCCTGTGGATACTTGTTATCCTTATGTACCTCTAAGTTTGAGTGAAGTGTAATTGACAGCAGATCCTCCAAGAATAACCCAGACACATACTTCAAATGTTGTTGATCCAGGCCCTTCATCTCAAACAAGCAATGACAATTCTGATGGAAATGGAAATTCAACTTCAGCAGAAGTTAACAATGCTTCCGCAGAAGTTCCTTCTACATCCATAGATGTTCCAACTTCTGAAGATGATTTTTTTTCTTTCTTCTGGAGTTCCCAATCCATCAAAAAACATTCCAACGACATTCACATCTACATATCAACGAACTACCACATCTGTAGTTGTTCCCGTAACTACTACGAAAGTTATACCTACATCTGCGGAAACACAAAATCATGAAGATGGAATTCATTCAGCATCAGAAGACCAAAATGATGAGGATTTTGACCACTTTGTTGATTCCCCATTTCAGCTGGATCCATCTCCATCAACCATCTTCACCAACTTGGAATCATCTATTCCAGTTCAATCAATACCAACAACAAGAATTCATAAGCATCATCCAATAGAAAACATTATTGGTAATCTTAATGAAAGAACCATAAGAAGTCAAGGGGGAGCTGCCAATATTTGTCTGTTCTCCGGTTTTCTTTCACAAGTGGTTCCAGCCAACATATCTGCAGCTTTAAAAGACAACAGCTGGATTGAAGCAATGCAAGAAGATCTTTAACAGTTCAGAAAGCAGAAAGTTTGGAATCTAGTTGATCTTCCTTATGGCCAATATCCAATTGGTACAAGATGGCTTTTCAAGAACAAACTAGATGACAGAGGTATCATCATCAGAAACAAAGCAAGGCTGATAGCACAAGGCTATACTCAAGAAGAAGGAATAGACTATGATGAAGTCTTTGCCCTAGTTGTAAGGATTGAAGCCATTAGAGTCTTTCTAGCCTATGCTTGACATAAGAAGTTCACTGTTTACCAAATGGATGTAAAATGTGCATTCTTATATGGTAAAATTGATGAAAAGGTCAATGTTGCCCAACCACCAGGCTTTGAAGATCCTGATTACCCACATAGAGTATTCAAGCTTGACAAAGCTTTGTATGGCCTTCATCAAGCACCTAGAAAATGGTATGAAACATTGTCATCCTTCTTGCTCAAGCATGGTTACAACAGGGGAACCATTGATCAGACCCTCTTTCTCAAGCATGATCATCAAGACCTCTTGGTTGTCCAAGTCTATATGGATGATATCATCTTTGGGTCAACAAACAAAAGATTGTGTCAAGACTTTGAATCTTTGATGAAATCCGAGTATCAAATGAGCTCCATGGGAGAATTAACATTCTTCCTTGGTTTGCAAGTTCATCAGAAACCAGATGGTTTTTCATCAATCAGGAAAAGTATGTGAATCAATTCTTGATGAAGTACAACCTTGTTAAGTCTTCTTCATGCAAAACACCAGCATCAACAATAGATAAGATTGTACCTGATCCTAAAGGGAAGTCTGTTGATTGAAGATTATATAGATCTATGATAGAACCTTTAATGTACTTAACTACCAGCAGACCTAACATAATGTTTACTATGTGTGTTTGTGCTAGGTACCAATCAGATCCAAAGGAGTCGCATCTGAATGTAGTTAAGAGGATATTCAGATACCTTAAGGGAATTGAGCTCTTGGACTTTGGTATCCCAAAGAAGGAGACTTCAACCTCTACTCATATTCTGATAGTGATTTTGGAGGGTGTAACAACAACAGGAAATCAACCACTGGAGGTTATCAATTAATAGGACCAAGACTAGTTTCATGGCAGTGCAAAAAGCAAAAAAAAGTTTCAGTATCCACAGCTAAGGCTGAATACATTGCTGCTTTAGCTGGTTGCTCTCAAGTTTTGTGGTTGCAAAACCAACTACTTGATTATGGTTACAATTTTCTTCAAACACCAATACATATTGATAACTCAACTGCTATGTTTATCACTGCTAATCTAGTGCAACATAGTAAAACAAAACATATTGAAATCAGATACTTTTTTCTGAGAGACTGCTCAGAAAAAGGTTTAATCAAGTTGATCAAAGTGGATACAACAAATCAGCTTGCTGATTTATTCACTAAAACCTTTGACTCAGTAAGATTTAATTTCTTAATTGAGTCCTTAGGCATGATCAATTTAGATTAAATAATCAACACAAAGAAACGCATGATCTGTCCTATAAAAAAAACCAAAAACATTCATAAAACAAATAAAACTCCAAAAAAAATATTGTCTTATTTTCATGATTCCTTGAATAAGCAGTTCATATTATGGGAAATGATAGCTTGAGTTGAAAATAAACAAGTTCATGCATAACATAATGTCAAGGTGAAATTATGGCCAAATCCATTTTGAGGAGCAAGCAAGCAAGTCTTATCCTGCTATGATCAACTTACTCACCTAAGCACACTATGTTGTAACACTTTATAACCTCTATCTTTACGCATCATGAACTCTCTGTTTTGCGTAAGCAAAGACCTGAGTTCTTAGGCACCTCTGTTTTACGTGAGTAAAGACTTGGTGTCCTGATACTGATCATCAAATGGTTCCAAAAAGGAACAGCTCTAAAAGAATCCATTGTGATCAACTGTATATTAATTCTGAGCTTAAAAAATCATATCAGTATTAATGAGATTTCAAAGAAATCTTAGGATAGAGCTTATAACTTACAGAACATAGTTTTAAGTGTGAAAAAATGGTAAATTCACTCATCAACGGAGGACAAACTCTAATGTGAATTGAATGTGGAGTCCATATTTGTCTATCTTTAATCAATACCAAAACATGATAAACAGCATGACAAGTTGAAACTATATTCTTTCTTGAATTTATGTGGATCATAATACTTGCAATCAGCAGTAGATCTATGTCTACCATTATCAAATAAAACAGTCATCAGGAAGTTACTTAGTGTCATAGTATGATCCCATTGTATGATGTAAATGATTGTAAATACATTTAAGTTTCTTTGATAATAAGTTGGACACATAATTGTTTTTCATGTTATTCTCTATATAAATTTCTGATAAATGAATAATTTCATGATTAATCAAAAATTTAGGGGGAGTAGTCATCAGCATGAACACTGAGTTTAACTCTTCTAAATGATAAAAATTGGATCTTGAGCACTAACTTGGCTGCAGGATATATGAAGTTTTTAACTAAATCAATTTTGCACATTTGTCATGAAACAGAGTCAACAAGGTCCAACAGCAAACAACAAATGATCTAACAATATGTTAGGATCATACAGCAAAAACATTTGCTTCGAAAGAAAATTTTATCAATGTTAACTTAGGAAGAAAAACAAACATTTGCTTCGGAAGAAAATTTTATCAAAATTAACTTCGGAAGAAAATTTTATCAAGATTACATTCGGAAGAAAACATAAGTTTTGCCTTCCGTAGATGTTCTGCGGAAGAATTAACTTGAAACAAGGAAAGTTTTGCCTTTCGTAGATGTTCTGCGGGAGAATTAACTATTCAAATAACCTGGGAAGGGTAAAGAGGGATATGGGACACCACACACATTAAATAAGAGGTTTTTAAATTATCTGAGAGAGTATAAAGGATACCTTGACCGTTGGCATTTCTATTCACTTTTCAGAACACTTTTTCAGACCTAGAAAAACGCTCACAACATAAACCCCCTCTCCGCCAACATTCAAATCTTTCATTCCACACAACAATCCTTCCCTAAATCACCACTCAAACAACATAATCAATATGGCCAATCGATTCGCAAAAGATCACAATGTCTGTGCCTTTCTTAATCCAGAGGATACAGTAGTCGAGGGATGCAGGGATATTATCAGCAATCTGAGAAGATCAAGATTATTCTATGCTTTATCTGCGGATCCTGTCATCTATCAATCGCACAATCTAGATTTCTGGAACATAGCCAAGATTGAGGAAAAAAATGATGAACATGTGATTTTCGCTACTTTAAGAAATGAAGAGTTGAGGGTGGATGAACGAACAATTAGGAGGGTGTTGGAGTTTGGAGATCAAGAAGAGGGACACCCTGATGTATTTGATCATGAATACCTTCAAAAAGTATTCACTTAATGGGTTATGATGGTGACTACCGAAATGGTGAAATCAAAAAGGGGAGGCTGTGCAATCCCTACAGATTCCTGTGTCACACGTACTTAAAATGTCTGTCCAACAAAAAGTCTGGGTTGGATAGATTCTCAAGGCACATCTCATTAGGAATCATTGGTGTATTTAAAGGGAGGATATATAATTATGCTAAGTACATTCTTGAATATTTGTATGACCACATAAGGGTGCAGAAGGAAAACAAGATGTACATGTTTGGAGATTCATTCAGCTAATCATTAATAAAGCAATGCCCAATATTGAAAGAGTAGGTGAAGTGTTTGTTCAAGCTCACCTTGGAAGATCTATGCTTAACAAGATAAGTGGGCAATACCAAGGTGAAGAAATGGAGATGTTTGCACATGTGGTTGATAAGAATGCTGGCATTCTTCAAGAGCTGCTATACCTTGAACAACAATAACCACAAACATCATCAGTAGAGTCTTCTGATCAATAACAACAACAAACACCACCAGCTAAATCCCTTAAACCATAACATCAAGAACCCAATCCTCCTTCACCACCATCCTTTACCAACATAGCAGGTACACCACCTGTCCATCCCATATCTCCACCAAGTGAACACACACAACCCTTATCTCTTTCACTTTCCCAAACATCAATGAACTCTGCTGCAATAGAAGTGTTCACATTTGATGACAATCAACAATCACCATCACACCTAACACCATAACAAGAACCTCAGCCTCTTCCACCTACTCCTGTGATAGACTTAATAGATTCACCTTCCAGTGAGCATACCCAACCTCTCCCACCTGCCCAATCTCAATCATCACTGCACACTGGTGCCACAGAACCTATCTCACCCTATCTCACTCAAACACTTATACATCCAACAACAGAACCAACTTCCTCACCCATACCTATTGAACTAACATCACCTACTGAAAGCCTAACACATATTGAAATACTCAACCTTGATGAGGATGATGAGCATGATGTTGTGAAAGATGGTGCTACAGAAGAGAGGTGTCTAGAAGTTGAAGGGCAGCATGCTTAGGAAGTTGAACAACAGCATGAAATTTCTATAATTGAGCAACAGGATGAAAGTCACTTTGTTGACGTAGTTGCCTAATGAAAATGATTTAAGAGATGAAGAGATAAATGTGAGCAAAAGTTTTCTGGTGGCAAAATACAACAATCTCATCATCAAGAGCAATAAAAAGTTTAAAAAACTAAGGAAATTAAAAGGAGAGATGATGGAGAAAGTTAAGACAATCTCAAAACTAGAAAGGACAATCAAAAAGTTAAGAGAAGAGATTGAAACTAATAATAAAGTGACTGATGCTATGGATAAGCTTTTAACTGAGTCCTGTGAATCTCTTGAGAAAGAAAAACAAAAGAAAGAAAAAGTCCTGACTGAGTATAACAATGCATTGAAAACCATCTCTAAACAGTGCTATTGAAAGTTAAAGATGATGAGATGGAGAGACTAAAGAAGAAGGTGGCTGAACAAGAAGGAATTACTCAACAAGAGCCAATCAAAGAAGCTGTTGTCTTTCCCATGATCAAACCAAAGGAACCAACAATCAAGTATCATAGGAAAAGAAAGTATTTAGGAAAAATCCAAAAAGATGTTATTGAAATTGGAGACACCCCAAAGAGAACAAAAACCATCTCTCCAGAACACACTGAAGAAGAAAGTGATGATGAATGGGAGAATTTAACAAAAGATGATGAAGAAGCAAGGGAAGGTGACCTGCTATCCACTGAAGATATCTTTGAAGAAAGAGCACAATCTTCCATGTTTATGGATTTGATACACAATGGCTTTCCATATGACATGGTTGAGAAGATGAACATGGGTGAGATGATTCAAGTGCTGAAAGAATGTGATCCTGCTAGATTGATGCTTCCAATATGCAATTATGAAACCTTCTCAAAGTTCAAAGCAATTGAGAAGATCAAGAAAGATTTGGGTCACTGTGACTCTAAGAAGCTGACAAAGTATAACATGACTTTTTGGTTGCAAAGTCATAACTATGGGTCTCATAAGCTTAAGGGAAGATTAGTGGGAGAATTAAGAAGCCATGATGGATCATGTGATGCAGGTTGAGCTAGAAACTGGTGTAAGATTCAGAAATGGAGCTCCAAATCCTGCTTACAAACAACAATCAAAACAATCTTTTATGGAGCCAATAGTTGTAGAAAGCAAAGACATGCACAAGGGAAAAGAGAAACTGACCAGGGAGCCAAGGGATGTAATCCCTAACAAAATCTGGCCTCTGGGAACTGTTGTGAGAGAAATAACAAAACAAAAGTATACTCTCATTCAACTATTTGATCACATGACCACCCCAAGATCATCAGAAGACAACAAGATTGTAGTATGGAAGTTTGATTCAGAATGGGAAAGTGCTGTGATAAAGAGAGCATCTGGGATGGTGCAATACTTTCATTGGATGGTTACAATCCTATCACTCCCAGATGCAGACTTGTATACTTTGCAAAACATCCCTATCACCAACTACCCAATCAGTCCAAGGGGAAGAGATTTTTCTATACTGATTGCAAAACTCAAAAACAAGTTTATGTATTGAAGGAAGCAAAGAGAGAGGATGCTAAACACAAACAAAGAAAAAAGAGGCAGAAAAGGTCTCATTCCAGTTCTTCTCAAGCTATTGATGATGAATTTTTAAGGAGAATTGGATATTAAGACAAGGCTGAAGCATCAACTAAAACAATCAAAGGAAATCAGTACTCACTCCCTATCACTGAATAGGGATATGTGGAGAGAACAAAAGAGCTTGTGCTGTATCCTTACTAGAAAGCATCCAGTATAAGATTATTTGATCCAATGGAGATAAAGCTGCTTCATCCAAGCTACACATCCTATCTGCATGATAAATACTTTCCAAAGATGAATTACAAAGTAGATCAAGATGACTTATGCTTGTATGTGCACATCATTCAAGTAATAGACAAGCTGCATGCCAAAGCATACAAAAGAAGAAAATTTGAGGCTGGTCAGCTTATGACATCTGAAATTCCCACTATTACTGAGCTCAGAATGTCAGAGCAAGATGAACTAGAAGTGGTTGCTCACAACAGTGTAGTGGCAACACTGACCACTAAAGAGGACATACTTTGTCTGAATTACAAAACATTGAAGAAAATGCGCAAAATGAAGATTAAGTATCCATATCAAGATCAAAGGGAAGCTGTTGGATACTTCAATACAAAGATTTTGGCTAGAGTTCAAGAATTGAGAGACCTAAACAGATGACTACAAGAGGCTAAACCTAAGAAGGAGTATTGTTAGGACTAGATTCAATGTATAGGTTTAGCTGACTTAGTCAACTCTTGTAATAAATCATTGTATATCTCCTTTTTCTTTGTAATGCATGATTTATAAGTTAACCCAAATTATTATTTGTGTTGATTTCATGTAATTACAGGAAAACATCATACTTGGTCAATTTTGAAAATTGACAAAGTGCAAGAACTTCTACGGATGAATAAGTTTGTTCTTCCGTAGATGTTCTACGGAAAACAAGAACCAAGTCAACATGCATTCGTAGATCTCCTGCAGAAGCACAACGACATCTGCTGAACAAGTCCAAAGAAGTGCTGCTTCTGAACAAGAGCTTGCTCCTGAGGATGAAGTTCAAGATGATCATAGATCCTACGAAAGAACAATTTCCTACGGAAGACCAACTTCCTACGGAAGACCAACTTCCTACGGAAGAACAACTTCCTACGGAAGAACAACTTGCATGAGCACTCATCAAGTACTTCACAAAGTCAACAAGTCAAGCTGACTGAAGTGATGTCATCAGTTAACATCTACAGAAGATTGACTCTGTCAGAGGACTTAAGAAGTCACATCAGGAATGTTACAGCTGTAACTTTCTTACCACAATAAGGAAAGTTATAGTTTCCATTGTAAAAGGTGAATCCCTCTGCCTATAAATATAAGGCATGGATGCACTCAATTAAAGAGGTGATTGAGTAGGCGATTGAGCGATATCGATACAAAAATAAAGTTTCTCATATTCATAGAAACGATATCAATCAATCACTCAAAATAGCAAAACATAGCAAAACATCAAGAACACCAAGAACAATATTGAAGATTACCAGATCATCCAAATAGCAATAGTCATTGTAATCAAGTTATTATCTATGAAAACAAAATGAAATAATCTTTCAGTTGCATTATATTATTCTTTTTTCAATTTGCTTCATCTGTTCTTAGTCGATTTCAATTTCATAAATAATTAATTAGAAAACCAAATATTGATAATTCTGCGATCTTTATTTACTAAATCAAACTAATAATGCCTGTTTCGATCCTTGGATTCACAAATCTCATTTGAGAGAACATAAATTATATCAGGTCAAAATCACCTCCTTACAAAAGGATTATAAACTTGTATCTGAAAATTATAATTTAAAAGCACAAGTTGAGCATCTGACTACCTCTTTAACAAAATCAATGTCTGATCATGCACCTACTGAAGTGAAACTTTAGAAGTTTCAATTATCATCTCAGCAATATGAAAAACTCTTGAACTCTCATATTGAATCAAAGAACAGGAATGGGATGGTTTTTAATGCTGTTGCACCTCCTATAAATGATAACTACACCATTTTACCTGAGTCAATGACCAACAGTTTGTCAAACCATTTTGTATCAAGTTCCAAAATTAAACTAGAAATTAAAACTAATAATTTGGTAAATGGTGATGATACTGAGATGGGTGAAACTGAGATTGGGTCATCTGAATCCGAATGTTCAAAACAAACTAATTCAAAATTTGACTTTGATGAGTGTGATGACTTGAATGCATTTGATGAGCCTAATGCTGGGATGGGTAAAGGAAAGAATGTGGTAATTGAACCTTTAATTCCTAAAGTTCTTGATGAGATCAAGCTGCCTTACCCCCCAAAAGAAAGAAATTTGTTAAAGACCATATATACCAGAATTGGTCAGCTGAACGAAGGGAATCAGGAGCTCAACAAAAGGCAAAAACATCAGTCATCAAAAAGAACTACAGAAAAAAAGAAAATCACTTCAGTAGAACACCTGCGGAAGAAAAAGGTTGATTTAGAACCATCCGTAGAAAAGCAAGGGAAGAAGACTATTCCAAAACATTCAACTTTCGTAGAAAAACTACAGAAGCAACAATCATCTACTTCTGTAGAAGATCTACGGAAGAATAAATCATCTGCGGAATCACCCAGTGACAACAAAGTCAAGAAACAACAGTGAATGGTGAATCCTTAGAAACAAGAACCATTTGATATCATGTCAGGAAAAGGTAAAGACTCATCAGCTGCAAAGTTTGAAAAAGAATTGAGGCGACAGAAGGTGGCAATTATAAAGAAGTAGAAAAAGACAATAGTGGAGTCTGATAGTGATGCTGAAGAAAAGTATTGCAAGTGGTGTGATATGCACAACCATAATACAGAAGATTGTTATCTCAACAGCTATTGGTCCATATGCAATATGAACAATCATATGACTTCTGACTGTTACTTCAACAAACACAGTGCCATCTGCAACAAAAACAATCATTCTACTCAAGAATGCTTCTTTAACAAAAAGAACAAAGACAAAAGCAAGACTCCTTACAAGAAGGTAGTGTTGCAGGAAGATGAAGCCTTCTTTAATCACTTTGAAAAGGGTAATCATGTACCTCAATCAAAGACAAAAGATGCAAAAACCTATTCAAGTCAGGATCAAGTTTAAAGAAAAAGACAATGAAAGAAGAGGTGACATAGGAAGTGATCAAGAATCAAGATCAAAGTGCTTCAAGTTCATCTTTAACAGAATCATCCTCACCCCAAACAGAACATAATGAATCAATTGAGTGTAAAAACAATCTTGAGAGATCTAGGCTCATTCATGATAGAGTAACAATCCTAGATAACAATGGCAAGCCCAAGACCATTAAGGGTTGGGCTCCACTTTCTAATTGATTTCATTATTTATGCGAGAACATCCATGGAGGACTGACAACAAGTGGTATGTTGACAGTGGTTGTTCCAGGCATATCACAGGAAACTGTTCTCTCCTCCATGATTTCAAACATAAAAATGCTTCATATGTGGCATTTGGTGGAGATAAGAAGGGAGGTAAAATTATTGGTGAAGGAATGGTAACAAATGGTGTACTCTAATTTGAGAAAGTAAACTTCTGTGAAAATTTTCAATTCAACTTGTTAACTGTGTCTCAAATTTGTGATCAAAATTATGCAACTTTATTTGATAACACTTATTGTTACATTCTTAAGCCAGTTTTTCAATTTCCAACATACTGGATTCTTCTTAAAGCACCAAGAAAAGACAACACATATGTTTTGGACATGAACAACACTTCTCTAACAAGCAATGAAACTTGCCTGATTTCTAAGTCATCAGAAGATGAAGCTCAACTATGGCATAGAAGAATGGTTCATTCAAACATCAAGAACATGAATAAGTTAGTCAAAAATGACTTAGTCATTGGCCTTCCCAAGAAAGAATTTTACTGTTCTAATCATTGTTCATCATGTTATGAAGGAAAACAACATAGGGTGTCACATAAGTTCAAAACAATCATCACAAACACAACACCGCTTAAACTACTACATATGGATCTTTTTGGTCCAACCAATGTGTTGAGCATTGGTAAAAGGCAATATTGTTTGGTGATTGTTGAGAATTTCACTAGATTCACATGGGTCTTTTTTTAAAACATAAAAGTGAAACATCAGAAATAGTAATGGAGTTTATCACTAAGATTGAAAATCAACTTGATTTAAAGATCAAAATCTTAAGAAGTGATAATAGATCTAAATTTGTTAATCATGTTTTAGATTCCTTTTGCAGGAACAAAGGCATAGCCAGACAATTCAATGCACCAAGAACTCCATAACAAAATGGAGTTGCTGAAAGTAGAAACATGACTCTAATTGAAGCAGCAAGAACAATGCTAGCTGATTCATAATTGCCTATCATATTTTGGGCAGAAGCAGTGAACACAGCATGCAATGTTCAAAACAGAACTTTAATTGTCAAAGAACATAATAAAACACATTATGAATTTTTATTTAAAAGAAAACCTTTTATAGGTTATCTTAGAGCTTTTGGGTGTCTTGTGTCTATTTTAAACACCAAAGATAAATTAGGAAAGTTTGATGAAAAACCCTATGATGGTTTCTTTGTTGGTTACTCATCAACATTTAAATCATATAAAGTCTACATTCCACATCACAACATTATGGAGGAAACATCTAATGTATCATTTGATGAATCCTTATTTCCAAAATATGTAAAGGGATCATCTTGGTTGTTTGATATAGATGCATTAACAAACTCATTTAACACTTGTTATTTGAATGTTGTAGGTCCTGTGGATACTTGTTATCCTTATGTACCTCCAAGTTTGAGTGAAGTGTAATTGAAAGCTGATCCTCCAAGAATAACCCAGATACATACTTTAAATGTTGCTGATCCAGGCCCTTCATCTCAAACAAGTAATGACAATTCTAATGGAAATGGAAATTCAACTTCAGCAGAAGTTAACAATGCTTCCGCAGAAGTTCCTTCTACATCCATAGATGTTCCAACTTCTGGAGATGATTTTTTTTCTTTTCTTCTGGAGTTCCCAGTCCATCAAAAAACATTCCAACAACATTCACATCTGCAGATCAACAAACTACAACATCCGTAGTTGTTCCTGTAACTGCTGCAAAAGTTATACCTACATCTGCGAAAACACAAAATCATGAAGATGGATTTCATTCAGCATCAGAAAATCAAAATGATGGGAATTTTGACCACTTTGTTGATTCCCCTTCTCAGTTGGATCCATCTCCATCAACCAACATTACTAACTTGGAATCATCAAGTCTAGTCGAATCAATTCCAACAACAAAAATTAATAAGTATCATCCAATAGAAAACATTATTGGTGATCTTAATGAAAGAACCATAAGAAGTCAAGGGGGAGCTGCTAATATTTGTATGTTCTCTTGTTTTCTATCACAAGTGGTTCCTCCCAACATAACTGTAGCATTGAAAGACAACAGCTGGATTGAAGCAATGAAAGAAGAGCTTCAATAATTTAGAAAGCAGAAAGTTTGGAATCTAGTTGATCTTCCTGAAGGCCAATATCCTATTAGTACAAGGTGGCTTTTCAAGAACAATCTAGATGACAGAGGTATCATCATCAGAAACAAAGCAAGGCTGATAGCACAAGGCTATACTAAAGAAGAAGGGATATACTATGATGAAGTCTTTGCCCCAGTTGCAAGGATTGAAGCCATTCGAGTCTTTCTAGCCTATGCTTCACATAAGAAGTTCATAGTTTACCAAATGGATGTAAAATATGCCTTCTTATATGGTAAAATTGATGAAGAAGTCTATGTTATCCAACCTCCAGGCTTTTAGGATCCTGATTACCCACACAGGGTATACAAGCTTGACAAAGCTTTGTATGGTCTATATCAGGCACCAAGAAAGCGGTATGAAACATTATCATCTTTCTTGCTTAAGCATGGTTATAAAAGGGGAACAATTGATCAGACTCTCTTCCTTAAACATGAACATCAAGACCTCTTGGTTGTCCAAATCTATGTGGATGATATCATATTTGGATCAACAAATAAGAGATTGTGTGATAACTTTGAATCTTTGATGAAATCTGAGTTCCAAATGAATTCCATGGAGAATTAACATTCTTCCTTGGTTTGCAACTTCATCAGAAATCAGATGGCATTTTCATCAATCAAGAAAAGTTTGTGAATCAAATCTTGAAGAAGTACAACCTTGCTGATTCTTCTTCATGCAAAACACCAGCTTCAACAATAGATAAGAGTGTACCTATTCCTAAAGGGAAGTCAGTTGATCCAAGATTATATAGATCTATGATAGGATCATTAATGTACTTAACTGCCAGCAGACCTGACATAATGTTTGCTGTGTGTGTTTGTGCTAGGTACCAATCAGACCCCAAGGAGTCAAATATGAATGTAGTGAAGAGGATTTTCAGATACCTCAAAGAAAATCCAGCTCTTGGGCTTTGGTATCCCAAAGAAGGAGATTTCAACCTTTACTCATATTCTGATAGTGACTTTAGAGGCTGCAACAACAATAGAAAATCAACAACTGGCGGTTGTCAATTTATAGGACCAAGACTAGTTTCTTGGCAGTGCAAAAGGAAAACAAATGTTTCAGTATCTACATCTGAGGCTGAGTACATAGCTGCTTCAGCTGGTTGCTCTCAAGTTTTATGGTTGCAAAACCAACTACTTGATTATGGTTATAATTTTCTTCAAACACCAATTCACATAGATAACTCAGCTGCTATGTTCATCACTGCTAATCCAGTGCAACTTAGTAAAACAAAACATATTAAAATCAGATACCATTTTCTGAGAGACTGCTTAAAAAAAGGTTTAATCAAGTTGATCAAAGTGAATACAAAAAATTAGCTTGTTGATTTATTCACTAAAGTCTTTGATTCAGTTAATTTAATTTCTTCATTGAGTCTTTAGGCATGATCAACTTAGATTAGTCTTCATCACAAATAAAACCATGTTCTGTCTGTCAAATTCATTATATGAAAAAGCTAAAAACATCTATAAAACATATAAAAAACAATAAAATAATATATAGTGTCGTAAACGGTAGTAAATCCTGTTACGCATTTGCGAGAAAATTTATGATTTCAAGTGTTTTTGTTTTTTAATTTTCATAAAATACCAATGGTATTATTATTAATATTGTGTTCTGTGACAACCCCGCAATTTGGGTCTGAAAAATTTTCTTTAAACTGGCCCAAAGCAGTGCATGAAACGTGATCAAAGCCCAGTAAACAACTAGCACAATGGTGGCCCAGTAAGAAATCTAAAACCCAAAAGTAGTATTATTAGAATGTAAATAAAACATTTCATTAACCGAGAAATTTATTCTATGAATTAACAACCGCATAACAAAATATCTGCATGCCGAACTATTTAACGTAAGGCTACAGGCCGATATCCAGCAAACAACAGAAACCCGACATGGTTAATAAATAGTAAAGCGATAACGTGTGAAGATATTTTAAATTGAGAATTTAAACGAAATCAAAAGAGCTCATGCGAATTGAACAAACCCTAATAACAATAACAATAACTGCACAATTTTGATTAACACCTCACAGATGTCAATAAACGCGCGACATTCGAAAATTTCAATAAGCAAAGTATTTAATTTAGAACTACAAAACTATGACTATTCTTTTATTTATTTATTTATTTATTAATTTTTATATATTATTCTATCAACAGAACAACTAAATCGCGAATGAAAATCAAATCCGAAAAATAATTTAAATACGCAATGTTCAATGTCACCAATTTAAATGTCACCCGATAATTAATATAAAAATCTTCGCGCACGTTTGTATACGAAATTAAATTACTGAAACTAACGTAAAAAAACGGAGACCTGGTACGACACGCGACTCGATCGAGGACAGTGTCGAGAGGACACTGCGCAGAAAGATAATGTGGAAAAACCTGGGTATAAAAACCAACACTTAGTTCCTTTTCTTCATTTTACACACACTAAAAACACACACACAAGAGAGGAGGGAGAGCGGCAGTTTGAGAAGGAGGGAGGAGAGCCCGGCGGCGACCGGCGGCCGGCCACCGCGCACGGCGGCGCGTGGCCGTTTCCGGCGAGTGTCTTACATCAAATCGAAGCCCTCGACAAGGCGAACACGATGGTGGTGGTGGTTTCGGCAGCAATAAACAGTGGGAGCCTCGGTGGTCGTGAGGGAGCCGCTCCGACGAACCCCCCGGCGGCGAGTGGTGGCGAGTGAAGGGTACCTTCGAATAGATCTCGAGCCCTCGAGTCCGATGGTGGTGGTGTTGTCTCGGTGTTCCGGGACTACTGATGACGGCGGCCTGGTTGCGACGAAAGGGGGTGGCCGCAGGCGGCCTAGATCCGCCCCACTCCTTCTCCTTCGGTAAGGTTACCCCTAAAACCGATCTAGTTCGTTCATCTTTTGTGTTCTTGAACTACAACCCGCAAATCGGTTAGATCTTTGGTTGCATGTGTAGATCCGTACCAAATCTGGGCTCACGGCGGTGGCAGTGGGGGTTGTTGCAGGTTGCGGTTGATGGATCTGTTGGTATGGGGCTGCGGGATGGTGATGGTGGTGATGGCAGCCGTGGATGGTTGTGACAGCAGTAGCTGCGGTTGGTGGTGATTGTGGGGTTGCAGCCGTGGTTGGCGGTGACGGCAGACGCAGCGGTGGTATGTAGTGGTTGTTGGTGCATGTGCGGTTGGTTGTTCTGTTGGTATGGGACTGCGGTTGGTGGTTCGGCTGGTGTTAGGGCCGAAGGGGTAGTGCTCGGTTGTGCCGCGTAGTGGCGTGGCGGTGAGGGCCACCGTGGGCAGTAGTGATGGCAGTCGAGGGTAGCGATGATGGCAGCTGCGGTTTAGTGGCGGGACATGGTGGTGTGTGGTAGTCTTGAGTGATTGTTTGGTAACGGGTTGGAGTTGATGGTGTTTGGGTACAACCGGGTCAAATGGTTGTGTTTGGGTTGGATTTGGAAGTGTTTGGACACTAGTCAACACTAGTCAAACGGAGTGACCTAGCGGGAAGGTTTACGCGCACGCTCGATTATTTAATGTGGCTATGAATCGATTGAGCTTGTCTTAAATTAGCGTCGTGTAATTATAAACTTTATCATAAATGTATAATAATAATAAATAATAATAATAATAATAATAATGATAATAATAATAAAGATCAAGAATTGAATTATAAAACATGAACACATATAGATACATATAAATATATATACTCTTATATTTTATACAAAACAATAGTCAAACGCATAAACACGAGCCAAATGTGACGCTACAAAATGTAATGGAAATTTATACACGTAATGCTTTAGACAATAGCAATAATAATAGAGTTACTAATACAAACAATTGTACCATAATCGTGAACGCCAATATTACTACGTTGTTTTAATATTATTGTTAATACTTATACACACGTTTTACTAAATGGCCTCATTAATATTGATCTTATTTATGAAAAATAATGATGACGACGTGTCAAGTTACTTACTAAGAGTATTGCAATCAAAGAATACCACCCACGATTAATACTACTAATAACTGGAATAAGTAATACCATGATCATAATGTTACTACTACATAATTGTTATAATCATGTATTTTATAAACACTAGCATCACTAACGTTATCTTAGTAATAATATTCTATTCCTATTGAATGGTTAATCAAGCGTTATTACTACCAAGTTTATCGTGGATGATCGTTATTATGTACGATATTGGTAACAACATTATTAATAGTGGCATTTATTTATTGATATAATCGTATAAAATTTCATTGTTACTACCAACCTTATCACAAGTGGTGTAAATAATAATACCTTGTCACCATCATAACTTCTAGAGATACTTTATAATACTAGTATTGTTATTATCATACTAACGACTAATACTAATTATTTCATTATTATCATCAAGATTATTAATATCAACATTGAAGTCATTAATACAAATATCAACCACCATATATGATGCCTTGAATGGTAATAATACGCGTTAGTACAACTTATGCACACGAAAATTATACAATAATTAAGTATAAATAATATAAATTTTAGCACCGTAATTACTAACACGTCTAATATCATATATTATGCACTGATCATTTTCCTTTTACCCCTAATAAGCTTAACTTGTATTATCATAATTAGTACTACCATCCAAAAATAAAATACAATTATAGTTCTGGGCAAAGCAAACTGTTACCGAATATGTGTATGTATACCTTTAAAACAATAACCTAAACCCCACGAAAGTCTCGAATGATAACAAACACTGGAACACGTAATGATCCTGGAACGAAACACGACAATAAGAACTATACTAAAAGAGGGAGCTCAATCTTATTGCAAATAAATACAAATTATTACCATTCCTCAAAATGTACAGTTATAAATAATTGTAACTAGGTCACCATGAGGACTACACGCACATCATAGGAAACTTACGGCACTGGTATAGATTATGCATGCAGTGAGCCCAGGTGAGTCTCATGACCCCCTTTTTACTTGATACATTTTTGGGGTGAAATACATACTCTTGGTTATAACTTTGTAATGAAGCAACACTACCTGCTCTTATCCCCGAACGTGAGCACAATCATTAACTCTTATGAGAGCCGCTTGATTTGTGGATAGTACTATTTGGGGAATCCCCCGCACACAATGGGCCCTGTGGATAGGGAAACCCCCCATTGAGATTGAAAATCGTTGTGTCATAAATTATTGCAGAAACTTATGTGCATAGAAGGGCACATCTGAGCCCATAACAATAAGGGGTATGGGTTAGGGGATGTTCTATCACTCGGGAGGGTCACCCGGGTCATGGTTTGATTGTGATACTTTTTCTTTAGTGCATCATGAACTTTGTAAACTTATTTTATATGTGGAGACTTGTGTCATAACTCATGAGCTCACCAACTTTATGTTGACACGTTTTGAGTATGTATTTCAGGTGATTGTCTAACTATATTGGGGAGGGAGTCTTAATTAGACTCCCCAAACATTGGAATTGCAAACTTATGAACACGACTGACCTCCCCCTTAGAAGAGCCATCCTAGAAGGGCAGTACACGAATCTAGACAAGCCAAACAAGATAGCCACTTGGTGAATGGATGTTAAGGATCCTATGGATGATGCCTACGATCTAGTTAGACTCATGTTGGGTTGTAATATAGTGTAAATATTTTATTACTATTCATGAAAACCAATGGCTCATGTTGTTGCATACATGGTTTCCGCTGTGTTTGTTGATATTCAGTCGTCACGAGCAGACCCGGACGGACGGGCCTTGACAGATTGGTATCAGAGCCAAAGGTTTTAGCAAATTAGGTTTCCTAAGGAATCCTAGGCTTTAACCTGAACATCCTAGGGACTTGATTATTAAGGCTCAAACACTATTAAGATTTTGACCATGATGAGTACCTTAAGGAATGCTTAAGTACAACCTATGAGACACCCCATGCTCCACTTGAAAAGACTATGACTGCATGATAAGAATAATACCTTGTCTAGGTGTGTGCTTGTGCGTATGGTATGACCCTACTTGTTTTGGATATTTTTCTTGCACACAAAACTTATCCTTGTAAAGGTTTTACTATGTCAGTATGGCTTACACTTCTATTTAGACTTGATGATATTGCCTAGTTTAAACTTTAGATTGTTACGTGTTATACTACTAAGCTCTGGTTATAGATAAATCTTAAAGGGCAAATAAGTGCTAGGCACACACAGATAGAAACATGGTGTGATGAACTGTATAACATAAGCATTAAGAACTAATGGTGGATAAACGCTAGGGTGATCGTGCAAGTTAAATTGACGATTACGGGTGGCCAACATAATGGTGAATTTTCAATGCGCGTGAATTCTGGTAATACCTGCTGTGCAAACTAACATATAAAACCATACCGAAAAAAACTACATGGATTGAGATTTAAGATTACCATGAGAACGTCAATACAGCTAATTGACTATACTACACAACATGTGGCACGCATCCCAGGATGACGTGACAATACCCATTCGTTTCTCTCTTTTATCTTGACATAATGAAATCCTCACCTTCACACAGTTGGTGTGAGGGTGGTTGAAATTTAAAAGACTCACCTATACCCTCATTTGATGATCATTTAAATTCCATCTTCTTATGCCCTTTGTTGGCAAACAATATCATCATCGACAATTCCCCACCAATCCACAAACATTCTTTGCAAGCATTAAGCGCTTCTATCCTTGATTATTGACTTATCTAAATCAACCGCCTTATCGTGAAACCCCCCCCCCCAAGTGTGATCATTATATGAGAAATAGTATGACCCTTAACCTCGTAAAGACGGAAGCTGGGGTACAAACATGGATTATGGCAAAGAAAGGAGACTGCTTAGTCCCAAGGTGGAGACTTATTGAAGATAACCTAACTTGAGGAAACAAACTAAAGCAGGACCATGAAGACGGACGAATACTTCTAAACCCCTATACTATATTGCCACCAATGTCAAAGGAAGAAGGGAAATGGGAAGAGTTAAACAGAGATGAAAGAATTCATTCCCTACATTGGTGATTTGCAAAAAGGGGCGGTGAACGAAGTATGGACTTTATTTAGTAAACACTACTAATGGGATAACAGACGGGGAGTTAGATAAAAGAAGGACCATGCCCCGGGAAGCCAACCCTCAAACTGAAACCTCACACCTTCAAGAATCTTCTATGGAACATCACCTCAACACCTTACTCTAGAGCATAGAGCGAAGATCCTGCTACCTGACGTCGCGGAATTCATACAGATCGCATTTGAGAAGTTGGACCGACGAGGAACTACGGACTTCATGATAGCGCTTATAACAAGACATGGACGATATGGTTGCAACTAAGGCAAAGATTAGGTTATTTTAACCTATTTACCGAATGCGAAATAATTTCCAAAAAGATAGAAGACTACATAAGGGATGTGGTCATATGTTATGATGGAAACAACAAAAACAACAAAGTAGTTGTAGAAGATGCCATCACAACTGGCGTAATTGTAAAAAGGAAAAGCAGTCAAGAAAAGTGGCGATGCATGACACATGCAATCGAATAGATGCAACCTACTCTTGGTACAGCCGGTGCTCATAGGCGGGCTATTTGACGCCTCTTGATTTCAGTAGCAACGGTAACCCGTGACTCACAAAGAAAGCCCCTGCGTCATTTGGCAAGCGGAGTACCGAATGCAAGGCATTCAGTTAGCCTCCATCCAGTAGGAATATGACACCCTTAACAATGGGTATAACTCCCCGAGGAACGCGATTAAAGAGGAGGTAATGTGTACAAGTGGCAAGGTTTGTAGACCTGAAATACCAAGCCGATGTACGATTATCAAGCTGCATAAAATCAAGTTTGCACGACGGCTGTTACATCCTGACAATGTCACAAGTGGATGGATTGTTGCCGATTACATCGAAGACTTGACCTAAACCCATTAAGTTGGCTAAGCCCATTCTCATGAGAAGGTGAACGCGTTAAAAGAAAGTACCTTTTTTGTTGGATCTCAAAGTCTTGTCTGATTTCGGTAGTGAAACTTATCGATGAGACTGCTGCCTGATTCTAATCCTAGAGACGTCCCCTACCTGTGAGAAGTCGTTTGACGACTTACACGTCCTGTAAGAATTTATGACCTAGCCTGGCCAAGTATCAACCCCCGGACGACTAGAAGTAAACGAAAATTGTCTCAACTCCCGTAACAAGAGACAAACCCCCAAACCTACTATCAACGACTCGAGAATCCATCCTTACCCCCCCCCCCCGAGGACTACATGATGATTAGACAAGTTCATTTATGTGATCTTCCTACAAAGAGTTTGTGCATTAATACGCCATCGAGCCCTAATCGATATCGCGGGTAACAGCTAAATTATGAAGAGGACCCTCCGAATTCGTTCACGTTTACTCATGAATTAACTTCCTTGATTTGATTTGCTTGGTGCTAATGCACACAGATACCCTTTAATTAATGATGTGAAATAGCGTCAGTTCTTTATGATGTCATCTTCTGGTAGAGCACCTCCATAGCTGTTAAAGCTATTCTCTAGCGCTACCTACAACCCATGTGCTAAAACTAATTGTAGGAACCTCTGAAGTTAAGAGGCTGATGCAACCAAAGGATACCAAAACAACCAAGTCTTCCAACATGCACTTTGGAACAAAGAAGAACCAGCTTCGGAAGTTTTACACACTCAAGAGAAATGCTAAGTGTAAAATCTTCCGAAGCCAAAGTTCAGAAGAAACTGTTGCGGAAGCTTTACACTTAACTTAGAAAATACTCAAAGTGTAAGTCTTTAGAAGCCAAAGACTCAAATCTTCCAAAGGTAAAAGATGAAGTCTTCCGAAGCTCTCAAGACAAAGTCTTCCGAAGCTGTTTAAAGACAAGACTGATTTTCTTCTGAAGAGAGAGAAAAGATACATTTTCCATCAACTTTATCATAAAGTAACTTACTGTCCGCTGCATGCTCTAGTGGTTCACTAACTATCATCATTTGGTGAAACTTCCATGTTTTATGATAAAGTAGATAAGGTCTTTGTCTGCAAGTTTCTGTTTTTGTTCCTTTTTGGCTTTTTGTAATAGGAAAGTCAGTGACCTATGGCATGTTATAGTCACAAGTCAAAAGGCAATCTTCCTTTTGACTTTAGGCTGATCTTGTTGTCTAGATTAGTCACTTTCAACTGTCTTTTTGCATATTGACGGTTGTAGGATGTAGTATAAGTAGTCCCCGGTTCTTGTATTCAAAGATATACTTGTACAACACTTGTAATAGAACTAGAGAAGCAATATACAACTTCCTTGAAAATTTTATCTTGTGTTCTTGTTCTTGTTTTTACTTGTGTTTGTCTTGTATCTTCAGTAAAAGTGCATAGTTCCCTATTTGAATTGTTAAGTGAACTTAAGATCCTCCTAAGTGTGTTAACTAAGTGCAAGCTTAAGTACCCTTTAATGGTCCTGCATTTGGTATCAGAGCATTCCAGGCTCTTGATTGTAAGATCTCACCATCTTCAAATCCTCTTAGTTATACACATCACTTAACTCTTCAAATGGCAGCTATCTCCAAAGCTGATATGGAAACTGGAACTATGACAAAGTCCCCACTGATCACTCCTGAGGATTTTGACACTTGGTGTCAAAGAATGGAAGGCTTTATCAAGTCTCAAGATTCTAGGATGTGGGAGTCTATTGTCAATGGACCTCATGTACCATGCACCTCTTCAGCTGTTGCTGGTGGTGGCATGATACCAAAGGAGAGGGCTGACTTTTCTGATAAAGACTGGAAAAGAATTGACATTGATCAGAAAGCCATGACAGCCCTCCAAACTGCTCTTCCAAACTCCATCTACAGAGGTTTCAAGAAGTGCAAGACCGCTAAATAGCTATGGGATGCACTAAAACTGATGTATGAGGGTTCAAATGAAGCCAAGGAGAACAAGAAGGATCTCCTGAAGCAGCAGTTTGAAAACTTCACCTTCAAGACAGGTGAGACCATGACTCAACAATACTTCAGGTATGTTGAGATTGTGGATACTCTGGCTGATGTTGGGGTAACTATTGAGAACAGGGATATTGTTAGAAAGTTCATGTCCTCTCTTCCAAGATAATGGACACACTACTGTATGGTCATTAAGAGGTCTGAAAACCTCAAGACCTTTACTCTCACTGAGTTGTATGGGATACTCAGTGGATACCAGATAGAGATGAATATGCAAAATTCATCTGGTAACTCCAACACTCACCAGAGTTCAGCCCTTCATATGGTTGAAAGGGATAGCAGAGAACCACAGCATCATCTCATCTGTTACCCTGAAAACTCACAAAAGGGTCCTTTCATCACCTTCCTAGAGACACCTAGAGAGAGCTACATCCAAGGAAGTCCCTTCCAAGAGACAAGTTCTTCTCAAGCTTTTGTCTCCACTGATGAAAGTTCAGGCAACTTTCTTTTCACTCTTGAAGACCTGGACTGTATCCATCCAGATGATCTGGAGTATATGGGGATAGTCCAGCAAATGGCTCTTCTCACTCACAGAGCCCAGAAGTTCTACAAGAGGACTGGGAGAAGGTTTCCTAGAAATGCTGCCAGTGGCAAGTTTGGGCTGGACAAGAGCAAAGTCAAGTGTTACAATTGTAACCAGATGGGTCACTTTGCTAGAGAATGCAAGGCACCTAAGTCAAATGGTGGCCAAGCCTCATCCAGGCCAAACTACACTGAAGGAGGGCACCAGAATGAGAAGCCAAGACAGCAAGTTGTAAGTTGCTGTTGAAGAAAGAGGCTTTGACTGGAGCTTTCAAGCTGAAGATGCATCTCCAAACCAAGCACTCATGGCTGATCATGATGAAGCCAAGGTACTTGAACATCTTTGCTCTCTTGAATGTATTGCTAAAGTAAATAGATACAGGTCCTACAACTTGGAAATGAGATCTGATATTGAGTCTTTAAATATTTTAAAAGCTAATTTTAAAAGAGCTGAAAATGACTATAAACTTAAATAGAAGATCTAGAGAAAACAGTTTCAACTCTTAAATATGAGTAGACAAACTACAGGACTTAAATTAAGGATCTCATTACCAAGTTAACTGAATGCCAGGCTGAGCCTGTGATCAGCTAAGCCAGGGCAGAAAAATGTGTTCTTAAAGAAGAGACCTTTAAGAACATGATATCCTTATCTTTGCAAGCAAAAGTGTGTTATCAGAATAAGCAGGGACTGGGATCTAGTGAGATAGCTCCTCCACACACTCTACTATCAGTCAGATATCCTAGGTGTGGAACTGGTCAAGATGAGCTTCCATCCATAGACCCCAGTGATGAAGAGGATGAAGAGGAGAAGGTGATGGATGACTCTGAGGTGAGTGAAGAGAGTCAATCCAAAAAGGGTCACCATGCTTCTAAGGAGGAAAAAGAAGCTGGTTTGAGCAAAACCAAGAGAAAGAACTTGATCAGAAGAGCAAGAAGAAGATCCAGAAAAGCTCACGAGATCAAGACCACCTTTGATCCCAAACAGAAACAAGTATTTATCTGTGCAGGGTTCAAGGTGATGAAAGCTGAAGATCCTGTCAAGAATTCTAGTACCAAGAGTTCTACTTCAGCTTCAACTCGCTCCAACAACAACAAGAAGACTGATCAGCTGTGTGTCATTGCTACACAACCTGAACCATCCATTTCTAAGAGCAAGCTTCACCCTAAGAAGCTTGCTGCATCATCTGAAAAGGTGGAGAAAGAAAAGGAAAGTGTTCAAGCTCAGTCTTCTTTGGGAAAGAAGACTCTCAAAAGGAAAGATTTGAATTGTGTTATGTGTGATAGTACTTCACATCTGGCTAAGGATTGTCAATACAATCCCAAGAGTACTATCCACATGATCAAGAAGAAAGCTTCTGAGAAGAAGAAACAAACAGCTTCGGAAGGAAAATCTGTTTCCATCGGAAGCTCCAAAATGAAGAAGAAGGCAAATGAAAAGTTGCCTTCAGAAAGAAAGTTGGTCTCGGAAGAAAGGAATGCTTCCAAAGCACTGAAGCTTGCTTCAGCGAAGGCAAGATCTTCCGAAGGTCCAGTCACCAAATCTTCCGAAGTTACCAAAACTTCCGAAGCTTTGATGGTCAAGCCCAATCTTCCAAAGGTGGTGTGGAAGATGAAGGAAGACCATGTGGCTAAAAGCTCATCATCAGAAAGAGCAAATGATCCTCAAAGCCTGAGCATAGGATCCATTACTGTTTCGTTGCCTTCAACTCATTTTAACAAGCCCAAGACCAATGAGGCTTGGGTTTCTAAATGTAACTAAATCATCTCTTTTTATGCAGGGACAGCTAAAGACCAACAGAAATATCTGGATCATTGATAGTGGTTGCTCCAGGCATATGACTGCAATGAGTCCTTACTTCAAAACTTTGAAAGAATTGATGGAGGACCAGTTGCTTTTGGAGGAGATGTAGGAGGTTACATCACTGGGAGGGGCAAGGTTACAAATGGTAAGCTCAGCATTAAGAAGGTAAACTTTGTTAAGAAGCTTGGATATAATCTTCTAAGTGTGTCCTAATTTTGTGACCAAAAATATCACATGCTCTTTACTGAGCATGATGCATTGTTCTTAAGCCCGAGGTTGACATTCCTCAAGATCATATTCTGCTCAGAGCCCCCAGGAAAGGGAACATGTACATGATGGACTTGCAAGAAACATCTCCTTCTGGAGAGATTTCTTGCTTTCTATCTAAAGAAAATAGTGATGAGTCTTTCCTTTGGTATAAAAGAATGTGCCATGTAAACTTTAAGAACATGAATATACTGATTAAGAATGATTTGGTAACTGGAATGCCAAAGAAAGAGTTTACAAGTGATGACCACTGTGTTGCATGCCTGAAAGGGAAGCAACACAAAGTGTCTCACAAGCCAAAGGAAATGAACTCTATCACTACTCCCCTACACTTGTTACATATGGATATGTTTGGCCCCACCAGTGTAATGAGTTTAGGAAGAACCTCATACTGTTTGGTGATCACAGATGATTTCACAAGATTTACTTGGGTGTTTTTCCTTAGAACTAAGGATGAAACTCCTGAAATCTTAAAGAATTTCATTCTGAAAATTGAGAATCAATCTGATCACAAGGTCAAAATCATAAGATGTGATCAAGGAACCGAATTCAAAAACCAAATCCTTGATACATTTTGTGATGAAAAGGGTATTTCGAGACAATACAGTGCTCCCAGGACTCTTCAGCAAAATGGTGTTGCTGAGAAGAGAAACAAGACACTTATTGAAGCTGCAAGAACCATGTTGTCTAACTCTAAACTGCCCATCATCTTCTGGGCAGAGGCTGTCAACACAGCCTGCTATGTGCAGAACAGAGTTTTGGTAGTTAAGAAACATGGTAAGACTCCTTATGAACTGTGGCACAAAAGGAGACCATTCATTGGTTTTCTCAGAACATTTGGATGTCCTTGCACCATCTTGAATACCAAAGATCAAATAGCCAAGTTTGCTGAGAAATCAGATGATGGACACTTTGTTGGGTACTCTTCTCAAGCTAAGGCTTATAGAGTATACAATCTCAGAACTAGAATCATTGAGGCGTCAGCCAATATGACTTTGAATGAACACACACCCTGTGTAAAAGGTTCTAGTCCGGATTGACTGTTTGATCTCGACTTAGTTACCAACTGTTTTAACAAATCTTGTGAGAATGTTTCAGGATCTACAAATAACAGATCAACAGAAGATCCTAATCCAAGATTTGAGCTGAGAAGACCAAACAAGAAGACTACTTCAGCTTTAGTGGTGACTAACCCTACAATTGAAGCTCCCATCAGCACTAGCATGACAAATACTGCTATTTCAAATGAATTGCCTTCAAATTCCAGCTCAGAGGCTCAGAATTCAGGAGAAGGAACTTCAAATGCAGGAGGAGGAACTGGAGGTGGTGACAGTGATCAAGAATTTCTTGATACTGACAACCACTCCATTAAAGACAACATGAATGAGGTAACACACTCATTGGATTAAGTTTCTCTTGATAAGTGTGCTGATGTGGTGGGGACTCTTTTTTGCCAGATCAAAATTTCTCTAATTTAGATCTGTCCAACCAACTTGCTATGATTCCTCAACTTAGGATCCACAAGTCTCATCCTACCACCAACATCATTGGAAATGTTGTCTCAGGGGTGAGAACAAGAGGACAAACTCATGACAGCCATGTTTGTCTACATTCTTGTTTCTTATCCCAATTTGAGCCTAAGAAAGTTGATGAGGCTTTGAAGGATGGAAGCTGGATTGAAGCAATGCAAGAAGAGTTGCTTCAAATCAAAAGACAGAAGGTTTGGAACTTGTGTCCTCTTCCTCAAGGGAAGTCTGTCATATGTACCAAATGGGTATTCAGGAATAAGAAAGATGATAGAGGGATCATCATCAAGAACAAAGCTAGACTAGTTGTCCAAGGATACACACAAGAAGAACGGATTGATTATACTGATGTCTTTGCTCCGGTAGCAAGACTTGAAGCTGTAAGGATATTCCTGGCTTATGCTGCATCTAAGGATTTCAAGGTCTACCAGCTTGATGTAAAGTGTGCCTTTCGGGGTGATTGATGAAGAAGTTTATGTTAAACAACCACCTGGCTTTGCAGACGCAGATCATCCTGATTATGTCTGCAAGCTTGATAAAGCCCTTTATGGACTGCATCAAGCTCCAAGAAAATGGTATGAGACACTATCAACATACCTCTATCAGCATGGATACAAAAGAGGTACTATTGATGGGACTCTCTTCATCAAAGAAACAGGAAATGACACATTGCTAGTTCAGATATATGTAGATGACATCATCTTTGGTTCAACTAATCCAAAGCTCTGCAAAGACTTTGAGATGATGATGAAGAATAGATTTGAAATGAGTGCCATGGGGTAACTCAATTTCTTTCTAGGAATTCAAGTGAAGCAGGTTGAAAATGGCATCTTTATAAGTCAGTCAAAGTATGTTCAGGACATACTTGCAAGATTCAAGATGACTGACTGTAAGGTTGCAAAGACACCCATAGCCAGAAACCACTCCCTTGGTCCTGATCTTGAGGGGGAGTGTGTTGATGAACATCTCTACAGGGCTATGATTGGGTCACTTATGTATCTTACTGCTAGCAGGCCTGATATCATGTTTGCCACATGCATATGTGCAAGATATCAAGCCAACCCCAAGATGTCACACCTAATCACTGTCAAAAGGATTCTTAGATATCTCAAAGGTGCTCCAAATCTAGGCCTTTGGTATCCAAAGAATTTAGACGTTAATCTGTATGCTTATACAGATAGTGATTATAGTGGCTGCAACATGACTGCAAAGTCCACATCTGGGGGGTGTCAGTTCCTGGGTGGAAGGATAGTCTCTTGGCAATGCAAGAAGCAATCCTGTGTGTCTGCATCAACTGCTGAAGCTGAATACATTGCTGCTGCCAACTGCTATGCTCAAGTGCTTTGGATTTAGAATCAGATGCTAGACTATGGGTTTAATTTCAAAGAGACTCCCATCCACATAGACAACAACAGTGCCATCTTTATTACAGAGAATCCTGTGCAGCACTCAAGGATTAAACACATCAACATCAGGTATCATCTGATCAGGAATAATTTTGAAAAGGGGTTGATAAAACTAATCAAAGTTAACACAAATGAACAATATGATGATTTGTTCACAAAAGCTTTTGATGAACAAAGATTTAAGTATCTTGTATTAGCTATTGGGATGATTAACTTTGAATAGATTTTTCTTAATAACTTAATCAATTTTATTTCCTAAAACTGTGTGTCCTAGGTTGTCTACTAGATCACTTCATAAGCCCAGTTCTCTTTGGAAGAAAAACGAACTTTTAAAATGATATCTCTTAGAATGATGAGAATTTACCTTCGGAAGAAGCAAAAGTTGCCTTCGGAAGAAAATTTATGTCTTTAAATCATTTAAACAGCTTATCTGAGATTTACCTTCGGAAGAAATTTTTTAGTATCTTCCGAAGCTTAAATTTTGGTATAAGTACTTAAATGCATTTTAGGAACAAATTTCTTCCGAAAGCAATTTAGTCTCGAAAGACTCATTTATTTCTTCCGAAGCCAAAATTTTCAAAAGTCTTTGAAATATCTTCCGAAGCAAAATTGCCTTCGGAAGTTTTGATTGCAAAGCTTCCGAAACCAAAATTGCCTTCGGAAGCTTTTACTACTTCCTAGAAAACTAACTTTTTGGGCGCCTTTTTCAGAAGTAGGACCCACTTGCGGATTTCAAAGTTTATCTTTTTGTCATAACTTTGTCTCAAATCCAGAGTATATTTTTACAAACAGTTCTATTTCATCTCTCTACTCTCATTGTTCCTTACCCTAAAATTACCCCTAATTTCATCTTCTTCTTCCTTCCTTCACTACAAAGCTTCTTCAAATGGCCAATCTTGATCGTCATAACGACCCGAATTTCACCATGCACCTACACAGGCAACATAATCAAGTTGCCCTGTTAAACTCTAAGAAGGATCCAAGCTTCTCAGATGTTTGTAGGTATCTTTCTTTGTCTCACTACTTCACCTCCCTTACAATCGATCCTCCTCTCTATGAGGATCAGTTACTTGAGTTCTGGCGGACCTGTCAAGAGGTCACCATGGACGGGGAGAAGGCACTGTCTGCCACAGTGCAGGGGAGGATGGTTTTCATCACTCCAGCCATTATAAACACCCACTTGCAGGTGGATGATGAAGCAGGTGAGCTGTCCTTTCCAAAAGCTGCTGTCAACCAATCCTTTGAGCAGATGGGATATGAAGGTGACTTTTCAGTCAAGACCTTCAGGAAGGGGAAGGTCTCATTCCAATAGAAATACCTCCTCCATGTCGTCATCCACAGCTTATCCAACAAATATGGAGGATGGGACCAGATTCTAGAAGACCTCTCCTTCATTATCCAAGGGATGGTTCAAGGGGTCAAATTCAGGTACTCTCAGATTGTATTTACAAATTTACTATAGAATTTGGATTCCTTAGAATATTACATGTTCCCCCGGTATGTTCAACACATTCTCAACTGTGAATTGGGACCACAGTTGAGGGGAACAGGTAATGTTCTTAAACTTGCACACATGAGGCCTGGCATTTTCAAGATATTGAAAAAGTCAACTGTTGGATTCTTAGGGGTAGAAACAGCCCTTGTCCCGAAAATGTTTGAGCTCATTGCTCATGGTGACATCCTAGCAGCCCCATCTAGTGATGAACCAACACCCTCCACCTCTCAACCACCATCAAGGCCAACAATTACCATCACCTACACTAGAAAATCCAAACGAACCTCTGCACTTGCTATTGAGCATGTGCAGGCCCCCATATCACAACCCACACACGAGGAAGTAGACACTCGAGCTCCCACTTCTCCTGAGGAGCAAACCACTCCCATTCTTCAAAAGATCAGTGATGAGGTTCCTCATGCTCAACCTGATGAGCTCATAACTCCACAAATAGCCTTAAGCCATCACTCTGAGTCTCAACACTCTAGTGATCAACCTTCAGGGAAAAGCTATCATCCCCAGCCTCTTGATCTTAACCAACCCATTCCCAGCTTTGACTTCTACTCTGATGAAGATTTTGGATTCAATGAGTACCATGAATCTCTCCTCTCTACCCACACTCAAGGGGAGATGAGTACTCCTGCTTCACCCATGTCTAGCCCATATCAGACACCCCAAACTAAGATGGATCTTCCTGTGATTGTCCAGGAGACCCATATGGAAGAGGCTCTCACTGTTTCTAGTGATTACATCTTTAAGACCTCAACCACGACAACCCAGCCTCTTGACATTGTCATAGGGCAGGGGAAATCCAGCAGCCAAGAACCCCATGCTGGTGGTGAGGGAGCGGACCTCGGTTCACCTCCTTCATCCCCCAATGATTCTTCAAGTGAAGATGAGGGGAGTCTGAAACTCAGGGTGCACCAACTCGAAGACATCTGCACCCAACTGGTTTCAAAGATAGCTCACCTTGAATCACAGATGACTATCTTGTAAAGGAAGGTCCATGACCAGCAACTTGAGATCACCGATCTCAAGGGCCAGTTAGCTGAGAGACCCATAGAACAAACTCATCCAGGTCTATAAGAACCTATGGATGTTATGGATCACTTCCCCAGCTCACCTATGCATGAGGGTGATGCTACCAAAAAGGGGGATGAAGTTCTGACAGCCACAAAACCTGGGAGTTCTTCCTCAAGTATGGACATACAGGACTCACCATCCTATCTTACAGTTATCCATGCTCAGCAACCTCCTCAAGACAGAGATCTCGACTTGCAAATTCAACATCTGTTTGAGGAAGGGATACCAAGAGCAATGTCTACCCCTTTTAAGAATCCAATCATGGGTTAGGGGTACGACAGTGATAGGAAAGCTCTTGTACTCTCTAGAGCTCAGGGTCAACTAGAAATCTTAAACATTTCAAACCTGAGTTTCTATGAGGGTATAAATCTGGTAGATCTGGCACTTGTCAACCCAAGCAATAACAGACAAGCTGTCAGATTAGCCAATCAAATTAAAGACTGGGTGCTGGCAGAATTCAAAAGGAGAACAACATCATATAGACAGAGGCTAGCAGTTGAAGCCTTTGGTCAACTGGATGTTGAGGTAGACCCCAAGATTAGCTTCGAAGGGAAAGCCTTGACTGAAGGCCCAGAGGCTAAGACTGTGAACCTTGAGACAAGATCTCCTCCAGCACTCTATACCCTTAGTGAGGCACCAGCTGGTGATGGTGCCTCACAACCTCTCTCTAGCCAGAGCTTGACTGTTAAATCAAGCAATGAAGGCCAAAGCTCTTCTCAGACTGCGTCATCAAGATCTGTAATTGACAAAGGTAAAAAGAAGATGACTCCTGAAAAGATTGAAGAAGAAAAGAGAGAGAGGAAAAGGAAGCTGAGGGGAGAGAGTTCAAGTGGTTCCATAGGATTCATGCAAGCTGTAATTCTGGCTGCCTCTGTACCAAACTCTCAAGAAGATGAATTAAGGGCAGCCAGGCTCAACTATCTGGGGACCAGGAACTTCAACATAGATGAACTCATCTCTCTCCCCTTAGAGGAGTTAAATGAACTGGCCGACATTGAATTGTCAAAAGAGAGGAAGGAAGCAGAGGATGCAGCCTTGACCCTCAAACACAAGAAAGAAATAACGAGAAAAAGACTTTACAAGAGCATTCCTGTCCTCTCCCCAGTTCAAGAAAGTCCTGAGTCAGGGACCGTGGCTGCTGAACAACCTCAGGCAGTTGATGAAGAAGAAAGATTAAAAATGATCAACTACCTGAGTGCCACAGGTCTCTATCAGGCACCTGCACTCCTTCCCTTGCCTTATGATTATATATTATTTGAATACAATAAGCAGCTGGAAGAGGAAGCCAAAAAAGAAAGGCAAGCTGTAAGGAAGAGGCAAAGGGAAGAAGCTGCAAAATCAAGAGCCATCATCCAGAAAAGTCAGAAAAAGTCTGCAGATAGGCAGAGGATGATGAGCTTCTTGAAGCTGTATGAGTTCTCCGGAAGGAGGCTTGGTCCCATGTCTCTATCCATAATGGATGAGCACATAAGGGTGATCAAGTAGAAGATAAAAAGGGGAGAGCTTGTGGACCTTTATTCATCATCAAGTCAAGCTCAACATGAAGTTGAGGTAAAGGTTGAACCTACAGAGACAACACCACCTGCACCTGAAGCTGCACAACAGTCAACTTAATCTTCTAACCCACAGCAGGGTTCTCCTTCCTCTCCTTCTAAAACTAGGAGAGAGGAGATCCCAACTAAAAGGGAATCCACTAAAGAACTTGGTACTGAAGACCAAACCTCTCAGTTAAAATCATCAGGGAGGAGAAAAAGGATGGCCAGAAGAAGATCATCAACTAAGAAGAAAAGAAGAAAGGCATCCACCTCCCAACCTCAGGATAAGTCAGAACATCCTGAGGAAGTGCATGAAGAGGACTCTCAACCAACTCCTATCATAGTAAAGCCTCTCTCTGTTGGAAGACAAATTCTATCCTGGACATTTGCTGAAGATCTAGACAGATGGTATGTCACTAGAGATCAGGGAGAATAACATGTCTACTTCACAAGTGACATGCTTGAACTCCCACTGCATGATCTTTATGACATGAGAAGGTACTTCATGAGTTTGAAGAATCCAGATCTGCTGATGAAGAAAGGAGTTCTGAAGATCCTCATGTGGACTATCCAAGTCTGAAGAACCTCTCTGTTTTGGTAGCATTAGCCTAGGGGGAGTTTGTAGGAACCTCTGAAGTTAAGAGGCTGATGTAACCAAAGGATACCAAAACAACCAAGTCTTCCAACATGCACTTTGAAGTTTTACACACTCAAGAGAAATGCTAAGTGTAAAATCTTCCGAAGCCAAAGTTTAGAAGAAACTGCTGCGGAAGCTTTACACTTAACTTAGAAAATACTCTAAGTGTAAAGTCTTTCGAAGCCAAAGACTCAACTCTTCCGAAGGTAAAAGATGAAGTCTTCTGAAGCTCTCAAGACAAAGTCTTCCGAAGCTGTTTAAAGACAAGACAGATTTTCTTCTGAAGAGAGAGAAAATATACCTTTTCCATCAACTTTATCATAAAGCAACTTACTCTCCGCTGCATGCTCTGGTGGTTCACTAACTATCATCATTTGGTGAAACTTCCATACTTTATGATAAAGTAGATAAGGTCTTTGTCTGCAAGTTTCTATTTTTGTTCCTTTTTGGCTTTTTGTAAAAGGAAAGTCAGTGAACTATGGCATGTCATAGTCACAAGTCAAAAGACAATCTTCCTTTTGACTTTAGGCTGATCTTGTTGTCTAGATTAGTCACTTTCAACTGTCTTTTTGCATATTAACAGTTGTAGGATGTAGTATAAGTAGTCTCCGGTTCTTGTATTCAAATATATACTTGTACAATACTTGTAATAGAACTAGAGAAGCAATATACAACTTCCTTGAAATTTTTATCTTGTTTTTTTGTTCTTGTTTTTACTTGTGTTTCTCTTGTATCTTCAGTAAAAGTTCACAGTTCTTTATTTGAATTGTTAAGTGAACTTAAGATCCTCCTAAGTGTGTTAACTAAGTGCAAAGTACCCTTTAATGGTCCTGCACTAATTACCCCAAAATACAATACTAGCCACATAATAATTTCGAGTACGAAATTTCTTTAAGTAGGGGAGGATGTGACAACCCTGCAATTTTAAACTGGCCCAAAGCAGTGCATGAAACATGATCAAAGCTCAGTAAACAACTAGCACAATGGTGGCCCAGTCAGAAATCTAAAACCCAAAAGTAGTATTATTAGAATGTAAATAAAATATTTCGTTAACCGAGAAATTTATTCTATGAATTAACAACCGCATAACAAAATATCTGCATGCCGAACTATTTAACGTAAGGCTACAGGCCGATATCCGGCAAACAACAGAAACCCAACATGGTTAAATAGTAAAGCGATAACGTGTGAACACATTTTAAATTAAGAATGGAAACGGAATCAAAAGAGCTTATGCGAATTGAACAAATACTAATAACAATAGTGCACAATTTTGATTAACACCTCACAGATGTCAATAAACGCGCGACATTCTAAAATGTCAATAAGTAAACTATTTAATTTAGAACTAGAAAAGTTATGACTATTCTTTTATTTATTTATTTATTTTTATATATTATTCTATCAACGGAACAACTAAATCGCGAATGAAAATCAAATCCGGAAAATAATTTAAATACGCAATGTTCGATGTCACCAATTTAAACGTCACCCGATAATTAATATAAAAATCTCCGCGCACGTTTGTATACGAAATGAAATTACTGAAACTAAACGGAGACCTGGTACGACACGTGACTCGATCGAGGACACTGCGCAAAAAGACGGTGTGGAAAAACCTGGGTATAAAAACCCACACTTAGTTCCTTTTCTTCATTTTACACACACTAAAAACACACACACAAGAGAGGAGGAGAGAGAGCGGCAGTTTGAGAAGGCCGGCGGCGACCGGCGGCGACCGGCGGCCGGCCAACGTGCACGGCGGCGCGTGGCCGTGCTCCCGCGAGTGTCTTACATCAAATCGAAGCCCTCGACAAGGCGAACATGATGGTGGTGGTGGTTTCGGCAGCAATAAATAGTGGGAGCCTCCGTGGTCGTGAGGGAGCCGCTCCGGCGAACCCCCCTGGCGGCGAGTGAAGGGTACCTTCGAATAGATCTCGAGCCCTCGAGTCCGATGGTGGTGGTGTTGTCTCGGTGTTCCGGGACCACCGATGACGGCGGCCGTGGTTGCGACGAAAGGGAGTGGCCGCAGGCGGCCTAGATCCGCCCCACTCCTTCTCCTTCGGTAAGGTTACCCCTAAAACCGATCTAGTTCGTTCATCTTTTGTGTTCTTGAACTACAACCCGCAAATCGGTTAGATCTTGGGTTGCATGTGTAGATCCATACCAAATCAGGGCCTACGGCGGCGGCAGTGGGGGTTGGTGCAGGTTGCGGTCGATGGATTTGTTGGTATGGGGCAGCGGGATGGTGATGGTGGTGATGGCAGCCGTGGATGGTTGTGACAGCAGTAGCTGCGATTGGTGGTGATTGTGGGGTTGCAGCCGTGGTTGGCTGTGACGGCAGACGCAGCGGTGGTATGTAATGGTTGTTGGTAGTGTGATTATAAACTTTTTCATAAATGTATAATAATAATAATAAAGATCAAGAATTGAGTTATAAAACATGAACACATATAGATACATATAAATATATATACTCTTATATTTTATACAAAACAATAGTCAAATGTATAAACACGAGCCAAATGTGACGCTTCAAAATGTAATGGAAATTTATACATGTAATGCGTTAGACAATAGCAATAATAATAGAGTTACTAATACAAACAATTGTATCATAATCGTGAACGCCAATATTACTACATTGCTTTAATATTATTGTTAATACTTATACACACGTTTTACTAAATGGCCTCATTAATATTGATCTTATTTATGTAAAATAATGATGACGACGTGTCAAGTTACTTACTAAAAGTATTGCAATCCAAGAATACCACCCATGATTAATACTACTAATAACTGGAATAAGTAATACCATTATCATAATGTTACTACTACACAATCGTTATTATCATGTATTTTATAAACACTAGCATCACTAACGTTATCTTAGTAATAATATTCTATTCCTAATGAATGGTTAATCAAGCGTTATTACTACCAAGTTTACCATGGATGACCGTTATTATGTCAGGTGTCAACATTATTAATAGTGGCATTTATTTATTGATATAATCGTATAAAATTTCATTGTTACTACCAACCTCATCAAAAGTGGTGTAAATAATAATACCTTGTCACCATCATAACTTCTAGAGATACTTTATAATATTAGTATTCTTATTATCATACTAACGACTAATACTAATTATTTCATTATTATCATCAAAATTATTAATATCAACGTTGAAGTCATCAATACAAATATCAACCACCATATATGATGCCTTGAATGATAATAATACGCGTTAGTGCAACTTAAGCACACGAAAATTATACAATAATTAAGTATAAATAATATAAATTTTAGCACCGTAATTACTAACACGTCTAATATCAGATATCATGCACTGATCGTTTTCCTTTTACCCCTAATGAGCTTAACTTGTATTATCACAATTAGTACTACTACCATCCAAAAATAAAATACAATTATAATTTTGGGCAAAGCAAACTGTTATCGAATATGTGTATGTATACCTTTAAAAGCATAACCTAAACCCCACGAAAGTCTAGAATGATAACAAACACTGGAACACGTAATGATCCTGGAACGAAATACGACAATAAGAACTATACTAAAAGAGGGAGTTCAATCTTATTGCAAATAAATACAAATTATTACCATTCCTCAAAATGTACACTTATAAATAATTGTAACTAGGTCACCATGAGGACTACACGCACATCATAGGAAACTTACGGCACTGGTATAGATTATGCATGCAGTGAGCCCAGGTGAGTCCCATGACCCTCTTTTTACTTGATATACTTTTGGGTTGAAATACATACTCTTGGTTATAACTTTGTAATGATGCAACACCACCTGCTCTTGTCCCCGAACGTGAGCAAAATCATTAACTCTTATGAGAGCCGCTTGATTTGTGGATAGTACTATTTGGAGAATCCCCCGCACACAATGGGCCCTGTGGATAGGGAAACCCCCCACTGAGATTGAAAATCATTGTGTCGCAAATTATTGCAGAAACTTATGTGCATAGCAGAGCACATCTGAGCCCATAACAATAAGGGGTATGGGTTAGGGGATGTTCTAGCACTCGGGAGGGTCACCCGGGTCAAGGTTTGATTGTGATACTTTTTCTTTAGTGCATCATGAACTTTGTAAACTTATTTTATATGTGGAGACTTGTGTCGTAAACTCATGAGCTCACCAACTTTATGTTGACACGTTTTGAGTATGTATTTCAGGTGATTGTCTAACTATATTGGGGGGCAGTCTTAATTAGACTCCCCAAACATTGGAATTGCGAACTTATGAACACGACTGACCTTCCCCTTAGAAGAGCCACCATAGGACAGTACAAGAATCTAGACAAGCCAAACAAGATAGCCACTTGGTGAATGGATGTTAAGGATCCTATGGATGATGCCTACGATCTAGTTAGACTCATGTTGGGTTGTAATACAGTGTAAATATTTTATTACTATTCATGAAAACCAATGGCTCATGTTGTTGCATACATGGTTTCCGCTGTGTTTGTTGATATTCAGTTGTCACGACCAAACCCGGACAGACGGGCCGTGACATGTTCCTACCCATTTTTGACAAAATCATTGATTAATTTGGCTTTCTTGTCAAAAGTTTGATGAAAATGTAGGGTTTTAGTTTTTGTAGTATATGTGTCGTAATTGTGTGGTAAATCTTGACACCAAATTTTACGTCGAAAATTTGCTTAACAAAAGGAGCAGTTTTCTAGTAGTGGTATCAAAATATATGTACTAGATCAGCTGAAACGCTTGTCTTTGTCGCGTATGCTCCTCCCATGTCATCTGTAGAGTACGTATTCACTCCTCCCATATCATTTGCAGAGTGGTCGGTGCCTGACCAGCAAAAACTTGTCTTAGCTAAGTCCTCTATCTCCTCACATGTGTTTTCCTAAGTGGTGTTTATGCTATCGACAGTACATGTATGTGCTCTAGAAGTAGCATATGTAAAACCGATCATGGGCCCTAAATTTCCTCTAGTTGTCTACCGTCTCAATCAAATTCATATGCTCCATTTCTTCCTGCCGAATAGTACATAGCTCTAGTTAGTTCTCATGCATGTGCCTAAAGAACAACAATGCTGTTAACAAGCTTGGTGATAAGCTTACCTCCAAAAATGCTCTAGGTCCTTTTCTATCTTTTATAAGATAGGATAGTAGCAGATAGGCCAAGTTGAAAGGGGCTGGGTTGGAAAATAGTATAAGATAAGAAGATCAAACTCGATGACCTTTTCGATACTCTGATGGCATCCTGATAAGCAACCGTCACTTCTTCTTCCAAAGCCTTGTGTTTTCCTTCTGTTTCTTGATTATCAGTGAGCATTGCAGCTCTCAGTGAATTTGTCCTCATAGGACATAATTTTCTCTATGTGTATGGCTAAGTATTCCTTCGTTTCCCTATTTGATGTAGCATAGGGATCTAAAAATGGATACTGATATGATGTTGATGGTCTAGCATATGGTTAAGGAGTAGTTGATGGGCCAGCTTCTTCAGTCTTATTTTGTTGAGAGACTTTCTCCTCATACTCTGTTTCAACACTGGGATCTAGAAGTTGTTGGACCTTGATTACTTCATAGTCATAATATCATAGGTCATGAAAAAAAAACTTGGTGTGCGTGATAACCATTGTTTAACAAGCACATGTCTTAGACCATTAAACCATCATTGTGAGCTTTGGCAACCATCTCTTCAACAATAGATTCTTGCCTCAGTGGACTTTCTACAAATTCAGGCTCATCGTAGAAACTTTCTAGCAGCCCATATCCACTAGCTATCTCTCCTTCTAAGTCAATTATCTCCTGTTGAAGGGCTCTTTACTAACTTGCTTTCTGATGTTATTCAAGGAATTCAACAACTACAACAAGACTTCTAGGATAATCTTTGGCTTTATTTGGAGTAGACTGCTTTTCTTATTCAACTATAGGCAACTTACCCTTTGCCTTTTTTATCAAGTACTTTTTTTTTCTTTAGTAAGTTCTATATGACAGCCGGAAATTCCAAGTCAACATTCATTGGTATACTAATCGCTCATACATGAATCATGTGCATAGTTTTGGTTTATTAGGTTATCTCAGGTATTAGTAAAGTCCATTCATCTCACAACATGTAATCATAATATTGGATATTAACGTGTACACACGGTCTAACTAGACACACGAACGTTGGTGAAAATTATCAAAAATAAAAGAATGATACATTATAAAAAACCAAAAAAATTTTGGGGGTGCAATAAATATTATCAAAACATATTTTAGTTGCGTTTAAAACTAACCTGGAATTCTAACACATACGTTCGTAACTATTACAACACATTTTATTATTACCAAGTTTAGTAGTATGTAATAATAATAATAATAATTTCTAGAACTAAAATATATGTAAGCTAAAAGAGTTGAGTAAGATATATATATATATATATATATATATATATATATATATATATATATATATATATATATATATATATATATATATATATTGTAATTGCACTAGAAGATCAATTGCAAACAAAACACATACAAAAAATTTGGACAAACCACATTTCCACACCACCATCAACCAACCTATCACCTCTTGTTCCCATGCCACTTCTATTTAGTCACTTCCTGTCCCCAATCCCTTGTTAGTCCAATGAATATTAACCAATACAACTTCCAATATTCTTTGACATTAATTTATGGAGCAACCCCTTCATTCAAACACCTTTCAAACACAATGGAGCAACCTCTTCATTCAAATACACTTCAAAACAAATTTATATACACTCCTTCAACCCACTAAAGGCTCACGATAGCCAACCCCATTCATATTTCATCCATATTTTGTTCAAACCAATCTAAGAGACCAAGTGTTTTAGTGTTTTTGCTAGTTACTACCAAGTGATTTTAGATATTTTAAGCTCAAGAATTATTATTTCTTATCTCAAACTTCCTACTTCCTTGCTTAAGTGAGTATTAATATCCGTAAAACCTATTATCATTTTTTTTGTTACAAGATGATTGTGTAGAAATGATTTACCCAAGTAATGTTAGTTTGTTTAAACCTCAAAATAATTAATGATAGCACAAAAGCAACTTGATTATCGAAAGATACATCGCTTACTTAAAGAGCTTTTTCAAGTGTTTTATAATGTGTTTAATATACTTTGCTAGTAAGTTTTGATAAAACGAACATTTTTAAGTTGGTTATATTTTAAAAATCCAAGAACATGCAAGTATTGATACATATGTATAAATGTATCTTAATATAATGATAATTAGTAGAATTAATGATCTAGACTCAAGAAGTTTTTGTCATATGATTTTATATATTTATATAATTTGTGGTTATTTATCATTATTTTTTAGTATTACATATATATGTAAATATATATATATACATACGTATATATATATATATATATATATATATATATATATATATATATATACGTACGTACGTACGTATATATATATATATATACATACGTACGTACGTATATATATATATATACATACGTACATACGTATATATATATATATATACATACGTACATACGTATATATATATATACATACGTACATACGTATATATATATATATATGTATACATACGTACATACGTACATATATATATATATGTATACATACGTACGTACGTACGTACGTATGTACACGTACGTAAGTATGTGTACATACGTACGTACGTGCGTACGTACGTACGTGTACGTACGTATACGTACATACATACATACGTACGTACGTAGGTATGTATATACATACATACGTACGTATACATACCTACGTACGTACGTATGTATGTATGTATACATACCTACGTACGTACGTATGTATGTATACACGTACATATATATATATATATATATGTATGTATATATACATACATATATATATATATACATACATATATATATATATATATATATATGTATATATATACATACATATATATATATATATATATATATATATATACATACATATATATATATATATATATATATATATATATATATATATATATATATATATGTATGTATACATACATATATATATATGTATGTATACATATATATATATATGTATGTATATATATACATAATATATATATATATATATACATACATATATATGTATGTACATACATACATATATATATATATGTATGTATACATATATATATATGTATGTATATATACATATATATATATATGTATGTATATACATACATACATATATATATATGTGTATGTATATCTATATATGTTACATATATATATATATGTTACATATATATATGTGTATGTGTATATATATATGTTACATATATATATATATATATATATATATATATATATATATATATATATATATATATATATATATATATATATATATATGTAGGACTGGATTCATGTGAGAACCCTTGGAAATTGCAAGAACCCTTTAACCCTACTATGAGCCTTGCTAGATACCAAATGAAGGGTCAAGATCTAATAAGAGTATTTTTGTTTTATACTTTTGTCAGTGTCTCTCTCTTGAAACTACAACCACAACTACAAATCAAATCTCAAAATCTATTTTAAATTTTCATCTAGATC
Organism: Flaveria sonorensis; assembly: GCA_025506505.1. Lineage (NCBI taxonomy): Eukaryota > Viridiplantae > Streptophyta > Magnoliopsida > Asterales > Asteraceae > Flaveria > Flaveria sonorensis. The sequence continues at coordinate 16,878,056 of CM046440.1, read as the reverse complement.
CATTTAAAAATCACTTGATTCATCTTAAAATCTATGGCGGTGTAGCAAGCGACAAAGCAGTTCGAGAGGTTTCAAAGAACTCAATCGGATTTGAAGAGGAAGATGGTGGTCATCACCACTTCAACAACAACCACAACCGTCATCGACCATCGCTGCCACTCCAGCAACAGTTGCCCCACCAGTGGGTGGCTGTGACACCCATTACACACCAAATCACCGCCTGAACAACAACCACAACCGTCGTTGACTACCGCTGCCACACCAGCAACAGTTGCCCCACCAGTGGGTGGTGTGAGACTCATTACACACTAAATCGACCACCTTAGAGGTCATCATCACCATTGAAGCCTTTAGGTCACCAATACTGTTGCAATCTTGGTACAAAACAAGAAGAAAACGGGTTTTATGGGTGAAATTGGAAGTTAAGGAGGAAGCTGGGTTTGATTACGGCTTATGGTGGTGATGTCATCGCGAAGCAGGTGGAACTTCGCCGGAGGGGAGAGGTCAGCCCCTCTCTCTCTTGCATTTCTTTCTCTTTCTCTCTAAAATCAAAGGTAGAAAACCCTAAGGTTTAGATCTGTGTTCACCCTAGGGGTTAAGATCTAGGTTCATCAACCATCTAAGGTTGTATGTCAGGTTCAATCTAGTGGGCTAAACCAATGGTGTGTATGTGTAATTCTTAGTGAATGGATGTTCTTGTATTATATTGTAATTCTTAGTGGTGATTTTTTTAACAATGGTGTGTATGTGTATATACATATATATATATATATATATATATATATATATATATATATATATATATATATATATATATATATATGGGTTAATTTTGTTACAATAGTGTAATTACAATGATGATTTTTTTATTACAGTCTTGTAGTTTTGTTAATATGGCTTTAATTACAATATTGAAATTTTATTATAGTGGTGTAGTTATATGGATTAATATTGTTTTGGTTGTTAGGTTTCTGAAAATCATAGAGGTGTAGTTACATGGTTTAATGCCATTTGTTTTACAGATTGATTTACATTGGTTAATATTGGTTTACATTAGTTTACATTGGTTTACGTTTGTGTGAATTTACGTTGATTGAAGTTTTGTAATATTAGTGTAGTTACATGGTATAATGGCACCTGCTTGTTAGATTGAGTATTACCGGTAGTTATAGTGGTGTAATATTGGGTGTTAAAGCTTCTTTACAGCGGTGTAACAATAGTGTAGGTCACCAGTATAATTTCGCTAATTCGGGTAAAAAATACAATTTGCAAGATTATATGGGATTAAAGAGAAAAATATAAGGAATTTAATGGTGCATTGTATATAAAAAATAACAATGTATAAGAAAGTTTATGAAAGTTTTAAAAAATAGGGGAAAACGTTTTAAATAAAAAAGAAAAAGAAAATAGGAGGTTATAGGTGTGGGTTAATTGACTCTTTTGCCCTTATTGAATAAAAAAATAAGAAGAAGATCTTGACCACTTAACTTTTGATCAATGGTTAATAATAGGTTAAAGAGTTCTCACAAAAAGGGTGGGTTTTTATTTGAACCTAACCCTATGTGCATATATATATATATATATATATATATATATATATATATATATATATATATATATATATATATATATAGTTATTTTGAGAACTACTCTTTTATGTAAAAATTCACCATTAATTTCAGTATCTTTTTTATCTTTCTAACGCCTCCATATTTATATATATTTTTTTTAAAAAATCGTTCACTCGTTATTTACACATGGAAATCTAGTTATACACATGTACAAATACGGTTTAACACTTGTAAATCTAGTTTTACACATGTGTAAATCCGGTATTACACATGTGTAAAACAAATTTGGTTAAAAGAAACGAGTTTTTTTATAATATTTTTATATTTTTTCTATGAAAGAGGGAAACGAGAGAAAGATTTTTGTGTATTTACTTTTTATTTTTATGTTATTTTTTCTTTTATAATTTTTTTATTATGTTTTTGTTATTTAACATTGAAAACTTGTGGCTCATGTTGCTTTCTAGAGTTCTCACGAAGAAAAGGTAGTTCTCATTTGATATTTCCCCTATATATATATACACACACGTATATACACATATAAGCTAGTTTCAATTATATATTTTTATACACTATTTTCCATTTGGAGAAAATATCGAATCTTTCAATCTAATTCCAAGTCCACAGGGTCTACAATCTTATCACATAAAAGGTCAATATATTAGTTCCTTTAATTCTTCCAATCTACATTTAACATACATCTTATTCGCGTGAGCTTTTGTTAACTATAGTACATGAATTTTAATGATAAGTTCATGTCTTGATCGAGCAACCAATTTTCAAACTATTAAATTCACAAGTTCTTAACTTCATAAATGAATCATATCTAAAAATTTAAATTAAAAATTAAACATAAAAATTCAAAATAATTTCACAATTTAACATAATAAAATGATTAATTAATCACATATATATATCATTTTAACTCTTATATTATTTTTATATAAATGTGAGACGTGTTTCATGGTGTATTTCTCTAACTAAATTAAAAATGTATAAACATAATTAGTTATCGCTTGAGACGAGTTACCACTCGGGTTGATATGAATACTTATTTTGTAAACCCGAAAAAAATTTCATGTGAGTACAATGGAAAGAAATATGACGTTTATGTAACATTTATAATTATATATTATGTATTTTTGGGAAATCGAGAACATACCATCAACGGTTCTTCGAGTCCAAACGTTCAGGAATAAAAGTATTTTTTAAGACTAACTAGTTGGGTGAGTATTTAATACATGACGAACTTGCGAAATAGATCATTTTTTAGACCTTAAAATTTCTTAAATTATTTAGGGCACAAATAGGCCTGATTACACTAACAAATTTTGCTACCAATTACTACTGCTATATTTATTGCTATATCTATCATGTGAGTCTCATGGCCCATTTTAAAATTTATTTAAATATTTTGGAAGGGTGGGTGGAGAATACACGCGAAGTCCATTTATTTGGGTACGAGTAGTAACACCACCTGTGGGGTCAAAACATAACAAATAGTTACATGAGTAAGTTTCATAGTCGCACCAAGTTAAGTCCCTGATATCTTGTAACCGTTAGTTTTAGGTAGACATGGAAATTATGGATAGATCAATTTGGTTGACACCCCCGCCAGAGGTTAGTCGCTCTTAACTATGATGGTAAATCAAATGGGTGCATTATTGTCCATACTCATTACAATGTATTGAAACGGAACATTAGACGATGCATATCCTTAACAGCAAGTCTCAGTTATGGGAGCTTAGTGTCACGGATTGATTTGTTCACTTCTCGTGCGACACTTAGATCAGTTCTAAGTCAGCCTTCTTGATCTGGTATTGATGGTGTGACAACTGACATGATTTCTTGTGCCAATGCTATAGACCGATGATGTAACACAACCATGTAACGTGTCACACCCTTAAATTCCACGTGCGGGGTTTTACCGCAAGGCGTGTGAACAAACCGGGATCTAAGTCATTAATTACTCAGAACGACGCTATATGAAACATTAAAAACAACCTAGATTTTAGAAACTTTAAAACTGTGCGAAAGCGTTTTGTAAATAAGTCAACCCAAAGTAATGAAATGTAAAATGCGCAAACTCGCATCAAACCATTATCTAAAACAAAATGTATGTTATGTCCCAAATGCAAACAATGTTTATTCCAATGCATGATGACCCGCGAGTGCTCCTAGGTGCTGCTGCTAACCTCGACCTGAGAATAGCATACTAAAAGAGTCAACACTAAGGTTGGTGAGTTTTTAACATAAGCGGTAACTGTTGTAAAAACATAAGATGTGCATTGAAATAGATAGCTAGTCTATATTCATAACTAATAACCATAGTGATTTCGCGATCGAAGCTCACTATGTTTCATTTGTTTGCCTCTTGTCACGACTTACCAGGTCGCGACGATGTTTGTGTTTAGGACAATATTGCACCCGTTTGACTAGGTCAGACCCAGTAGTACTATCCAAAATTTTCCGCTAGTTACCATTATTAACGATCCAAAAGTGTGAGGACTTTGAAGGTATATTACACTATGTTACACTATACACAACTTAATAAAATAAAGCATTTGTAAAAGAGTGTGCTATATCCCCTAAAAAGAGAGTGTTAAAAGTGGGGCATGAACTCACCTGGTGAACCAACAAATAGAATAATGCAAAGCTACGGTGAATGGAAAGACAACCAGTCAAATGTTACCTAGAACACGAGAGTACATAAGTACGTGTAACTAGAAAGTTTAACAACCCTAAGTGCTCAATAAACACGTTGACCCAAGGGTTTTGGAAAACAAAGACTCATTTGACGTAGTTGACCCGTTTGACCCATTGGTTACATGTTAATTATAATCTTGTTTGATCAAGTATAGCAACTCATTACACATGATTATCATGCAAGATATCCACGTATGCCACATCATCAGTCTTAAGTTCTATCAAGATTATCATACCAACATAGATTATCATACAACACATACAAATCTAAATCAACCACCATGCTCAACACAAATATAGTTATATCACAACTAACAATTCATACACTGAGTTTAATAATGCACTACATGCCATGTGAAGCCACTCACGACTTCACACCCTAAACCCTGCCAATCCTACTAAGCAGGGACCTCAGATTCGCACGTATGTATGACAATCATTATCACAATACACTATAAGATTCACACCAATTAACATACACAAAAATGATTAATTATAATTGTTGGTCCTTCTGATCGATATAACAGTGCACTTGATTGATAAACACAAACAAATCCGACTGATAACACAGATATCAATGATATTTGGGTAAAATATAGATCAAAAACTATAAAATATGGATGAACAATGATGAACACCTCAAGAACATTCAATAAAACCCTTGTTTGATCTGAATTGATTGCTAAATATATTACAAAGTGAAAGCCCCTCAATCAATGGCTCATTCAAGCTCACTAAACCTAATTGTCACTAATCTATATATAGTGATAATATTCACTAATGACATATTAAGCCCCTAGACTTAGACAATTAGAGAAATTACATATAAAATATAAAAATGACTTAAACATAAATAAATATATTTTGTTGACATAAAATATATTTATTAACAATAAATTCCAAGTCATTTATATCTTCAACATCTTGTCTCGGTTCTTAGTTTCAAACGCGTTTGTTTGCCTTTTCCGATGACTTTGACAGTGACGTTGACCTTTGTTGACTTTGACTGTGTTGATAATATAGACTATCCTTATCAGACCCAACAATAATCCCAAACATGATTCCATAACCTCCTAATATAAACTCAACACTTTAGCAAATTTCCATAAAACCTAGATTTCCAAGTATTCCATCAAGTATCCACATGATCCGGTTAACGTATTCTAACACATTAGACATCATCAGCAAGCATTCTAGCATGATCCTAACATCATAAACATGCCCAATTCACATTATCAAATGATTCACATTAATAAAGTTTCCCTTTTGGGAAATTAATACCCAAAATCAATCTATCATCCCATTCATTCATAAATTCATGAACTTTATACCTAATCAAGTTCATAACAATTATCTAGACATGATAAACCTCATCAGTTAATCATAATTCACAAATCTAATACATAAAATTTACTACTTATAGTAAGGTATAAACAACCACTCAATTCCATGAATGCATAATCCACGTAACCTAACATCAATGCAATACAACTAACATCAAAACATCATCAAACAACATCAATTTTGACGTCTTTCATGTTAATTGAACTTGGGTTTGGTCATTGATGAAAAACATGAAAATTAGTTGAGAAACTAACCTTAAACGTGATAAAGATCAACAATTCCACTTGGTACTACTTGAAATTGATCAAAACTGATTATGTTGAGATGTTAATGGCTAAAATCGCAAAGGGAGAGGGCTGATATGATGGTTTCGGCGGAGTGAGGGTTTGAGAGGCTGGGGTTGGGTTTTTGTCAAACTTAAAAGGTACATTTTAAACCCCCTTTTATTACATTTTATAAAAATTAATCTTTCTAAAATACCTTTTAAGTTTGACAAAAACCCAACCCTAGCCTCCCTAACCCCAATCAGTCGTAAACCATCTCCCAACACCCTATCCTTGCAATTTCAAGCCTTGAACACCAAGAACACTCGATTTTGGAGCTATTGTGATCATTAGAACGCGTTAGCAAGTTCAATTCTTGATCATTACAAGATTAAAGGTTAGATTCTAATTTGTTTTTATAGTTTTTGATTCAAGAACAACCCTAGTTCAATTAACATGATTAAAGTCAAAATCGATATTGTTTGATGATAATATGATGTTAGTTGTATTGCATTGATGTTAGTTCACGTGGTTTGTGTAAGAAATTCATGGAATTGAGGTGCTGTTCATACCTTACTATTAGTAACTTTTATGCATGAGATTTGGGAATTGTGATAAATTGATGATGTTTATCTTGTCTAGATGATTTGTATGAACTTGATTAGGTATAAAGATGATAAATTTATGAATGAATTGAATGATAGATTGATTTTGGGTGTTGCTTTCCTGAAAGGGAAACTTTGTTGACATGAATCATTGAATATTGTGAATTGGGCATGTTTATGATGTTAGGATCATGCTAGAATGCTTGTTGATGATGTCTAATATGTTACAATGCGTTAATTGGGTCGTATGGATACTTGATGGATTACATGGAAATCTAGGTTTTATGGAATATTCTAAGATGTTGGGTTATGTTAGGAGATCATGGAACCATGTTTGGGACTATAATAGATCATTGTTTTGTATGTTAGTTAGTATGAATCTTGTTGAGTAATGTGATAATGATCGTCGTACACGCGTACGAATCTGAGGCCCCTACTTAGTAGGATTGGAAGGGTTTAGGGTGTGAAGTCGTCAGTGGCTACACATGGCATGTGGTGCATGATTAAACTCAATGTATGATTTGTTGATTATGATGTAATTATATTTATGTTAAGCTTGTTGATTGGTTGAGGTTCGCATGTGTTGTATGATAATCTATGTTGGTATGATGATCTTGATAGAACTTAAGATTGATGATGTGGCATATGTGAATAACTTGTATGATAATCATGTGTAATGTGTTGATATACTTGATCAAACAAGATTTCAATTAACATGTCACCAACGGGTCAAACGGGTCAACTAGGTCAAATGAGTCTTTGTTTTCCAAAACCCTTAAGTCAACGTGTTTATTGAGCACTTAAGGTTGTTAATCTTTCTGGTTACACGTACTTATGTACTCACGTGTTCTAGGTAACCTTTGACAGGTTGTCTTTCCACTCACCGTTAGCTTTCTATTATTGTTTGTTTGCGCACCAGGTGAGTTCAATGTCCCATTTTTATTTACTCTCTTTTTGGGTGAGAAAGCATACTTTGTTTTAAAATTCTTTACTATTATAACATGTGCTTAGTATGACATAGTATGATATACTATTGAAAGCCCTTACACTTTTGGATCGTTAGTTAAGGAATCTAGCGAGAAATCTTGGGTAGTACTATTGGGTCTGATAAGCCCCACCCGTACGACTGAAGGTCAAGCGGGTGCAATATTATCCTAAACAACTAACAACGTCATAACTTGGTATGTCATGGCGGAAGGCAAATAGACAAACATAGTTAGCTGTGGTCATAAAATCACTATACTTTTTACTAATGAAATTAGAATAGCTATCTATTTCAATGCACTTGTTTATATTTTACAAACACTATTGTTTATGATAACTTGCAAACTCTTGAACTCACCAACTGTCGTGTTGACACTTTTAGTATGCTTTTCTCAGGTCGTTACTAGCAGCTGCCATAGGAGCACGCACGTGTCAAGCATGCTTTCAACAAACATTGATTTACATTTGACTTATTGCATACTTATGTGCATTGGTTTAGGCGCATGTTTTTTGAAGTTTACATTTATTATGTTGGGTTTGAAATATTTACAAAATGCTTCCGCAAATCTTTTAAAGTTTGTTTATTATATATGTAATATATAGTGTCGTTCTGAGTAACTAATGACTTGGATCCTGGTTTGTTTACACACCTCGTGATTAAACACCGCACGTGGATTTTAAGGGTGTGACAGATGGATTTTATAGCGGAAGTCTTGTAAGGGAATGTTAGTTTGTAAGTATGCAAGTAAGATGCTTGTGGTGTGTGATTACAACACAAGTAGTAAGATTGTATTACTAGAACACAGGTACAAGGCTTTTGAGTTACAATGATCTTGGGTGGGTGCAAATAAGGTATCTCTATTCTATTTATACTAGTTCCATGGTCTCTAGATTGTTCTATATCTGGATGTATGTATACATAATATCTAAGCCTAGATCTTTTACATGGAATCCTCTAGTATGTCCATGATCTTTCAAGGTTGCTTCCAAGGCTGAATTATGTAGCTCTTTCTAGGGTCCTCCATGATTTTTTATGGCTATTCTAGGGAGTTCTTTGTAAAAGCCTTTTAAGGCATGTTTTCTAGTGCCTTGTGGGATGTTCTAGAGTCTTTTGATGCTACGAAGTTGCTCTAGAGTTGAGTGGGCTATTCTGGAGTTTTTCGGGCAGCCTTGTTTGCTTAAAAAGACCCCCTAATCGAAGAAAATTAGGAGGTTGTGATTTGCATTTTGGCGGATCATGACATTCTCCCCCACCTATTGCCACGACGTCCTCGTCGTGTTTCCTGTATGCCCCATGAGTTGACTTCATGAGTTGTATGATTTAAATGGTCCTGCCTTGATGCCTTGTGTCCGGTCTAAGGTAATGGTATGCACTTAATCTTCTTTGATGATGTACATAATGTTTATGAATGTTACTAGGCGGGCTTTTGCTTTTTGAAAGAAGTCCATCCCTATCACGATATCATAGTCATCTAGTGGAACAACTAAGAAGTGCAACTTGCCTGTCCATATGCCGATCTTTGTCTTTATGCCTCATGCTGCTCCTTCTATTGGCTTGGCGGTTCCTGAGGCAGCCTTGATACATCCTTCCTGCTTGGTGATCCTTATGCCAGGTCTTCGAGCCTCTTAAGATGAGATGAAATTATGGCTTGCTCCGGTGTCAACCAACGCTTTCACAAGTTTCCCCTTTATCCCCATGTTTACGAACCGAAGACCCTTTGATTTTGTCTTTGGGTTGTCTTCGATTGTGGTTGGGTTTGACTGGTTTGCTATCACCAAAGGCTTGCCTTCAATTGTACTTAACGTATTAAGAAGTTGAAGTTGCATTGTTCCAAGACAAAACTCCTCTGGTTCTGATGGTTGATCATCAGATCAGATCAAGGCTGTTAGTCTAGCCTTTTTCAGACAATCCCACGCATTGTGCAGTCCAACACAAAGGAAACATCTTTTGATTATTTACACTTGCTTTCCATATCTTGGTGGTCGTCGATTATCTTCTCTTACATTTTTGATTTTTCTTATTATTGTCGGGTCTTGCTCCCCTACCTTTTTCATCATTTTCCTCCGTAACGATGGGTTTTTGTGACCGCCTTTCATTATGGTCGATCAAGCTTTTAGCAACAACGATGGCTGAGGACAAGCCTTGAACATTTCTTCATTCAAGCTCGGTTCTTGCCCATATTTTTAAGCCATCGATGAAGTATATGAGAGAGTCCTTTGGTGACAAGTACAGAATTTCTAGCACAAGGGTAGTGAAATCTTTGACGTAGTCCACCCTTTTGCTTTAAATTTCGAAGCTGAATCTATGCTTCGTGTTCTGTGTTTTCCGGATAAAATTGTTTCATGTTTTCGTTTATGAAATCAGTCCAAGTTTGTATGGTGCAGGTACCTTTATCAATCTCCATGTGCTTTCATCACCACTATAAAGCTGCGGTCTCCTTCATGTAAAATGTCACCGTCTTGATCTTCTTGGCATCATCAACAATATCAATGGCCTCAAAGTATTGCTCCATCTCCCAAAGAAAGTTATACACAACCCTTGCCTCTCATTTACCAATGAATGGTGATGGTTTGGGGATGTCTAACTTTGTAGAGGCATGTATTATGTTGTCACCTCCGGTTGCTAGTGCGCGCTTGCAAACACTTAGTTTGGTTTGCAAGTCTTTGATCTCTCTTTCGAAGCTAGCTTTGAGCTACCCCAACTCCTTTGTAAATGTCTCTTCCATCTCTTTTTCAATAGTGAGAGAGCGAGTTTGAGATCATTCCTCATTTCTACGAAATCATTGCCTAACGACTTTGCCTAACGACTCAACATGTTGCAAAGAGTCGTAGGTGTGTGTTTTGAAGATATCTACTTCAGCCTTAAAGGGAACGTTAGTTTGGTAGTAAGCAAGTAAGATGCTTGTGGTGTGTGATTACAACACAAGTAGTAAGCTTGTGTTACTAAACACAAGTACAATGCTTTTGAGTTACAAGGATCTTGGGTGGGTGCAAATGAGGCACCTACATTCTATTTATACTAGTTTCATGGTCTCTAGATTTTTCAATATCTAGATGTATCTATACATAATATCTAAGCCTAGATATTTTACCTGGAATGCTCTAGTATGTCCAAGATCTTTCAAGGTTGCTTCCATGGCAGAATTATGTAGCTCTTTCTAGGGTCCTCCGTGATCTTTCATGGTTGTTCTAGAGAGTTCTTCGTAGCAGCCTTTTAAGCCACATTTTCTAGTGCCTTATGGGACATTCTAGAGCCTTCCTATACTGCCAAGTTGCTCTAGAGTTGTGTGGGCTGTTCTGGAGTTTTTCGGCCAGCCTGGTTTGTTTAAAAAGGGCCCCTAATCGATGTAAATTAGGTGGTTAACACAGAGGAATAACAACCATTTATAGTGAATTTACCAGACACTACAATAGGGTCATATCGAGCCTCACCTGAGCCAATGACGAAAGTTCTGCCTTTACCACTACCGCTTCTGCCACTGTTGTTGTTCTTTGGATTGTCAGCCATACCATTATTACCATTTTTCCTAACCTTCAGGCATTCCCTCTTAAAGTGACCAGATTGTCCACATTCAAAACACACGGTCTGATTATTGTTTTGTTGTTGCTGCTGCTGAGGTGCTTTTGCTGAGAGGTTTACCTGGCAATTCTTGGCAGCATGCCCAAATCTTTCGCACATCTCACAAGTGTTCTTAGTGCATTGCCGTTGTGATGAAACTTACATTTGTTGCATTTTGGAAGGTTGCCATCATAACCATCAGTACTACCTGAGTCTTGAGTAGGTTTTGGTTGGTTGAATTTCTTGTTTTGCTGTTGTTGAGGAGTGGAGGATGAAGATTGTTTCCCATTGGCAGAAGATTCCCATTTTCTCTTGTTGTCACTGGAACTGGACGCAGTACCACACGAGGGCAACTTGCCCTGCGCGACAACCTGATCTGTTAGCTAGTGCACCGGTCTGATCGCCTCCCGTATGGTGTTTTGTCTTGAAGAAGTGACCATGCTCTGGATTTCTGGAGATAACCCATGCAAGTATCTCTCAATCCTCAAGGAAGGAGGGTTGATCATATTAGGGCACAGAGTGGCGAGCTCATGAGAGCGAGTGGTGTATGCCTCGATCTCAGAACCCATCATCTTTAGGTTCCAGAATTGCATTTCCAACTTCTGCACCTCGTCACGGGGATAGTATTCTTCCTTCATCAGCTTTTTAAAATCTTCCCAGGTGGTCTGATTGGCAATATCAATACCCTACATTTCTACCTGGGTGTTCCACTGGGATAAAGCAGCTCTGTCTAGAGTGCCGGTAGGGTACTTCACTCTACTCTCAGCAAGGCAGTTGCACATCTCAAACACAGACTCCAATTTTTTAAACCAGCGAAGCAGTCCCACTGCTTCTTCAGTTCCCTTGAATGGTTAGGCTTGCAGTCAATGAAGGACTTGAAAGTACAGATTCCTTAACCTGCAATAGTTTTTGATCAGGACCTTGGAATTTTAACGGATGTTATAATTTCAACAGAATTGATGGAACGTTAACGTCAGAAATGAGGTTGGTATAGCTTACCAATTGGAGCGAGTGAGGGTTAGGATTGTGGTTAGCCGGTGCATCAACCACATGCTGATTGATTAGTGTGGCCAATTCTGTTGGAGTCATGTTGATCGTACCACGACCACGTCCTCTTCCGCGTCGAGACATTCTTAACAATCACAACATACGAAAATAAGTAAATATGAAACATATCAACTTCATTTAGGTATAAGCAATTAAAAGAATTTAGCACACACAACTAAATGTTCAAATAACAATTTCTGGTGAAATAAATTGTAAATACGTCTACAATTAATCAAACCAAATATCAAGATTCAAAGACATAACTCGGATGGGAAACAACCCTTCCCATCTAGGTGTGACATAAATGAAAGTCTAATAAATGAATAGAATGAATAGAAAAGGGAAATCAATGTGAATCGACGGATCTGGTGCTATCCTCAGGCTCATCCTCGGCTGCTCTTCAGGTTCCTCTTCTGGCGCCTCCTCTGGCTACTCTTCTAGATCTTCCTCAATAGGCTCCTGCGCTGCATTCAGTGCATTGACTTGACCCTCAAGAGTATTGAGTTGCTAAGTATTAGCAACTATGTCCACCTTGTCGCCAATTATACGTTCAAATAAGTCAATGACATGGCCCACATGCTTGTTATGACGATCAACCAACACGTTGAGTAGCTTCTTCAATTCCTTGATCTCCTTGGCTGATTCACGCACTACATTCTTCAATGCCCTGTTATCGTTCCACAGCTCGGCAACGGTTATGCTTGAGGTGTAAAATGGCTGCCATAGTAGCCATGACCTGCTCAGGAGGACAGGGAAGGGGAGGTAGGGTAGGGGCATTAGGATTCCTAGCCGGAGTGGACCTGTGCGAGGCTAGCGTTTAGGAGGTAGAGGGACATTTTCCTCCTGAATAAGACTTGACATATACTAGGGATAGTATTCCCACTTATGAACTAGTGGGTACTGTGGTAAGGCAAACTGTTGGTCGTAATCGAACTCCTCGTTGTTATTAGGGCACACGGGCCAATCGTACGGACCCGTAGGTGGAGGTATAAAATCATAGTGAAGGGGTCTCTTTCCTCAAGAAGAAAAAGAAGAAGGAGGAGGTGCAGAAAAAGAAGAAGCCATTCCTACAAACAACCGCTCACCGGAATGAGCAACAGCAAGAAATCTAGCTAGTAAAGCAAAAAGCAAGAACAACTATAAAAACTAAATGTGTTTATATGCATGTAACTAAGGCATCAGGCTATAGTCTAAATGCAATGCAAATGAGATGCAAATTTATTTTAGTTCGCTATAACCATTGGCTCTGATACCAATCTGTCGCATACCAGGATCTCAGTCACAAGTTATACCAAACAACATCAATTACAAAAACATAATTTTCGGTTAACATTTGAAATTTTAAAAAACAGAGTTAATAATGTAAACATGAAAATAATTGCGGAGAGTAAAACATTAAAATCAAAATAGCGCAAAAACACGCATAACCCAGAGGAAAATAATTTGTAGAAAAACATTGTCTAACCATTTTCAAGAATTAGAATGATGCAATGATGAGATGCTCCTAGTCGTGCGCACCTTAAGGACCTGAAAGAAACATCCTAAAGTGTCAACACAAGGTTGGTGAGTTCACAGGTCTAATAGAAAACAATAAGTAATAGTAATGAAATACAGATTAAGTAATCAAAGCATATAAGTAGGTAGTTAGCTCACAACAAGTCACTATGTGTATGAATTTCATGACCGAACTAACAGTAATAATATAATGAATGTCCCGACTATGGATACCAGACCACAGCACAGTAAAACAGGCTAACCATTCACCCGTTTGATCTCTAGTCAAGCTAGCGCGAATAGCCCGGGCGGGGTTTGTCAAACCCAGTAGATCTACTAATAATCAACTCGCTAAATACATATTAACTGTCCGAATGAGGTGTAGTGTATCACAATAGTAAACCAGTATATGCAGTATTACCAAAGATTTGGTTTCCGATTAACCTGAGTGTACATTTATTATTTAATTAACATTAAATACTAATAATGTGGTTATACGGTTTTGCGTTCTCGACCTGGTTTCGGTGCAGGTTATTGACTTCCCCATTCCCATGTAAGACCAATTCATACACATCTAACGTACCTACCATATATGCCCCCACATGGCGTAAAACACATATACGAAAATTTACATATTACATATAACACTCATATAACATAAGCACATGTTTATACTTGTATATAATATACTCATCACATACACATGATATGCAAACCATAAATCACATGTACTATGCAAGACATACAACACACACACAAAACAATGTGCATACCACAATCTGTTACACCACCACTCATGGTTGAACACACACACACTTCTAATAAACATGGGCACCCACACCCACACACACACACCTATGCACACATAACAGAATCCACACTCATAATGAAATAAACCTGCATAACATGCATACTAAATCATATACATAAATACAACCAGGCTGCCACAATCAGTTATCACCCAAGCACCCCCATAAAGTCAACACTCCACAAACCCAATACATAACCGCATATATATGCACTTATATACATTCACAAAACACAATAGAATGAGGCCACCCACTCGAATGAAACACACGAACACTAATCGCAGAAGCACACATATAATAGAATTACATACACGCACACCCAACATGATTATGCATATAAATATACAAGGCCAACACATCTCATAACCCATACTACCACTACGGATCAAACCCGAAATATAAGAACACACACAAGACCACATATACATACACATGTTCAAACACACGCATACATAACCCGATGACCATGACTCTTAAACCCGCACACAGAACGTACGCATAAACCACAGCCCGAAATTGTAATGTGACAAACATGAATAGGGTAGTAGGGAATTCTTACCACACAGGCTGCTTCTCCGATCGGTTTTGGGCGGCTGCCGAAGGTGCGGTTCGCGATGAAGATACTATCAGTGACAATCGTCGTCACGTATATGACTCAAGAGGTTCTATCACCGAACGCAACGTCGTAAGAAGGAACCGTCTATAGATATGGTTGCGAATGGAGGCTGTCGAGAGATAGAGAGAAGGATTTTGTGAATTAGGGTTATGTTATGGTTTTTTTTAGAGAGATATACTAGGTAAGATGGAGGGCACGATTCGGGTCAACTTTTGCTGAGACCGACTAGAATGGAAGGTTGATCTGTGGAGGTAAGGGTATTAAACTTATTTTGTTTAGGTGATGAATAAATTTATTTAGAATGGAAGGTTCAATAATTTATGTTGAAATTTGTTAAGTTATCAAAAGCAAATAAAATACTAAGGACATAAAATGTGTCACGTATCAGATAACGAGGAAAAAAGTTCAAATGTTGACTGAAGACACATAGTGTCACAATTTGATCCATTTGCTTTAGAAGAATCTGTATTAAAAAAAACATATTGATAATAAGTTTGTTAATAAAAATATGTCAGTACCACTATGGATTTGGGAAATGCATGTTCATTAAATTCAACATATGTTGATTCATTAATTAAAGTTAATCGAGGATTAAAAATTCTATGCATTAGACACCGATGATAACCGACAATTAATTTTTCATCGGATATTTAGAGCAAACTTCCTAAATGATCCTTGGGGTGTAATATTAGAACAAGAACATCTCTAAATGACTTGAAAAATGATATGAAAGGTTTTTGATGAAAAAGAAGTTTATATGGAGTTATGTTGCTTTCTTTACTATTAATGTTCTATTTTACATATAACAGGCTATGTTTTATCTTCAGCACAAAAAGTGATAGGCTATTTAGCATCAGCCAGCATGGTTCTTTTGGCTACTCTATTGTTGAGCAGTTCTAGCTGCACTAAATTAATGAGCAATACCTTTGTTAGTGCAAAATGAATTTAAATCATCATTTTTAAATTTGGTTTCTATTATCACTTATGATTGATTATACTTTGAAATCCAATTGATTTTCAATCTTTGTGATAAAATCTTGATGTTTGAGTTGATTTATTTTCTAAAGTAGGAAGAAACCTTGTAAGCCTGAATAGTCATCAATGATAATTAAAATACTGCTTTTTGCCCATGCTCATGATGTGGATGTGTCAAAATGATCCATATGAAATAGCTTTAGTGGAATATTATTTGAATTTACAACCTAGGATAGAAGTTTGGTGTTGTTTCCCTATGAAGCATGCAGAACAATGGTCATGTAATGAATTTATTTTTGAGATAAACGAATTATATGGTTTCCTTGACCAAGTTGTTCATGTTTTTGAAGTTTGTATTCCTCAAACACCTATGCCGTAGTTATGATTTATCAACTGATGTTTTGAAAGTAAATAGTTTTCTTTAATTAGATGAATTGAATTAAGGTTAAGGACATAAATATTTTCCTTCCTAGGTGTTTCATTCAAGACAATCCACTATTCATGATTCTTAAATCCTAGTTTTAGGATGTAGAAGTGAGTGTCTGTGAATTAGATGAATATTTTTATCACAGATTGTGACACACTCAATATATGAACTTCAATGTCATAGTAGCTGGCTTTATCAAAGCTCAGCTGGCCCATTTGTCACCATCCCTTCTCCTGTAATTCGTCCTCCTTGGGATCTTCACCAAAAGCCATAGTAGTTTATTAAATGTACTTAAAGTCATGCAGAAGGACCGATTAAGGGATGGTCAATACAATCAGTCTCACAATGAGGAGAGTGTTAGAACACTTAACTTATCAAATGGGGAACCGGGTTTATATGAATAATCTAAGAATAAAAGTAAACAATGAGTCATAACTAAGAACAAGAACAAGATAAAGTATGGTTTTCAAGAATGTTGTATATTGCTCTCAAATTATTTACAAGTGTTACAAAGCATAAAAAGAAATACAAGAACTTGAGATACTTTATACTACATCCTACAGCCAGCCATACATTGAAGGCCAACTGGAACACTAATCTAGACAACAAGATCAATGTAAAGTCAAAAGGCAGATTGCCTTGACCGGTGACTATGGCATGCCATAGCTCACATCCTAATATATTATAAAAGGATAAAAGGTACAAAGTATCAAGTTACAGACTGTAAACTATAATCTACAATTACAAAAGCATAGACCTTTTCACTAACTCATGCCAGGTGTGAGTCTTCAGAGTTGCAGCGGAAAGTTGGTCAGCTTTATATAAAAGTAGATCAGAGAAAGCATGTTCTCTCTGTTTTTGGAAGAAAAATCAGTCTTCACTTCATTGGCTTTGAAAGACTTTGTCTTTGAAGCTTTGGAAGACTTCATCTTTGGCTTTGAAAGATTTGGTCATTGGCTTCGGAAGATTTTACACTTGGATAAATTGTTGTGAGAAGTGTAAAACTTCAAAAAGTGTTTTACTCTGCATAGTGTGCATGCAAGCAGGAAGCTACTTGGTTGCTTTGGTTTTTTTTTGGTTGCATCAGCCTTTCAAGTATAACCTTACAAACTCCCCTAGGGTGATGCTACCAAAACAGAGAAGTACTTAGATATTGACAGTCCTCATCAGGATCAAGACCATCCTTTCTTCATCAACTGTCAGGATCCCTTTGACTCTGACAATACTTCTCATGTCATAAGATCATGTAGAGGAAGATCAAGCATGTCTTGCTAGAAATAGAAATCTTGACCTCCTTGATCTCTGAGACATACCACATGTTTGGATTAGTAGCAAAGGTCCAGGACAGGATGGGTCTTCCAATTGCAAGAGTCTCTACTAGAGTGGAGTTGGTTGAGCAGCCTCTTCTTACACTACCTCAGGATGCTTGACTCATCCTGAGGTGTAGAGGTGGATGCCTTGGAATTCTTTAGAACCAATCTCCTGGCCATCGTTTTTCTCCTCTTTGAAGTCTTTAAGTGAGAAGACTGGCCTTCAGTACAGGTTGACTTGTTTTGTCTTTCTTAGTTAGGTCCTTTTCCCTTACAAGTTCAGAAGGAGAGGGATTTGGACCTGCTGGTGGATTAGAAGATGAAGTTGGCTGAGATGCAGCTGTAGGTTCAGGTTGTATTGTCTCAGTAGGTTCAACCTTACCTCAACTTCAGTTGAGCTTGACTTGCAAGAGAATGCAAGTTTTTACAAGCTCTCCCTTTTTAATCTTGCTTGATCACGCTAATGCGCTCATCCATAATGGATAGAGACATTGGACCAAGCCTCCTTCGGAGAATCCGTATAGCTTAAGAAGCTCATCATCCTCTGCCTATCAGCAGACTTCTTTTTGACTTTTTTAGATGATGGCTCTTGACTTTGCAGCTTCTTCCCTTAATTTTTCTCTTAGTAGCCTTTCGTTCTTTGATAACTTGTGTTGCTCCAGCTGCTTAAGATACTCGAATTCAAATATTCTTTGATAAGGGAGAAGTGCAGATGCCTGATTAAGACCAATGGCACTCAGGTAGCTAATCATGTTTGTCTATCAGCTTCCCTTGTCTACCTAAGGTTGTTTAGTTGCCACAACCTCTTTCTCAGGGATTTACAGAACTGGGGAGAGGATAGAGCATGCTTGTAGAGCCTTTTTTTGTCTCCTTTCTCCTTGATTTTTAGGAGCAATTCTACATCCTACTCCTCCTTCCTTCCTTTAGCAGCTCTGTGTTGGCCAGTTCATGAGTTCCTCTATGGGGAAGAGAGATGAGTTCACCTATGTTGTAGTTCCTGGTCCTCAAGTAGTTTTAATCTAGTTGCCTTAAACTCATCATCCTGAGTATTTGGCCTGGGGCAGCCCTGATAGTAGCTTCCATGAAACCTGGAGACCTTCTGGAACTCTC
Organism: Flaveria sonorensis; assembly: GCA_025506505.1. Taxonomy (NCBI): domain Eukaryota; kingdom Viridiplantae; phylum Streptophyta; class Magnoliopsida; order Asterales; family Asteraceae; genus Flaveria; species Flaveria sonorensis. The sequence continues at coordinate 16,859,239 of CM046440.1, read as the reverse complement.
TCCTTTTTAGCTTCCTCTTCCTCTCTTTCCACCTCCTTAATCTCCTCAGAGGTCATCATCCTCTTCCCTTTGTCACGCATAGGCCTTGGTGACTCAGGGTGGAGAGAGATTTGGCCCATATTGCTTGGTTCAGCTATCAAGCTCCGGGCTAGAGAGAGGTTATGATGCACCTTCACCAACGGTGACTTACATGAGGGTTGATGGATGTGAAGCAGTTCTTTGTAACAAGGTTCACAGGGTCTATCATTAGTCCTTTAGTCAAGGTTTCCCCTTTGATGCTAATCATAGGTTCCACCTGACATTGCCTGTTAGCCTTTGTCTTCTTCTTTGCCTGAACTCTTTAATAATCCTGTCTTGAATCCTCTCCCAGTCTGCCAACTTGCCTACTTTGACTAGGATTGGCAAGTGGCATGTGGACTAAAGGAAGACTGTCATAGTACTTCAGGGTCTAAAAATGAAAACCTCTTGCTACCCCTAAAGTCTATGAAAATCAAAGCTCTCCTATCAGCATCATACCTCCACCTAAGTATTTCATTCTCAGCATCATGGGGAGGTAGACATAGCTCTCGAAATACCCTCCTCAAATAGACTTTGAATGAGTGAGTCCACATCAATATGGACTTGAGGAGGTTGCTGAGTATGGACAATTGTAAGTGAGGTTGGTGAATCCTCAATGTCCACACCCTGTGAAGAACTCCTAGTCTGTGATTGCTTGGACTTTCTCCCCCTTTTGGTAGCATCACCATCTGCATATGTGAGCTAGGGGTTAGGTCTGTCATGTTCATAGGTTCTTGTGTTCCTGGTTGAGCCTCCTAAAAGGTCTCCCAGCTAGTTATACCTGAGATCAAAATAACAAGTCGCTGATCATTGACCTTTCTTAGCAGGTAGTCACCTGAGATTCCAAGTGACTAACCTTGGAGACTAAATAGGTGCAGGTTTGAGTCAGCTTTTGCACCTTTAGTCTCATATTCCCCTCATCTTCATCACAAGAATCACGAGGGAATGTGAGAATAGGACCTAAGTCTTCTTCCTCATCACCAGCACTTTGTTCTAGGCCGTTGGATTTCCACTACCCATGACAGCTTCAAGTGAAGTGTCAATGGGCTGGGTTTCCATGGTCAGGGTCTTAATGATGTAATCACTTGCTGAAGTGAGAGCCTCTTCCATATGGACCTCTTAACAAGTTTAGGAAGATCCACCTTAGTATAGGTGGATGATGTGGGCTAGACATGGAGACCAGGAGTACTCATCTCCCCTTGAGTAGGGACAAGAGAGAGACTCATGATACTCACTGAATCCCATGTCTTCATCATCATAGAACTCTAGGTTTGGAATTAGTTGGTTTAGATCAAGAGGCTGGGGATGTAACCGTCCTTGAAGGTTGTTCAGTAGAGTGTTGAGACTCTGAGTGAAGGCTTAAGGCTAGGTGGTTGTGAGCTCATCAGGCTGAGCATGAGGAACCTCAGCACTAATCATTGGTGAGATGAGAGGTGTTTGCTCCACATGAGAAGTGGGAGCTCTAGTGTCCACTTTGTTGGACTCAACAAGTGCATTAATGGATTAATGCTTTAAAGGATGATGCTTGCCATAATCAAACATAAACAAACATAATGTGTTCTAACATTCAAACAATCATTAACTAACACATTAGCATCATTAACAATCAAAACATTCACTAATCAGTGTTTAAGTTTCTTTTTTAGGATTGTAGATAAAAGAAAATTTGACCAAGTGTCGGTAGCGGATGAAGAACTGCCCACAGCGGATGTACAAGAGGATGCAGCAGATGAAGATCATGTTAAAGTGCTCACAGCGGATGAAGACATCCCACATCGGACGAGTAACATACAGCGGATGCCTGTCCACAGCGGATGTTCATCCACAGCGGATGAACATCCCACAACGCACAACAAACAATGCAAACACTTCACAGCAGACAGCATCCAAAGCAAAGCGAACAAGTGATCTGACTTCCATAGTGGACATCTTAATATCCACAGCGGACAGCTAATCATCCACAGCAGACAACTTATAGACTTAGGATTATTTATGTAATTTTCGTTTACTTAAGGGTAGTTTAGTAATTGTTATAGTTCTTTTTATAGGCTATAAATAGCATACTACCCTAATCCTTTGCAAGCTTTTGAGCAATCAATACAATCAAGCAGATATAATCATCCAAGCACTAGCAATCATACAATCACACACAAACATACACACACTAATATCATAGCATCTATCATGGGTTTTCGCACCATGATTGATGTTTATTGAATACAAAATATAACAATCTGTTGTTATATCTTGTTTAAGAGATTAGAAAAGATCCTTGGAGGAAATCAACCTGTGTGTGTTCTTATTATTCAAATAAGTTCATATTCAGCCTTCATATGTTGATTTCATCAGGTGGTATCAGAGCTAAAAGAATCCTATGAGGATCAACTTCCAAAGTGAAGTATTAAAGAATCTTAATGTGGACCAAATCTAAAAGAATCCCAAAGTGGATCATATCATGAGAATTTATACTCTAAGTTGTCTGGTTCAAGTTGTAATAAAGTGTCACCTTGCATTTCATGAGGAGGGTTATTCTTCAATACTTCTGAGTGTGGGTACTAAATTAGCATATCTAATCAATCCTAAACATGATAAATACCACAAAGTGTTGAAAATAAATCCTTGCATGAGTTTAAGTGGATAAACATACTTACAATCAACTTTGTTCATTGTCTATGTCTATTCCATCATTAAATTCTTAGATGTAGAGGATTTTGGATTACTATGATCTCACTGCAGTTGAAGGATTCATGCTTGTAAATATCATAATTTCTTCTTTAAACTTTAAACTTTAAAATTCCAAAAAGATTTGTCATTTTTAGTATTTTTCTTAGTTTTGGCAGATTTACATGTGTTAATGATTTAGGAGTGAAACTTCCATGCAATACCTCTACCGAGAGGATTTAGACTTTTGCTGGTGATGAATTGCACAACATGCCTGAGTTTCTCATTCAGTTCAAGATGTCAAGTGAACACTCCTGCTTCCTTCAAAGATCTCCTGCCAGTTGCTGAGAACTAAGAATCCACCTCTTGGTATCTCATACACAAAAGTTCCTCACCCTCCAAAGCTTTTGTTGAGGGTGAGTATATGTCAAGTCTGAAGATTGTCTGATGCTTCTCCTTCACTTCTAAAGTTGAGATAAAGCTGTTAATATTGCTACCTGTGCAATCCACAGTGTATGCAAATGGGTGCATTTTCGAGTCTTCAAAATAAGACTAGAAGATCAAGCTGATGAAACATCCATCAAGTGCCGAAACAAAGTCTTTATGTGCCGAAACAAAGTCTATTTCTCAATGACTTTTTCTAAAGCTTCTAAGAAGATGCTACCAAAAAGGGGAAGAACACTGCACTCCAAGACTGCACATCAATCAACAACCAAGGTTTTTGATAATCATGAGATTTTGGCAGCATCATCTTAGGGGGAGTATTGTTGGACTATTTGAAGATGATACTTATGAAAACCTAAGTGCCGAATCTCATCATGATTACCAAAACTGACACGGTAAAGCTATGCTGAAAATATGATCAAAATGAAGAAAATTGACCAAATTCAAACTTGGTCAACCTTGGTCAAAGTCAATAGTCAACATCAGCGGACGTCCCGAGTGACGCCAGCACCCGACAGTCATGCATCAGCAACATAGAATTTATCAGATGTTGAAGAATATTTGTGTAATCATTAGCGCTTAAATGTAATTTTATTTATTTATGTAAAGAGTATAAATATACTAAGTATTGTCATTTTATACTCTAACCATTAGAAAGTAAGCAAGAATTCTCTAAGCAAGCATGGTTGAGAGTTAGGCTAGCAAGAGAAACAATTAGGTTGAGTGTGTGTGAGAGAGATTTTTCTTACAAACTCCCTTTGTAATCTCATAGCATCAACATACATATGAATGAATGAAATATTTATAAATATGTGTTCTTGATTGTTCATCATTCATTCATCATCATACATTCAATCTTGCAACAGATCTTCACTTGAAATCATCAACAGGTCTGTGAGATTCTGCATCATAGATCTAATAAATGGCCACAATACGATTGCAATATTTGATCCATCATTTATCGAATTTCAATAGTTGGTATCAGAGCCTTGGCTCCTTGTTCTTCAAATTTTTCTCAAAATTTGAACCACAAGTATGATCTGCAAATTGTTGTTGTTTTTTGATGAAATCATGCTACCATTAGCTTAGATTTATTATTTCGTGAAGATCTGCAAGTTTTCACATCAATTGAAGTTCATTTGAGCCATTAATTTGAAGATTTAAGCAAACTTGTTCTTCAAGTCTTCAAATGCTCATGAACATGAAATTTTGATTTTGGTGTTGTTTGATCAAATTTAAGCTTCTAATAGCTTTGTTTTGTGATAACTAACACATCTGCGAAGTTTCATATCAATTGAACATCCACAACTCTTGAATTTGAAGATTTTGAAAATTTTGTGTTCTTGAGAAAAGTTCATTGTTTTTGAGGAAAATCATCAAAAATCATGAATCTGATGTTGTTTAGCTTAAAATGATAGTGGTTTTAGCTTAAAAAACATCAAATCTAAGGTTCGTTTATCATTTTCAATAACCAAATCATACATTTTTGAACATTGATTCTTATATCTGGGTTTTTGTTATTCATTGTGTTCTTCATGTGTTCATCATCTAAATCCGAGTTTAGATGATGATTATATGAAATTGGTTGTTGATGTAGCTTAGAATCACTTATCTACAGCTATTGTAACCTTTGATTTCATCAAATTCCATCAGAAACCCAAGAATCAAAAGTTGTTCATTCAAGAACATGAAGTTTGACTTTTTCAAAGTCAAACTGCTTTGAAATCTGAAAATCAGCCAAATCTATGAGTTAATTCAGATTTTGATTCATTTATTCATCATACAATCATTCAACATTCATTCAAACATCAATTTGTGAATTTGCAAGTGAATTCTAATCATAATCGAATTTTACAAACTATACAAATTACATTTGAATTTGATTTTTGACTAAGTGTTCTATCATCCACAGCTGATGTACTAATTCCACAGCTGATGTTTTAATTCTACAGCTAACAATTATCATCATTTTTGTAATCAAGTGTCCACAGCTGATACATTACATCCACAGCTGATACACAAGGTCCACAGCTAACAAACATCCAATTGTTAAGTGTGCACAGCTGATGAACAACTAATTCACAGCTGATGAATAAAACATTTCGTAGCTGATGTGTTAATTTCCACAGTAGATGTTTTACCTCAGTCACAGCAGACAAATAAGAATAAAAAGAGTTGACAAACAACCCCACTGTCAGTGTCAACACCAATCGACCGCAACCTCATCATCGACCATCATCATCGACACCTTCATCACCGATCTTTCAATCTGAGTAACACCATACCACTTCCAACCACCAATCTTCAAATTGATACCACAACTGAAAACACCAACCACTACCGCTGTAATTCCGACAAACCGTGAACAACTGAACAACCGATTAACATCAGTTTGATTCGAAAACTCCCCGGAGAAGCACTAATCATCACAGATCCTCCAATTAGGTTTAATACAACCCATCGTTGGCATTTCGATCACTAATCACCTGATGAAATCAACAGATGAAGGCGGAATATGAACTTATTTGAACATTAAGAACATACACAGGTTGGTTTTCCCTAAGGATCTTTTCTAATCTCTCAAACAAGATATAACAACAGATTGTTATATTTTGTATTCAACAAACATCAATCATGGTGCGAAAACCCATGATAGATGCTATGATATCAGTGTGTGTATGTTTGTGTGTGATTGTTTTATTGCTAGTGCTTGGATGATAATATCTACTTGATTGTATTGATTGTTCAAAAGCTTGCAAAGGATTAGGGTAGTATGCTATTTATAGCCTATACAAAGAGCTATATACAATTATTAAACTACCCTTATGTAAACAAAAATTACATAAATAATCCTAAGTCTATAAGCTGTCCGCTGTGGATGATTAGCTGTACGTTGTGGATGCTAAGATGTCCGCTGTGCAAGTCAGATCACTTGTGCGCTGTGCTTTGGATACTGTTAGCTGTGAAGTGTTTGAAATGTTTGTTGTGTGCTGTGGGATGTTCATCCACTATGGATGAACATCCGCTATGGAGTGTTCATCCGTTATGGATGAACATCCGCTGTGGAGTGTTCATCCACTGTGGATGAACATCCGCTGTTGAGTGTTCATCCACTGTGGATGAACATCCGCTGTGGACAGGGATCCGTTGTATGTTACTCATCCACTGTGGGATGTCTTTATCCGCTGTGAGCACTTTGACTTGATCTTCATCCGCTGCATCCTCTTGTACATCTGCTGTGGGCAGTTCTTCATCCGCTACCGACACCTGGTCAAAATTTCTTTTATCTACAATCCTGAAAAAGAAACTTAAACACTGATTAGTGAATGTTATGATTGTTAATGATGCTAATGTGTTAGTTAATGATTGTTTGAATGTTAAAACACATTATGTTTGTTTATGTTTGATTATGGCAAGCATCATCCTTTAAAGCACTAATCCATTAATGCACTTGTTGAGTCCAACAATACTCCCCCTAAGGATGATGTTTCAATCCTTTTAATGTTTGCTTGTTAATGTTTTGTTTGTTAGTAAAATGTGTGTGTGTGTTTGATATGAAAGATTGTACTGATTGTGTGTTATCTCTTAAATAGTTTTATTGCATGATTGTATGTTATTGAAATGGTTTGTTTGTTCATAGCGGATGAACATTTGTTCATGTGCTGTGGACCCTTGAATGATTTTTGATTGTTCACTGTGGATGAACATTTGTTCATGCGCTGTGGACGCTGAAAATTTGTTTAATTGTACACAGCGGATGAACATTTGTTCATGCGCTGTGGACACTTGAAAATGATGTGTTTGATTGTTTACAGCGTATAAACATTTGTTCATGCACTGTGGATGCTTGGATGTAATGTGTGAATGTTTATAGCATATGATTACCAGTATGCATACGCTGTATACACTTGTACTGTTTCTACAACGGATAATTTATATTAGTCATGCGCTGTGGAATGGCACTGTATTCACAGTGGATGCCTTACCAACTTCATACGTTGTGAACACTTGTATGTTCACTAGTGCATAGCGGATGTATGTTTGTTTTGTCCCTTATATACACTTGGTGTATATTGCATGTTATGATGTTATTATTGCTACAGCGGATGTATGCTTGTGTGCCCGTTATGACAACAGTTGTTATATTTTCTTCAATTTTGAAAAATCTTGATTAATTTTCTTCATAAGCAAATGTTTGTTTTGATATGATTTCTTTCGAAGCAAATGTTTGTTTTGACATGATTTATTCCGAAGCAAATTTTGTAGAATTTTCCTCCGAAGCTTATGTTTGATAAAATTTTCAAAGATTTTGTTTGTTTGAAAAATGATTCTGAATTGTTTCAAAAATTGAATGTTTGTTAAAATGCTAAAATTTTAACATAATCAATCTATGGATGTTAAAATATCACTCACAAGCAATATTTTGTAATATTGTACATATGTATGTGTGTCAACCTGTTGTGTTTGGGTGCTGGCTTGACTTGGTTTTATTTTAAAACTTAAAATTTTGAAAATTTCAAATTTTAAAAATGTATGAATATGCACAATTCTGCTGCCTTTGATGTTTCCAAGTTCATTTCCTCCCCTTAAATTTTTGCATATTTATAAAAACCTTTTATAAATGACAAAAATTTGTATGTGTTAGAATGGAAATTATCAAAGTCCAATTGATTGCTTACTTGATAAAGTTAGAAAGATAATGCATTATTTAACTAATAAATAAATGATTTTCATGTTTTAACATGAATCATTTTCATATAACATGAGATCATACTAGTCTTAAATTCTCACTGAGTTGTTTGAATGATTTTGAGAATAGACATAGACAAGTACAATGTTGATTGCAAATATTGTGATCCACTTAAACTTATGCATAGTATTAATGATTGATTGAAACAGTGAGTGATTATCATGTTTTTGAGTTGATTGATATGAGTTGTATATATCCCACATCTAATTGCATGTTTGGTACAACCCTCCTCAAGATATGATAGAAAGCACTTACAATACTTAAGACCTAGCTACTTAGGAGTATAAATGCTCAATGTGATCCATGTTGTTTGATCCTCATTGGGATTCTTTTTCACTTCACTTTGGAAGGTGATCCTTTTTGGGATTCTTTTGATTCATTCATAAGGAATGTAGTCTAAAAGACTTTATTACTTGTTCATCCAAGATGGATGTGTTCCTCATTAATCATTATTTAGGTCATTCAGGTCTGTGCTTAGCACAACAAAGAATGCCTTAGTGTACTCTAGGTCTATGAAAATCATAACAGAGGAGACACTTGTATGATTGAGCAATTTATAAACTGTTTCACTTGGTGTATTGTAGTTACTTTATAAGAAACCTATATTGGATAGATTAATACTCACCATAAATCAAGATGTGTTGTTGACCACATAATCATGAGAATTTAGTGCTTCACTGTTCTATGTGTTGTTAGGTGTCCCATGCTGAGCCTATCCACATATCAATCAAAATACAGTCAGTCTTTATTAGTGGAAAATGACTCAAGTAAAGAACTAAACTAGTGTACTATCATTTCTCATGAGTGATATATGTGATTCAAGATATTTGATTATAAGAAAACATATATGTTTGTTTGATATCTTGATTTTGAAAGATACATGTTCGATGTTAAACTTGGACTTTGACAAAATCATGCTTGTTTGATTTTAATGTTTTGAAAAACATTACTTGTTTGATTCATAGTTGATCATGCCAAGTGACTGAACCAAAAATTCAAATCTTGTTGAATCAAATGGTTTTGTAAATAGGTCAGCCAATTGATAGTCTGTATGGACTTTGATCAACTTGACCAGACCCTTTTCTGAGCAGTCTCTCAGAAAGTGATATCTAATCTCTATGTGTTTTGTTTTTGAATGTTGAACTGGATTGTCAGTGATAAACATGGCAGCAGAGTTGTCAATGTGTATGGGTGTTTGAAGAAAATTAAAGCGATTATCAAGCATTTGGTTTTGAATCCAAAGCACTTGAGAACAGCATGCAGAAGCGGCTATGTATTTTGCTTCAGCTGTTGACACAAAGACATTTGTTTGTTTCTTGCACTGCTAGGAGATCAATCTTGATCCAAAAAACTGACAACCTCCAGTAGTGGATTTTCTGTTACTATTGCATCCACCATAATCACTGTCTGTGTATGCATATAAAGAAAAATCTCCATCTTTTGGAAACCATAGCCCAAGAGCTGGTTTGCCTTTTAAATATCTGAAGATTCTCTTTACTGCATTTTTGTGTGATTCTTTTGGATCTGCTTGGTATCTGGCACACATGCATACTGTATACATGATGTCTGGATGGCTTGCTGTTAGCTACATCAGTGAGCCTATCATTGATCTGTAGAGTTTCTGATCAACTGATGTTCAAAAATTATGTCATCCACATAGACTTGTACCACTAACAAGTCTTGTTCTTTTTGTTTTAAGAACAATGTTTGATCTATTTTCCCTTGTGTGTACCCATTCTGTAGTAGAAACTTAGATAAAGTTTCATACCACTTCCTAGGTGCTTGATGAAGACCATATAGAGCTTTATCTAACTTGTAGACTCTATGAGGGAATTCTGGGTCTTCAAACCACGGTGGTTGAGCAACATATACCTCTTCAGCTATCTTTCCATAGAGGAATGCACATTTGACATCCATTTGGTAGACAGTGAAGTTTTTGGATGAGGCATATGCAAGGAATACTCGGATGGCTTCTAGTCTTGCTACTGGAGCAAAGACATCATCATAGTCTATGCCTTCCTCTTGAGTATATCCTTGGGCAATTAGCCTTACTTTGTTTCTTATGACAATTCCTCTGTCATCTGCTTTGTTTCCGAAGAGCCACCTAGTACCAATGGCGTATTGACCTTCAGGTATATCAACCAAGTTCCATACCTCTTGCTTTCTGAATTGCTGTAATTCCTCTTGCATGGCTACTATCCAACTGTTTTCTTTGAGTGTTTCTTTGATGTTTTTAGGTACAGTTAGGGATAGGAAGCAGGAATATAGGCAAAAGTTTGCTGTGTCAGATTGACTTCGTGTCAATCTGGTATTGAGGTCACCTATGATGTTTTTTAGTGGATGGTCTTTGTGAACTCTGGTTGTTGTAATCCGATCAAAAGGAATGGTTGAATCAAGATTTGTGATTGTTTGGTTGGGTGTTGATGGTTGGGCAAGGGTATTTATGGTTGTTTGTTTATCTGGTTGTGAGGGTTTATTGAATTTTTATGGTGAATCATGAAAGAAATCTAAGATTTCATCTTCATGATGTGTGTCTGGTAATGAATGATAATCATCATCTTCTTTAACAGTGATTGGTTGATGTGACTTGGTTTGGTTATTTGGTTATGGTTAGGTAGTCATAGGAGTTGATGAAGATGGTGTGTCTGATGATGTTCCTTTTGATGTGTTTGTTTGTTCTGGAGGAGTTGAAACAATGGTACTAGAAGGATTGATGTTTGTTCTCCTTGGAGGATCTGTAGTTAAAGGAACATCTATGGTTGTTGGAGGAACCATTGGATACTCATTATTATCCTTGGTAGCTATAACATCAAAATAAGATGTGTCAAATGATTTTGTTAATGCATCAATATCAAACAGCCAGTCTGATACAATGACTTTCTTAGTGAAAGAGTGTTCATTAAAAACAACATCTGTTGTTTCTTCCACTATGTTCAGTCTTGGATTGTAACTCGGTAAGCTTTTGAGCTTCCGGAGTATCCAACAAAAAATCCATCATCTGCTCTTGGAGCAAACTTAGATAATTGTTCTCTGGTGTTTAATATTGAAACAGAACATCCAAACGCTTTAAGAAATCCTATGAATGGTTTTCTTTTAAACATTAATTCATAAGGTTTTTGGAATGTTCTTTGATTATTAGTGTTCTGTTTTGGATGTAGCAACCAAAAGGATATAGGCAATAGAGAGTCAGCTAGCATTGATCTAGCTGCTTCTATCAATGTTCTATTCCTCCTTTCAGCTAAACCATTTTGCTGAGGAGTTCTTGCTACATTGAATTGATGACTGATTCCTTTCTCTGCACAAAAAGAAGAAATGAAGTCATTCTTAAATTCAGTACCATTATCACTTCTTAAAGACTTAATTTAAGATCTAGTTAATTCTCAATCTTAGTGATAAATGATTTGATGATTTCTGCCGTTTTTGACTTGTGTAGTAGAAAGAAAACCCAAGTGAATCTTGTGTAGTCATCTACTATAACAAGACAGTATTGCTTCTTTCCTATACTTAGGATGTTTGTTGGGCCGAGAAGGTCCATGTGAAGCAATTTGAGTGGTTTGTTGTTAGAGTTTAACAATTTGGACTTATGAGACACTCTGTGTTGTTTGCCTTTTAGACATGCAGTGAAGTGGTCTGTATAGAAAAATTCCTTTTGTGGCAAACCTAAGACTAGATCACCTTTTACAAGTTGATTCATTCTGTTATAATTTGAGTGTCCCAAACATCTGTGCCATAATTAGGAAACATCTTCTGATGCTTTTGATAATAAACATGTTTCAGGTGTTGATGCTGAAGCAGTGTTCATATCAATAATGTATGTGTTGTTATGATGAAGTGTTTTCAAAAGGATACACTCTTCTGGAATTTGAAAACCCGTCTTAAGTATGTAGCAGTTGTTGGAGTCAAATAAAGTTGCATATCCTTTATCACAGATTTAAGATACGCTTAGAAGATTAAACTAGAGGTTGGAGCAGTAGTTGACATTTTCAAAGCTGATCAACTCATTTGAAACTGTTCCTTCACTAGTTATCTTTCCACCTATCTTGTCTCCTCTAAAATCTACATTTCCTCCATGTTTGCTTTTAAAATTCCAAAGGAGGGAACAATTGCCAGTCATGTGATGGGAATATCCACTGTCAACATATCATATGTTGTCAGGCCTTCTTTGATGTCCCTGTAAAATAAATGAAATTAATTAGATGGTGCAACCCAAGCCAAGATGGTCTTGGGTTTTTCGTCGTTTCCCATAACATATATTTCTTCTAAAGTGTTCTGATGGTTTTGAAAATCTAGGCACACTGGATTTCCTTTGAATGTTTTTGGCTCTGTCGGGAGAAGTACTTTGAGCTCTTCTCCTTTGAGTGCCAATGTTTGATGGTTGTCTGTTCTGAGACTTATGTCTCCTGTTTGGTTGTTTAAAGTTGTCATAAAAGTTTTATCATTATTTAAAACAAACTTTTGATGAGGAGTTTGACTTGGTGCTCCTCCTTTGTTCTTGTTAGGAATAACTGTCTGTTTCTCAGTTGATTTCTCAACTTAAGGCTGTTTGTTTTGCTTTTTGTTTTTCTTATTGAAAAAACAGTTTGCAGTGCTATGATTGTTTCTTCCACAAATTAAACAATAATTGTGAAAATGGCATGTTTCAGTACTATGATTGTTCATGTTACAGTACTTGCAATATTTACCATATTTGCATTTTTTAGTGGCGTGAGTGTATTGATCACACCATTCACAGTATGGTAGATTTGCATTGCCTTGTTTGTTTATAACTTTTGATCTTAAATTTGATTTTATAGGTAAGTCAAAAGTTACAGTTGCTTGATTTTGCTGAATGGGAGCTTTGCCTTTCCCTTTGTTTGTTAAAGAGGCAATAGAAGATCTAGCTTTTCTTCCACCAGAGCAGATATCAAACCCTTGAGTCTGCTTTGTTTGTTTGGTTGGTGCATCAACCACACTTGAAACTCTTTGAGTTTCAGTAATTGGTTGAGTTGACTCATCATCCAATAGATCAACATCATCTCCATCAGTTGTCTGTTCATCAAATTCATTATTCTCTCCTCGATAAAAATCCGTTGATTTAATTTGTGGTGGTGCTTGACTTTTAACAAATTTTATCAAAGGTGTTTTTGATGTTAATGGTGATTTTGATGATGATGATAATGATGATTGTTTTAAATCATCATTCCAGTCATGTGGGTCAAAAGACTCACCCTGTGTGTTTGCCATTGAGTCAGGTAAAGGAACATAATTGTCATTATAAGGTTGGTTAACCTTATTATATCCTAAACCTTATTATATCCTAACCTGATGGGTCTTTGAATGCCCTTTGTTGTGCAAGAAGTTCTTCAAACTTCTTGTTGCTTACCTGAAACTTCTGAAGTTTCACTTTAGTTTCAGCCAATAGTGTTTTTGACTCAGTCAATGATACAGTGAGTTGCTCAACTTGAGCTGCTAGTGTTAATTTTTAGACATTAGTTTGTCTAAATCATTTTGTAATGAAAGGATTTTTTCACTATATTGTTTTTGTTTTGTTTTTAAGCTTTCATTCAAAATGTTTGTTTCAATAACTTTCTTTGAAAGTTTGTCTACATGCTCTCTATATCTATTGACTTCATCAATGCATGCTTGTGTGCAGAGGTTTTTCATTACCTCTTTTGTGATTTCTGAAATTTTATCTTCAATGTCTGCCATGAGGGCATGATCTGGAGATTGAAAATCAGCATCATACATGCTCCAATCACATTCACCATCCTTTTTTATGATCATTCCTGATGATTTGGAGTGTTTATTTGGGCGGTATTGTGTGATTTGTGGTGGAGTTGGTGCAGCAGGGATGCTAATTAGAGGAGGAACATGTCTGTTTGAGTGATAGCTACTGGATGTTTGCGACTGATTGGTGCTTCTGTCAACCCTTGGCTGCTGGCATTCTCTTAAGAAATGCCCATAAAGTTGACAATTGTAGCATCTCACCTTGGATTTATCAAAACCAATCTTGGTTTTCTTATCCATGCTGAATCCATGATTTCTTTGTAGAAATCGTTTTGATCTATAGGCAATCATTGCCATAGACCATTGAAGATCCATCTCTTCAACCATGTCTGGTAGGAGCTCATCCAAGTCTTGTTGAATAAGTTGGGATGGTGTTAGACTTGCACCTAAATAAGCTTCAAAGCTTGTTGCAAATGCTGCATATGCTGCCTTTTGATCTTCACTTTGTAGTATAATTGAGGGAGCATCCATGGGTTTTTCAAGTCTATGTATGTTATGATTCTGTGTCTGTTGCTATTTGTTTGAACTGGAGATGTATGGATGATGTTTGCTTTGAGGTGTTGCTTCATGGGAAGCATGCACACCAGACTTTTTGGACTATTGTTTGTTACTGGATGTTTCAGGAGCTGAGAAGAAGGATGTATCACTAGTATCCAAAAAGTTTTCATCTTCATCTTCTCCAGTGCATGTCAAAAATGCACTGTCTATCTGTTGCTGTTCTTTGAATTTGTAAGCTTCCACATGTCTGATATGGTTGTTGTTCCTGGATCTTTCATCTAGCTCTAGTGCTTCAACTTTAGCCACTAGAGAGTCTAGGGATAGTGCCTCCAGATCCAATGTTGCTTTCATCAGAGAGACTGATTGAGTCCAGCTCTCTGGCAGTGTGTGCAATATCTTCTTGTTGATCTCCACAGATTCGTATTTGAGACCATAGACTATCAACTCATTTACCAACTTAACAAATCTATGGAGCTATTATGGAATTGACTCTCCTTGAATATGATGGAAGGTTTCATATTGTGTCCTTAACTTTTCCTTTTTGATTTCACGAATTTCTTCACTCCTTTCACACATTGTGTGAAGTACCTTCCACAATTCATGGGCTGTTTTGAAATTTTCAACCCGTGTAAAAATTTCAAATGGCAAAGTCATTGCCAATATGTTGTATGCTTTCATGTCTATTTTGACCCTCTTGAGGTCATAACCAGCTACGTTTTTCAAGCTTACTGGTTTTTTGTATGTTGTAATCAGGTCCAAGAGTCACAGGTATTAATGGTCCCATGGTTATAGAAGTTCATAAATCAGGGTCTTGAAAAATCATCTAGTTCCTGAACATGATCTTCCATTGTTTGAAGTCTGACTTGTTCTTTAGTCTGGGTGATTTTAGACCACTGTTTGTTCTTGAAATTTCATTTGCCATGATTGTTTAATTTTAATCTAACGTTTTAAGTTAAATTTGTTTGATGATTTTAGCTTGATGAAAAACTTGTTTAATCCTAAAGTCTGTAGGATTTGTTTGTTAATTGAGTCACCTTTTTAAATTGACTTAACGAATAAAGAAATTAATTAATGTCCAATGTTAGGTCACTTTCAAATCTCGATGAAAAAAAAGGAATATTCTGTTAAGGGAATGTCAACTTTTAATGATGTCAGTCAATGAAAGTCAAAACCCTATAAACACAGAAAATATTTTTAAAAGTTAACTTTTTGGATCAAAAAGTAACTTTTTCAGAAAAATTCCAAGATGATTATGTTTCTTCTTTGATTTTGATGATGAACCAACACAATCACCTGAGATTTTGAAGGTTAATGATGATCAAAACTAGGGTTTATCCTAGGGTTTGTTGGCGGCTGAGATAATTTCAACAAAAACAACAATCGGTTTGTTGTTTGATGAAGATTAACCGCCTGTTTTGAGTGAAAAACAACTCAAATGTGATGTTTAAATACAGTGAATAGATTCAAAGTATTCAACCCGGTGTTTGTTTGATAATAACTGGATAGAACAATAACCGTATATTGTTTATCCGAAACCCTTAAAAACCGATGACGTTTTAGTGTGTTTTGTGATGAACACGTTTGAAAATCATGTATGAATGATGTTTAGAGCTGTAAACACATAAAATCTTCTTCAATATGAACTAAACAGATTATTCAATCATGTTTTGAACATTTGATGAATGTTTAAAGTAGAAGAAGGTTTTTGTGAAGATTTTCAGCTCGAAAATGTATGGTTTGAAGCTAATGAACCACTGATATCATCTTGTTGATTGAGAGGATCGAATATCAATGTATGATTTGAGCCATAGCTCTGATACCAACTGTGGAAATTAGATAAATGATGGGTCGAATATTGCAGTCGTATTGTTGCCGTTTATCAGATCTATGATGCGGAATCTCACAGACCTATTGATGATTTCAAGTGAAGATCTGTTGCAAGATTGAATGTATGATGATGAATGAATGATGAACAATCAGGAACACATATTTATAAATATTTCATTCATTCATATGTATGTTGATGCTAGGAGATTACAAAGGGAGTTTGTAAGAAAAATCTCTCTCACACACACTCACCTAATTGTTTCTCTCGCTAGCCTAATTCTTAGCCATGCTTGCTTAGAGAATTCTTGCTTACTTTCTAATGGTTAGAGTATAAAATGACTACACTTAGTCTATTTATACTCTTTACATAAATGAACAAAATTACATTTAAGCCCTAATGATTACAAAATATTCTTCAACGTCTGATAAATTGTCTGTTGCTGATGTGTGACTGCCGGGTGCTGACGTCACTCGGGACGTCCGCTGATGTTGACTATTGACTTTGACCAAGTTTGACCAAGTTTGACTTTGGTCAATTTTCTTCGTTTTGATCATATTTTAAGCATAGCTTCACCGTGTTAGTTTTGATAATCATCATGAGATTGGCACTTAGGTTTTGGTAAGCATCATCTTCAAATAGTCTAACACACTTCCTGCTGCGTGGTGGTAATATAGGGGCCTACACAAACTGAGTAGTATGTGCAGGGGTTTGTTTGGATTTTATTTGGTAAGTGATGGTTATTTATGGTTGTATTGGGGGTTGAGAAGTAGAAGGTGTGGGTTCAACACTAACTGGTGCTGCTAGGTTGTCACCTTGAGCAATGAGCTCTAACATTTTTGGGACAAGGGCTGTTTCTACCTTGAGAAGCCAACAGTTGGCTTTCTCATAGCCTTGAAGATGCTGGGCTTCATCTATCCCAATTTTAGAACATTACCTGTTCCCCTCAACTGTGAGCCCAGTTCACAGTTGAGAATGTGCTAGACATATCTAGGGAACATGTAATATTCTAAAAAGTCCAAGTTTGCGAGTAAATTAATGTACACGAAATGTGAATACCTGAACTTGACTCCTTAAGCCATCCCATGGACTATGTAGGAAAGGTCCTCTAGAACTTGGTCCCATCCTCCATGCTTGTTAGATAGACTATGTATGACGACATGGAGAAGGTATTTCCATTAAGAGGAAACCTTACCTTTCCTGAAGGTCTTGATAGAGAAATCCCCGTTATAGCCCATCTAACCAAAGGAACGGTTAAGAACAGACTTGGGGAAGGAAAAATCACATTCGACATCATCCAGCCTTAGATGTGAGTTTATGGATACTAGAGTGATGAAGATTGTTCTCCCCTGCACTGTGGTAGACAGTGCCTTCTCCCCATCCATGGTGACCTCTTAACAGGTCCTCCAGAATTCCAACAGCCGATCCTTATAGAGTGGAGGATCGATGGTGAGGGAGGTGAAGTAGTTTGATAGAGTGAGAAAGCGACAAACCTCTGAGAAACCAGGATCTTTCTCAAAGTTCAACAGAGCAACTTGATTATGTTGCTTGTGAAGTTGCTTGGAGAAATCGGGTTGGTTTCTACGATTAAGGTTGGCCATTTGAGGTAGCTTTGTGGTGAAGGAAGATAAAAACAAGGGCAGTTTGTGAGTGAATTTAGGTTAGAGAATTTTCAAATGAAGAAGATAATGAAAGAGGGTGAACCGTTGAGAGAATATATACGAAATGGATTTGAGACAAAGTTAATGCAAAAGGATAAACTTTGAAATCCGAATGTCGGTCCTACCTTTAAAAAGTACCCAAAAAGGTAGTTTTCTTGGAAATCAAAAAAATCTTCCGATGATATTTTTGTCTTTGGAAGTTTTAAGAAAAGCTTCCAAAGCCAATTTGGCTTTGGAAGATATTCGTAAGATTTGTGAAAATTTTGCTTTTGAAGAAAAATACTTAGAGAATTTTACTTCTGAGACATGTTAGGTTTCGGAAGAGATCAGAACTTGGAAGTTTTATTCTAAAGAGAATAAATCTTCCAAGGCTTAATTGTTTTCAGAAGAAAATTGTCTTCCAAATACATTTAAGTACTTAGAAGCATATTTAGGCTTTAAAAGATATATCAGAATTTCTTCTAAAGGTAAATGTCTTATAAGTAGTTATCGATTTGAAGAAATAATGTTCTTCCAAAGACAACTTGATGTCTTCCGAAAGAAAGTATGTTTAAAATTTTTCAAAAATCTTAGGAATATCATTTGAAAAATTTTCTTCCAAAGGAAACTGGGCTTATGGAGATGATAAAATAGACAACTTAGGACACACAACTTTAGAAATGAAGTTGACATAAGTTTAAGAAAAATCTACTCAAAGTTAATCATCCTAATAGCTGATACAAGATACTTGAATCTTTGTTCATCAAAAGCTTTAGTGAACAGATTAGCATATTGTTCATTTGTGTTAACTTTGACTAGTTTAATTAATCCTTTTCAAAATTATCTCTAGTCAAAGGATACCTGATGTTGATGTGTTTTGTGCTTCAGTGCTGCACAGGATTATCTGTAACAGAGATAGCACTGATGTTATTTATGTGGATGCGAGTCTCTTTGAAGTTGAATCCATAGTCCAGCATTTGATTCTGAATCCAAAGCACTAGAGCACAGCAGCTTGCAGCAACATTGTATTCAGCTTCAACAGTTGATGCAGAGACACAGGATTGTTTCTTGCATTGCTATGAGACTATCCTTCCACCAAAGAATTGACATCCTCCAGATGTAGACTTTGCAGTCAGGTTACAACCATCATTGTCACTATCTGTATAAGCATACAGATTGAAGTCAGAATTCTTTGGATACCAAAGGCCAAGCTTAGGAGCACCTTTGAGATATCTAAGAATCCTCTTGACAGCAACCAGGTGTGACATCTTGGAGTTGCCTTGATATCTTGCACAGATGCATGTGGCAAACATGATATTAGGCCTATGGCTGTGAGGTACATAAAAGACCCAATCATGGCCCTATAGAGATGTTCATCCACACACTCCCCCTCAAGATCAGGTCCAAGGGACTGGCTTCTGGCTATGGGAGTCTTTGCAACCTTGTAATCAGTCATGTTGAATCTTGTAACGATGTCTTGTACATACTTTGATTGACTTATAAAGATGCCATTTTCAACTTGCTTCACTTGAATTCCAAGAAAAAATTAAGTTCCCCATGGCACTCATTTCAAATCTATTCTTCACAGGCCTCTCAAAGTCTTTACGAAGCTTTGGATTAGTTGACCCAAAGATAATGTCATCTACATATACTTGAACCAGCACTAAGTTATTCCCTATTCCTTTGATGAAGAGAGTTCCATCTATAGTACCTCTCTTGTAGCCATGTTGACAGAGATACTAAGATAGTGTCTCATACCAGTTTCTTGGAGCTTGGTGTAGCCCATAAAGAGCTTTATCAAGCTTGCAGACATAATTAGAATGATCTTGGACTGCAAAGCCTGGTGGTTGTTTGAAATACACCTCTTCATCAATCACCCTAAATAAGAAAGCACACTTGACATCAAGTTGGTACACCTTGAAATCCTTGGATGTAGCAAAAGCCAGGAATATTCTAACAGCTTCAAGTCTTGCTATAGGAGCAAAAATATCTGTGTAGTCAATTCCCTCTACTTGTGTGGATCTTTGAACAACTAGTTTGGCCTTGTTTTTGATGACAAGTCCTCTATCATCCTTCTTATTTCTAAAAACCTACTTGGTTTCTATGGTAGTCTTCCTTTGAGGAAGAGGACATAGGTTCCAAACCTTTTGTCTTTTGAATTGAAGTAGCTCCTCTTGTATTGATTCAACCCAACTTCCATCCTTCAAAGCCTCATCAACTTTCTTTGGCTCTATCTAGGACAAGAAACAAGAGTACAGACAAACCATTTTGTTATGGGTTTGTCCTCTTGTTCTCACCCCTGTATCAATATTTCCAATAATGTTTGTGGTGGGGTGTGACTTGTGGATCCTGAGTTAAGGTATCATAGCAAGTTGATTGGAAAGATCTATGTTTGAGAAATTTAGATCTGGCAGTGGAGTATCACCCACCACATCAACACACTTGATCGCTGTCACCACCTCCATTTCCTCCTACATTTGAAGTTCCTTCATCTGAGTTTTGAGCCTCTAAGCTAGAATTTGTAGGCACCTCAGATGAATTAGTTAAATTTGTCATATTTGTGCTGATAGGATCTTCATTTGCAGGGTTAGATACCACTGGAGCTGAAGTACAATGCTTGCTTGGTCTTCTCAGCTTAAATCTTGGGTCAGGATCTCCTATTGATAAGTTACCAGTAGATCCTGAAACATTCTCACAAGATTTCTTAAAATAGTTTGTAACTAAATCAGGATCAAACAGCCAATCAGGACCAGAACCTTTCACACTAGGAGTGTGCTCACTGAAGGTCATATTGGCTGACTCCTCAACTACTCTAGTTTTGAGATTGTATACTCTATAAGCCTTAGCTTAGGAAGAGTATCCAATAAAGTATCCATCATCTGATTTCTAAGAAAATTTGGGTATTTGATCTTTGGTATTCAAGATGGTGCAAGGACATCCAAATGACCTGAGGAAACCAATAAACGGTCTCCTTTTGTGCCATAGCTCATAAGGAGTCTTACCATGAGTCTTAACCACTAAAACTTTGCTCTGCACATAGCAGGTTGTGTTCACGGCCTCTGCCCAGAAGGTGATGGGCAGTTTAGAGTCAGACAACATAGTTCTTGCAGCCTTAATAAGTGTCCTGTTTCTCCGCTCAGCAACACCATTTTGCTGAGGAGTCCTGGGAGCACTATATTGTCTTGTAATACCTTTTTCATCACAAAATATGTCAAGGATTTGGTTCTAAAATTTTGTTCCTTGATCACATCTTATGGTTTTGACTTTGTGATCATATTGATTCTCAATTTTTAGAATGAAGTTCTTCAAGATCTCAGGAGTCTCATCCTTAGTACTATGCAAAAATACCCAAATGAATCTTGTGAAGTCATCTATGATCACCAAACAATATGAGGTCCTTCCTAGACGTATTACACTGGTGGGGCCAAAGAGATCCATATGTAATAAGTGTAGGGGAGTAGTGATAGAGTTTCTTTCCTTTGGCTTGTGAGACACTTTGCGTTGCTTCCTTTTTAGGCATGCTACAAAGTGGTCATCACTTGTAAACTCTTTCTTTGGTATTCCAGTTAGCAAATCATTCATAATTAATTTATTCATGTTTTTAAAGTTTACATGGCACATTCTTTTATGCCAGAGGAAAGACTCATCATTATTTGCTTTAGATAGAAAGCAAGAGACTTCTCCTGAGGGAGATGTTTCTTGCAGGTCCATCTTGTACATGTTCTTTTTTTTAGGGGCTCTAAGCAGGATATGCTCTTGAGGAATGACCACCTTGGGCTTGAGAACAATGCACTCATGCTTAGGAAAGAGCATGTTATGTCTCTGATCACAAAATTAGGATACACTCAGTAGATTGTACCCAAGCTCTTTAACAAAGTTTTACCTTTTCAATGCTGAGCTTACTATTTGTGATCGTGCCCCTTCCAGTAATGTAACCTCCAGCATATCTTCCAAAAGCAACTGGCCCTCCATCAACTGTTTCAAAATTTTGAAGTAGAGAACCATTTCCTGTCATGTTCCTAGAACAGCCACTATTAATGATCCATACATTCTTCTTGGTCTTAAGTTGTTCCTGCACAAGAAAGAAATGCTTAGTTACATTTAGAAACCCAAGCCTCATTGGTCTTGGGCTTATTAAAGTGATATGAAGACAATGTAACAGTAATTGATCCTATGTTCAAGTTTTGAGAATCATCAGCTATTGTTGATGAAGAACGTTTAGTCACATGGTCTTCCTTTATCTTCCACACCATCTTTAGAATATTAGACTTGACCTTCAACACTTCAGAAATTTTGACAACTTCGAAAGTTTTAGAGACTGCGGAAGATCTTGCTTTCACTACTACAGGCTTCAGTACTTTGGTAGCATTCCTTTCTTCTGAGACCAACTTTTCTTCCGAAGGAAAGTTTTCACTTGTCTTTTTCTTTACCTTGGAACTTCCGAAAAGAAAAGATTTTCCTTCCGAAGCTAGTTTTTCTTTCTTCTTCTTAGAAGTTTTCTTTATGATCATGTGGACAGTACTTTTAGGATTGTGGATGCAATCCTTAGCAAGATGGGAAGTACTACCACACATAATGCAATCCATTTTCTTCCTTTTGAGAGCCTTCTTTTGAGAGAAAGACTGCACTTGATCATTTTCCACCTCCATCTTTATCTTCACAAATGATGCATCAAGCTTCTTAGGATGAGGCTTGCTTTTGGAACTGGATGGTTCAGGTTGTGTAGCAGTGGTACACAGCTTATCAGCCTTCTTCTCTTTGCTAGATTGAGTTGGACATGAACTAGAACTTCTGGTACCAAAGTTCATACTTGAGTCTTTATCCTTCACCACCTCAAATCCTGCAGAGATAAACACTTGTTTCTGCTTAGAGTTAAAAGTGGCCTTGATCTCTTGATCCTTGTTTGATTTCCTTTTTGGCTTTTTCTGATCATGTTCTTCCTCTTAGACTTGGTCATTCTAGATTCTTTTTTCTCCTCAGGAGGATAGTGCCCCTTCTTAGGATGATCTTCTTCACTCTTCTCAGAATCATACTTCACTATCTCCACTTCATACTCTTCATCAATGGGGTCTATAAGGGGAAGCTCATCTTTATAACTTCCACACCTTGGAGATCTTACAGACAATAGAGTGTGTGGAGGAGCTATCTTAGTAGATCCCAGTCCCTGCTTATCCTGATAACAAACTTTTGCATGCAGAGATGAGGAGATCATGTTCTTGAAGGTCTCTTCCTCAGGAACACATTTTTCTACCCTGGCATTGCTGATCACAAGCTCAGCCTGGCATTGAGTTAACTTAGTGATGAGATCTTTTATCTGAGTCCTGTAGTTGGTATGTTCATGCTTAAGAGTTGAAATGTTTTTCTCTAGATCTTCTATTTTAAGTTTGTAATCATTTTCAACTCTTCTGAAATCAGCTTTTAAAATGTTTAAGGACTCAAGATTAGACTTCATCTCTAAGTTATAGGACCTATATATTTTAACTTTAGCAATACATTAAGGTGTACAAAGATGTTCCAATACCTTCACTTCTTCACGATCTGCCATCAGTGCTTGGTTTGGAGATGCATCCTCAACCTGAAAGCTCCAGTCAAAGCCTCCTTTTTCAATAGCAATTGCAGCTTACTGCTTGGGCTTCTCATTCTGGGGAGCTCCATCAGTGTAGTTTGGTCTGGTTTGTGCTTGGCCGCCATTTGTCTTTGGTCCTTGCACTCTCTAGAAAAGTGTCCCATTTGGTTACAGTTATAACATTTTACTTTGCTTTTGTCCAGCCCAAACTTTCCACTGGTTGCATTGCTAGGAAACTTCCTCCATATCCTCTTGTAAAACTTCTTGGCTCTATGAGTGAGAAGAGCCATCTGCTGGACTATTTCCATGTACTCCAGATCATCTGGATGAATACAGTCTAGGTCTTTAAGGGTAAAGAGAAGGTTGCTTGTGCTTTCATCAGTAGACACAAAGGCTTGTGAAGAGCTTATCTCTTGGAATGGGCTTTCTTAGATATAGCTCTTTCTTGGTGTCTTCGGGAAGTTAATGAAAGGACCCTTTTGTGAGTTGTCAGGGTAGTAGACGAGATGATGTTGTGGTTCTCTGCAATCCCTTTCAACCATATGCAAGGCTAAACTCTACTAATTATTGGAGTTACCAGATGGATTTTCATGTTCATCTCCATTTGGTAGACACTAAGGATACAATATAACTCAATGAGAGTAAGGGTATTGAGGTTCTCAGTACATTTGATGACCGCACAATAGTGTGTCCATTGTCTGAGAAGAGAGTACATGAACTTTCTCACAATGTCCCTGTTTTTAAGAGTTATTCCAACATCCATTAGAGTGTCCACGATCTCAACATACCTGAAGTATTGTTGAGTCATGGTTTCACCTGTTTTGAAGGTGAAGTTCTTAAACTGCTGCTTCAAGAGGTACTTCTTGTTCTCTTTTGCTTTAGTGGACCCCTCATACATAAGCTTCAGTGCATCCCATAGTTGTTTAGCAGTCTTGCACTTTTTGAAGCCTCTGTAGATGGAGTTTGGAAGAGCAGTTTGGAGAGCGGTCATGGCTTTCTGAACTATATCTATCATTTTCCATTCTTTTTCAGAATAGTCAGCCACTTCCTTTGGTATCATACCACCGCCAGCAGCTGAAGAGGTGGATGGTACATGAGGTCCAAAGACAATAGATCCCCACATCCTAGAGTCTTGAGACTTGATGAAGCCTTCCATTCTTTGGCACCAAGTATCAAATCATCAGCAGTGATCAGTGGAGACTTTTTCATGGTATCGGTTTCCATATCAGCCTTTCTGATAGCTGCCATTTGATTTGTTAAGTGTTTTGTGAACTTGAAGGTATTTAAGATGGTGAGATCTTATAAAGAGCCTAAAATGCTCTGATACCAATTGCAGGACCGGTTAAGGGATGGTCAATACAATCAGTCTCACAATAAGAAGAGTGTTAGAACACTTAATAGATGAAATAAGGAACTGGGTTTACATGAATAATACTAAGAACACAAGTAAATAATGAGACAAAACTAAGAACAAGAACAAGATAAGTATGGTTTTCAAGAATGCTGTATATTATTCTCAAGTTCTTTTACAAGTGTTACAAAGCATAAAAAAATACAAGAACCTGAGTTACTTTATACTACATCCTACAGCCAGCCATACTTTGAAGGCCAACTGGAAACACTAATCTAGACAACAAGATCAATGTAAAGTCAGCAGATTGCCTTTTGACTAGTGACTATAACATGCCATAGCTCACATCCTAATATATTACAAAAAGGATAAAAGGTACAAAGTAGAAAGTTACAGACTCTAAACCATAATCTACAGTTATAAAAGCATGGCCCTTTTTGCCAACTCATGCAAGTTGGTGAGTCTTCAGAGTTGTAGCGCAAAGTTGGTCAGCTTTATACAAAAGTAGATCATAGAAAGCATGTCCTCTCCGTCTTCGGAAGAAATCAGTCTTCACTTCTTTGGCTTCAAAAGAGTTTGTCTTTGAAGCTTTAGAAGACTTCATCTTTGGCTTTGGAAGATTTGGTCTTTGGCTTCGGAAGATTTTACACTTAGGATAAGTTGTTGTGAGAAGTGTAAAACTTCCAAAGTGACTTCTACTCTGCACCATGTGCATGCAAGATGGAAGCTCCTTTGTTGCTTTGGTTTCTTTGGTTTGTTTTGTTGCATAAGCCTTTCAAGTATAACCTTACAATGTCCCTGCAAACATATAAAAATTAGTTAGAATGTGGAACCCAAGACATGATGGTCTTAGTTCTCCTATTTCTATCATTAACTATAATATTTGATCGACTCTTTTGAATTTGGCTTTTATCATTGATTCATCAGATCCATCTTTTTCATCAAATTTTGGTTTTGAAAACCTTGCTTTAAGTGATTTAGCAATTGAATTTTCCCTTTTGTTTTAATGAATCTAGAATATGAATTCAACATAATCAAATTTCATCTGAGTTATCAGTGGCGTAACCAAAACATAGATCTATGTGATTATTGAGAAATTATGAATATTTTTATTTGTAGTATTTATATTCTTTTGATTCCTAAGATTAAAATTCAAAGCTCTTTTGAAACTTTCATTTTTCTGCTTGTTAACATAGATAGATCTAGGATGCCATGAATCATAAAATTCATCGTCATGTTGTGATGCTTTAACATGATTTTTGAAAGATGGACTTTTCTGATTGGGATACTTTGATGAAATGGAGATGTTGATTTGTTTTGAGGAATCATAAATCCTCTTTGATTGAATAACAATCCACTGTATTATGATTGGTCAAGTCATAAAGTGCATATTACTTGTTAAGGTAGCATTCTACATTTGAATGATTAGTCCTGTGAATGAACCAAACGTTCATGAACTGCTCCTGAACTGTTTGGTTGAACGTTCGCTTATGTTCGTTCATTTAACTTAATGTAAAGAACCCAGACAAGAAGTTTTGTTTGTTTAGTTAATTGAATGAACAAGAACACATATTTTGTTCATTCAATTACATTCATGAACATTCGTTTATGTTCATTCATATGTCTTAATTAATGTTCATTTGTTTATGTTCATTTATGTTCCTTTTCTTACGTTTGGTGTTGATGTATTGAAACAAATTTTATGTTCATATTTTTTAAAGGTTTTTTGGATGAGTCATTATAGATGATTTATTTATGAATCATTATGATTTTTGATAGACTCATATATTTTTTATGAATCATGTGTATTTTAACCATTAACTTACATGTGTTTTTTCGATGAATTATGATGTGCTACACCTGTTCGTTTGTGTTCACTTATGTTTGTCAATTATGTTATTTTATTTTTCTTTCTTTGTGTTCTTTAATGTTCATGAACTATTCATTTAGGTTTTTAACAAATGAACATGAATGAACACGATCATATTCATTTTCTTAATGAACAAACATGAGCAAAAAATTGTGTTCGATTATGTGTTTGTGTTCATGTGTCGTGTTCATGTTGGTTGAAGTTAAATGAATGAACACAAACATGGCGATGTTCCTTTTCGTCAGGTTTGTTTACAGGCCTATGAATGATTGTGCGAGTCTGAGATTGAATAATACTTATTAACATAGCATTTAGTTATGTTAGACTGAACATATCACACAGTTCATAGTACTCTGGTTGCTTCTTTTCAGTAGAATTTGAGGCTTTTGTTGATTGAAATACCTTTGGTTATGACTTAGTTTTGGTTTTTGATGAAGAAGCAAAATTAGTCCATTTAACCTCTCTAGTTTTTTCAAACCTTTTGATTGAGGCTCAATTGGATATTTTTACTTGTTCTTTTTCTTTCTTTGTTCATTCTTAAAAGTATCAGCAGGTTGACCTCATTATCAGAGTTGCTTTTAGCAGGTTGTTGTTTCATCTCTTTCTTTTTTAGGTATTTGACAAACTCAAGTTACCAAATCTTGTAGTTTCAGTCTTATACTTTGAAGCTTCATCATGAAGAAAGTCTACTGGTTGAATGTTTACATAGGGAATGATTGCTTTGATAGGACTTTTGGGTTGAGGCTTATACATAGGTTTTCTAAGTATTCCTTGACTTTGATAGGAGACCATTCTTTTATCTTTTCAACATCTGTCTCCACATAAAGAGATGGCATGTGTTCAGGATTTGTTGTTTGATAAAAATGATTAAATTTGTTATCAATGATTTTAATTTCTTCTCAAATCAGCTTAGTCAAGAACTCAGGCATAACCATATAATAATAACTACCCGGTTATGCCTGAGTCCTTGACTAACAGGATCTCAAAAGAAATTAAAAGCATCAATAACAAATCTAATCATCTTTATGACTCAACAAATCCTGAACACATACCATCTCTTTATGTGGAGACGGATGTTGAAAAGCTAAAAGTATGGTCATCCTATAAAAGTCAAGGAATACTCAGACAAACCCGAGAATACATACCCTCTTAGCTTGAGCTATTTTAGAGTCATCTTCTTCTATGATAAATGCATTTTCAACAGAATGAGTTCCTGTGGGAAACTTGTTGGCTTTAATAATTTATGGTCCTCTGAGAGTTCTTGACTTGTCAAATAACTCTAAAGCCTCTATTTTATCAACCATAGTTTCAAGGCTTGTATTGTCAAGATCCAGAGTGTTCTTGATCATAGTGACACTTTGTTTCCAGCTATCCGGCAGAGAATATGATTAGGATCATCAGAGTTGATGTAGTTCAAGAACCTGATTTTCCATTGCTTGAACCAAACAAGTTGTTTTTGATTATGACCAAGTTCAAATGTATCCATTGTTAATTTCTTGATTTTAACTTGGTTTAATATTGATTACATTGATTTTAAAATTTAGGTGAACTGATTTTAGGTTGATTTTATGTCTAGTTAGTCTACTAAAAAGTCAAAATCAGCAGGATATCTAAGCAAGATGATGAGCAATGCAC
This sequence comes from Flaveria sonorensis, assembly GCA_025506505.1. NCBI lineage: Eukaryota > Viridiplantae > Streptophyta > Magnoliopsida > Asterales > Asteraceae > Flaveria > Flaveria sonorensis. Next base: position 16,831,176 of record CM046440.1, on the reverse strand, counting down.
TACTGTTCTATTAAATATGATGAACAGTGTAGTGCTGATCTAAGAAATACAATGACCAATATTTGTACTTTGAGTAGAATACGATGAACAATATTAGGTTACCGAATACGGTGAATAGTGACCTATCACAAATGCCATGAAGAGTGATTTATCATAAATAATACAATGAACAATGATTTATCACAAATGCGGCGAACAATGTTCGTATGCTGTTCTTTTATTTGGTTTTAAGTTTCTGGTTATTTTCACACGACTTGGATGTAAATCCTTTTGATTAGGAACCTTTGTGAATCTAAGGCCATATTGCTCACAAACACTCTCGGTTTTGTGGTTTGGTGGATTAATTTTGAAGACTAGTATGAAAACATAATCGAACAATATTAGTTCAATCCATGGTTGATTTGATTACAAATCTAAGACGTAGAACAACTCATATTTGAAGATCAAGCGAATTTCAAATCAACTTGGTGTTTAGATCTGAAATCAAGAGCTGAGGCTCTGATACCAATGGAGTGGGTGTAAATTTGATGGATCAAATATGTTGATTGATATATCAAATCATTGTAGCAGAATTACAATAATCAATAATCGATAATATGATGAAAAAATTGATTATATTGATAAAATTCTCTTTGTATTATATGAATGCTCAAAGTACAAAGTTTGGTTGTAGGGTGTATGGTTACAAAAAGTGAATGCTAACTTTTTATTTACATCATGACACATGGCCTTTACTATGACTAAAATACCTTAACTGCTATTACATCATAAATACATAAGTCAAAAGTACAATAATAGAATCATCATTAACTTTGTGTTCACCCACATTCACTATCCGCATTTGCTAATGCGGATGACTATGTCTTGTCCACACAAGTTGAATTGATGAACCACATTGGTATTTTTTCATTCATATTAGTTTATACGGATTACTAACGCCTAGTCTGCATTTGCTTTTGGACTTTTGTTCTTCAGTCATATTTGTGTCTTCACATTCGCATACTTGGTGATTTTCCTCATCCATATTAATTGGACTTCATTTACATTAATAGTATTCACATTCATTCCAACACTTGTGCATTTCTTCACTCATATTGACAATTAGCATTTACTTTAATACTTGTACAGAAATAACAAACAGAATAACTTGCCATACATCACTTGAACTGGCATGCATGATCCTTTTAATCACTTTGCTACGAGGACGAGGGAAACTTCATCATCTTCGTGCTCAATCATCAGCCCACGAATGTAATGCTTTAATAATGGGTGCTGATATAATACTTGAATCACCATCCTTTTCATCCATTTTAATTGTCTTATAGGGGAACACCTCACGCATAATGAGCTGTCCTGACCATCAGGATTTCATATTTCCTGGAATCAACTTTCATTATGAATTAAAAAGTAACACCTGATTGCCAAACTTAAATTCTTTATGTCCTCTCAGGTGGAGATCATGTAATTCTTTAGTATGTTCCTTGTGTCCTGTCAAAGATTTGAACGTATGATTTCTCAACTATTTAAACTCATCTAACTAGTGAAATTGATTCGGTCTAGTAGTGAACGGTTTAGAACTGATCGATATCTTATGTGTCATTATATAACTTATCAGACCGATCCTTCTGATTTGAATCAACCGTTTTCTCTGGAATCGGTATGATACCCTAATTACTTACCTCAGCATGCCTACTAGTCTATGTATGATAAGGTGCTATAAGGTGATGGGTGACCCATAACGTTGCAAGGATTTCTCCATGTGCACATTGCAAAAGTGAGTCCTTTGATCACTAATTTGAGGGTACCTAAGCGCAAAAACAACTGCCTAATGAATCTCACTACAACCCTAGCATCATTCTTAGAAAGGATTGAGCCTCGATCCACTTGTAAAAATAGTCTAAAGCTAATAGGATGTACCTGTTATTATGGGATGGAAAAAACAAGCCCATGCAACCAATGCCCCACAAATTAAAAATCTCCTTATATGGCAGTCAGTAGTATCTCATTCCAAGATGAGATCTTTCCTAATCTCTGACACGTATCATAACTCCTTACAAATTCACACATGTTATTAAAGATTGTCGGCCAATAAAATCCAGAGTCAAATACCTTATTCACTCTTAGACTCACTTTGTAATGGTAACTTGTCAGCCTTGAGTAGCAATGACACAAAATCTTCCTCGCATTATCATCGTGTATGCACCTATGTATGATTTGATCTGCTCCAATCAAAAAGAGGTAGGGGTCATACTATATATAATGCTTAATATCTGCAAAGAATTTCTTCTTTTGCTGATGTGTCATGCCTATCATCAGTACCCCTGTCGATAAGTAATTAGCATCTTCAAACCATGAAAAACTATATTGTTATGCTTTCACAATCATCATCTCATGCAGAAGTAATAATTGATCATCACCTCAGTAAAACTCGACACACTATGCATCTTCAAATTGTGATAGATGATCGGGTTCCATGTTTTCTGCGCCCTTCTTATCATGAATCTCAATGTCAAATTCATGTAATAGTATCCATCATACAAGTTGTCAATTCGCATTCTGCTTGCTAAACAAACAACTCAGTGCTACATGATTAGTGTAAACAAATGGTTTCTAAAAGCACCATATTTGAGCTGAACTTATTAAAAGCAAATACGACTACCATGAGCTCTTTCTCAATCTTGGTGTAGTGCTCCTGAGCATCATTAAACATCTTTCACATATGGTAGATAGGATGAAAATGTATATCCATTATTTGTCCTAATTGTTATGGGTAAATTTTATAATTTGGTATCCCAGACCCTAAGTGAGTTTAGTATCCTAAATATTAATATTATTAACTAACTATTATACTTTTGGCTTTGACTTGTCGATTAATTCGGTTAAATTGGCAAGAGTCAGACGTTGACATTATGAGTGTGGAAGCCAGTAGCATTATCGAAATGCATATGCGAGGTTAAATAGGGCTCAAGGTCAAATGGTCGATCAAAATGAAAGGAAAAAAAATAACACAAATCTTGTCTATACTTTGTACAAAACCAGGGGAAGGTAATATGGCAACCCTGTTCATAGAAAGGCATTCATGATTGGTGTCAAGAATGCCTAGAAGGACCCATACGTAGTGACGTTGACTTTTGTAACTAAGTTGGGCTTAACCCTAGTCATAAGGATATGTGTTATTAAATGGGCTAATGATAGACTTGTAAATACTAGGGAAGTAATATGGGACTGTACTATGCTATTAGAGGATAATGCATTTAGAATAGATCTTGTATGATTTGGCGCGGAAGTTTCAATACGGTCACGGGGATGGATTGATTATCAAGGAATAGCGCTGAGATCATCTGTTGTGAGAAGATTGCTTGCATACCATTGTTAAACGGTGAGACACTTGACATGTATGGTGAGAGATCAGAAGAGGAGAACACTCAGATGTCGAGCATGAAGGTGAAGTAATAAGAGTTAGATGATATACCTATTGTGTGAAACTTCTAAGAAGTGTTCCTGAAGGATTTGGTATGATTGCCTACTTCACAACAGGTGAACCTTTAGATTGACTTGGTACATAAGGTGGTGCTTGTTCCAAGTGCTTCTTATCGCTTAACACCCATGGAGATGCAAGATCTGTCTAATCAATTTCAGGAGTGGTTCGGTAAGGGTTTTATACAACCCATTCACTCACCATAGGGCACTATTGCTTCCTGTCAAGAAGAAGGATGGATTGTACAGGACGTGCATGGACTATCAAAAGCTAAATAAACTAACAGACAAGAACCATTATCGTTTGCCAAGGATAAATGACTTAATCAATCAACTTCAAGTATCGACGTACTTTTTAAATATTGATTTCCATTTGGAGATCATTAACATAGAGTACATGTGGATGACATACTGAGAAAGCATTTAGAACTCATTACGGACATTACGAGTTCCAAGTTTTGAATTTTGCGCTAACAAAGGTATTTTCGGTGTTCATGGACATGAAGAAATAGAGGTGTATGCCATATTTGAATAAATTTATCATAGTGTTCATTGAGGACATTCTGATTTATTTGAGGATAGGAAGGATCATGAGAAACATATGGAGATAGTCTTGGAAATGTTGAAAAGGAGAAACTATACACTAGGTTCTCCAAGTGTGTCATCTATACTGACCACAAGAGCTTTCAACATATTTTTCACCAAAAAGAACTGAACATGAGATAGAGATGTTGGATTGAATTGTTCAGCGACTACGACTATGTAATCTAGTGTAACCCAGAAAGGCAAATATGGGTTACAACATGTTGAGTTGTAAGGAGAGAGTCTAACCCGTGTGCTTAACTCATTGCCACTCAAGTCAAGTAAAATGAGGGGACTGAATATGGAGAATGAGGCTTTTAAGAGGTCTAAACAAATAGTTTGTACAAAAAGACGATGGAGGATTGTACTTTTTTAAGCGAATTTAGGTTTCATTTATGGGGAATGTGTAGACATTAGTATTGGACGAAGCACACAAGTTTAAATACATTGTTCAACCTGGTGCTAACAAGAGGTGGCATGATCGTAAGGATTTGTATTGGTGGCCTGGAATGAAAGAGGACATAGCAGACTATGTGTGCAAGTGTTTGACTTGTTCAAATGTTAAAGTGAGGCATCGACGGCCACCTAGCCTATTAAAACAGTTTGAGATTCTGGATCGAAAGTGGAAAAACATGATTGTGGACTTCATCACGAAGCTGATAAGAGTTAGTAGTGAGCATGATTTGATTTGAGTCATTATGGATAACATGACCAAATCTGGTCATCTCCTGACTATTCATGAGGACGACAAGATGGAAAAGTTGGCAAAGATTTATGTTAGTGAAGTTGTGGATAAACATGGAGTACCTATGTCGAATATCCCTGTTCGTGCCAGTCGTTTCATGAAACGATTTGACATAGCTCATAGTAGGCGTTGGATACACGCCTGGACATGAGTGAGACTTACCACTATCATACTGATGGTATGAGTGAGAGACCTATTCAGACATTGGAGGATATGTTAATGTCTTTTATCATTGACTTGGAGGTTGCTAGGAGACTCACCAACTATTGGTTGAATTTCCTTATAACAATGGCTGCAATGAGAGCCTTATAGGAGCACCTTTCAAGGCACTAAACGGATGTAAGTGTCAATTGCCGATATAATGGGCAGAAGTCGTGTAAAGTTAGATGACTGGACCATAAATCATTCAAGAAATGAATGATTAGGGGATTTGGATCACAAACAGACTAAAGGCAGCTTAAGATCGTTAGAAATTTACACTAACAATCAAAGGAACCCTTGCATAAGGCACATGTTCTCAGACATTGGTTGATTTGATAATTAGATACGGTTGGTGACTGGTACACCATCAAGGTGTTAGTAGTGTGGTGGGTTAGCTGCGGTACACCCTACATATATACACTATTGATACCTTGAATGTGAAATCGAATATAACTTTTGGTAATGGACAACAATCATACTTTGGAGATATCAGTAAATAGGTTGTAAAACCTGAAAAGCCATCACAAGAGACTTTATTTTATGGGCGGTATACGAGATGTTGCCTTGGAAAGGCATTCTTTGTCTTGTCAAAAAGAGCAAATTGTCACCTAGATTTGCAAGTATAGCTAAGACTACAGAACAGTTTTGGTCCTGTGATTTATTCGATGGGATTCCATGACGAACTAAATAAGGTGCATGTCTCGCTCTATATGCCGAAGCTCAAGTAGTTTCATGTGGGTGAGATCTTATATGTGCTAGTCTAAGAACTATGTATTATGGGATTAATATGTTCCAATGGGCCTAGGATGTTGACCTAATATGGGCTTGATCTGCGTATAGTACATTAGACTCGTTTGGACATGTTAAGTTCTAGAACTATGTATTATGGGCTTAATATATTCTAATGGGCCTAGGATGGGTGATAGGTTCAGTTGTTTGATTGTTGTACGATAATTATGTGTTTTGCCTAAAGCCTACTAAATCGAATTACGCGTAGAATTCAAAAACGCGTTAGGCAAAACTTAAAATATTAAAATTTGCATTAGGAATTCAAAAAAAATCGAACATGTGGTCTTTGCCTAAAGGCTACTAAATAAACATAATTTAATTAAAAAATATATAATTTAATTATTTTATATAGCATATAATAGTCCGTTGGAATCGTATTAACGCGTAGAATTCAAAAATGAAAAATTCTGATGACACGCGAATTGGGACAAGACGGAATTGAATGAGACGAGCAACAGGCCTGGTAGGCCCACTCATGGCCCCCTTGGTTGAATTTCTTCAAAAGGGTGGAGTTCTCCCTTGTTTTTTTTATTTTTTCATTTTTGCAAGCTTTCTCTCCAAGTTTTCTCTCTAGAGAAAACCCTAGCCGCCGTCATCCATCTTCTTCTTGTTATTCATTCCAATCGATCATCATCATCATCAATTCCTTTGATTTTGATGATATTCTAGCATTCAAGGTTGATTTTGTGCAAGACTTGTTCATCTTCTAATCTCCGGTAAGAAAAATCGTTTCTTGATGATTTTGTTCCTTGTTCAATTTTGATATCGATGATTTTCATCTTCTAAACACAAAATCATCATTTAATATTCTTATATTCTTTGTTTTGGATGTTGGATCCTGAAGATCTAGGTGTTACAGGTGTTGGACTCTCTAACCGGTAAAACCCTAATTCTTGGTCTTTGTATATTCTTGAATCTATTGAAGTTGGGTTTTAATCTTGTGTGATTGGGTGCGTAATCAGCTCAACATGCTGAAATATTTTGATAAACTTAAAGCAAAGTATTTGAAACTAAATAATCAAATAAAGACAAGATTTGTATTTAAAAGTGGTTAAATAATTTTTTAAAAGAATAAATTAATAATGTCTATAATTCATTAAATATGGACTAATAGGTGTTTATTGAAAGGCGTTACAAAATTAATATAAATTAACAACTAAAACCCTAAATATGGTGAGATTTAAAGTTTAAATCTGACATTGGACCTATTCTATTAGTAAATCATGTTTTCATAAAATAAAAACCTTGATGGACATTAAAGACTGGGCTACAAGGATTACACCCATATTGGTCATTTTGTTCTTTAGTAATCCTTTTGTGATTCGTACTTTTAGTGCTTGCTTGGTGTATTGTGGGATTTGGACTGTGCTATTTCAAGGTGAGTTCACGCCCCATTTTTAATATGTTTTACATGGGGGAATAGCATGCTCATGGTTTTGGACTATGCCATATCTTAAAGATTATTTTGGAACATTGTATGTGGTTTGGGTCATGGGTTGTGTCTAGATGTTCGTTCATGAGTATGTACTTGTGCTTGTGCTTGTGCTTGACTGTCATGGAGAGGTATTGTTAGTACTAACAGGTTGACACCCCTACCCCTGTCGTCGGTATGCTAGGTGAGACTGACTTGGCCTGTGCGTGCCCTTGGGTGAATTTAATCCAGATAATTGGACTTGGACTGATCTTAAACTTGTGTTGATATCTATGACTACTATGTACTCTTACTGACATACAACCTTATGTACATGTCATACATGGCAAATTGTTTGTACTTTTAAACATGTGAACTCACCAATATATGTTGACTTTTTAGAGCATATCTTTTCAGGTAATGGTGCTTGGGTACTTGGACAGTGGACTTTAGACGAGACAGCTCCTTCAAGAGCATTAGATATTGGAACATTAGTTTGGACATTATGTTATTGATGTATTTGTATTTGAAATTGATTGATCTAGTACTAGTTGTTCTAGTTTTGAACTTCTGGATTATTTGTGCATTTATGGAATAACGTTATGGTATTGATTGTTCTTGACACTGGTTCTTTTGTGTTAGGCTACATCATGATCCATTAACGGAGAAATCCTTTAGAGATTCTCTTAGACCCTCAATGTGTTATGACTATCATGTCCGTCACATCCTCGTGTTTTCGCTACTAGCGGGGTTGTGACATTTGGCGTACCCCTAAGCAATGAACTAGGGTTTTAGGGATTTGGGTTGCATAACGGACCGCTATGCTACCCTGTAACCATCCACTACGTGCTCTCCAACCATAACTCTCAGACGCTAACACATGGCATGCTAACAGGGACCGAGGGGATGACACATGTCATCCTTGAATAACACGTGTCTGCTGATGAGGCTCTAAAAGTGCCTTGTTTTGGCACCTGTCAAATTTTGATTGGACCATAATATCTTGGCCGCCATTACCAGGTGGTGGACCGCCACCCTTCCCATTAGCGATCCGTGATGGACCCCACAAATAGGCTCTAAAAGCCTACATCATGTAATCAATTTTAGGCATCCAAAACACGTGCGTATTGCCACTTGTAGTCAAAATACCCCTAAATTACCCTGTGTATCCTAGTGTTATACTTGTTACGATTTAGGAACTTCTGTTGGACCCTGAAAGGATCATACATGCCAATTCAAGAGGTGGTTGAAGGTTGTTCTGGTTGGTAGAATCTGCATAAGTCCAAGATGTAATGCGAGCGAAGAAAAATAGAAGAAAAAGACCAAGTGTCGGCTATTCGCATTTGTTAATTTGGATGAGCAAGAACAAATATGACCAAGTATTTGTTCATCTGCATTTACTAATGCGGATAAGCATAACCAAATGCGGCTAAGTTTTTAGTCATCCGCATTAGTTAATGCTGATGACATACTTAATACGGATGCACAACTGAAGAAATGCTGATAAAGATCAACACATCCGTATTAACTAATGCAGATGTTCATTACAAATGCTAATCAACATTTTGTACTTAGACTAGTATTCTGATGTCTAGTTGTCAGGGTAATTTAGTCATTTTGTACAGGCATTGTATCAGCCTATAAGTAGAATAGTATACGCTAAATGTAAGGTGACGACAGACGAAGTTAATCAGAAGGTTTTGTTTGTGTTGCAAACCCTAGCACACTTTGTATCTTGTTTACCAATATCAATATACAAAGCATTTATTAGTATTTTCAGCATTAAATGTTGTTTGATTCTGTATTTCCGCTACATAATCATTGACTCAATAATCATATTCGATCCTAGTTGAGTCACATCAACTCAGATTCACATCTCGGACCCGGTCAATTGGTATCAGAGCCTCGGCTCTTGAATTCGTCTACAAAATCAGCACAGATCTTGAATGAAAATCGATTGAACTGTTGATTGAGTTGTTTATTAGCATGTTTTAGACTTCTAATAAACATTCTTACTGAAAATACTTGGAGCTCCATCAACCGTCGATGATCTTCTGATCAACAAACTCAGAACACTGTTCGATTGTTGATTCTCAACAAAATTAGACAAAAACCACTCAGAATCACTAAAACATTGACCAAAAATCAACCGAAAATCAACTTTACTGCTACTGCTATGACTGAATCTTGACAAGAAGCTCTTGACTATGGACTGTTTGACCTACTAGACATAAAAATCAACTTAATCAATATTCAAACCATCTAGAATCAAGTTAATAATAATGGATTTTGTTAACTTTTCTAAACTTGGTCATGCATCTAAACCTCTAACGCTTAAACATAAGTCTGAGTTTAAGCAGTGGAAAATAAGGTTTAGAAACTACATTACAGGTATGGATCCCGACTACTGGATATCCATTTGCGAAGGACCCTACATTCATGTGTCTCTCAATGCTAATCAAGCTGCTCAGTACAGAACTGCTAGAATTCCTATTGAGGATCCTAATCTAAATCTTAATGATGAGGAATACAAGAAAATCAAGATCGATCTAAAAGCATAATCCATTTTAACTCAGGCATTGAAAATGGATGTTCTCAAAAGACTAGAAAAGTATAGGATAGCAAAAGGTTTCTGAGATGCACTGCAGATTATGTGCGAATGAAGCAGTGAGGTGACAGAAATAAACAAAGACAAACTGGTGAACCAATATGAAACCTTTCATCATACCAAGGGTGAATCAATCTCCAAGCAGCTACATCATTTTATACAGTTGGTGAATGATCTGGAAATCATGGGGGTAACAAATAAAAAGAAGGAGATGAACAAGAAGATGTTGCACAGTCTACCAGAAACTGGAAGCGGAATGTTACAATGCTGAAGAACACTCTTGACTTGGAAAGCACCAGCTTAGACATTATGATTGCTAAGATTGAAGCTCTTGAGTTAGATGAGAGGAGCAAAAATCTTAGTTGACCTCAAGTCATTGAGGCATATAAGTTTCCATCAGAAACTTATTCTGTTGAAAATGTATTTATGACAGAAGAAGATGATTTCCTATCTTTAAAAGATCAAGCAAGAACAACTGGATTCATTGGTGGTTCACAACAAAACAAGCATTCATCTTCAACTCCATCTACTGCAACACCCACCTGCATGCCTAGTGATTAAAGCTCTGAAGAGCAAAAGGCAAATTACAATGCCTTTGTTGCTAGTTTTGAGGCATATCTGGGAGGAAGACTTACTTCAGCACATCTGATTCAGCAAGATCTGGAAGAAATGGATCCAGATGATGTTACAAAAATGGACTTGCAATGGAAGATGACCATGATTGCAATGAGAGCCAAGAAATTCATCCAAAAAGGGAAGAAGTTAAGTCTGAATGAGAACACAAAACATGGATATGTCAAATCCAAGGTAAAGTGCTTTAATTATGGTGTGACTGGCCATTTCTCTAGGGAATGCAATGCTCCCAGAAGAAGTAGCAACAATTACCAAAGAACTTCACATGGTCAGCCATCATCTCAATCCAATTCAAGCTTTCAATCAAGCAATCCCCATCAGTATCAACATCAAAATCAGCATCAACAAACTAAACACAATCAACCACAACTTACACATCAAGCTCAGGAAGCAATCAACCAACCTCTAATGCACTTGTCACCAGACAAGATGGAGTTTGTGACTGGAGCCTATATATAGAGGAAGTCAAGCCTCGCTTCCAAAATCATGCTCTCATGGCTAACATTAATGATGGTCCAACTCCAATGCCATCTGAGGTAAAATCCAATCTCTGTAGTGACAAATGTATTCAAGAAGTACAGGGATATAGAGAATATAATCACAAGTTGGCTCTTAAAATCAAAGAAGAAAATGTCAAATCTGAAATGTTGAAACATGAGATGAACAGTTTTGAAATCAAATCACTTCTTTCATATATTGAAAAACTTTATTATGAAAAGTACACTCTAGCAGCTAAGAATGAGAAGTTAACTAAATTGTTAACAAAAACCAAAGCTGAGCAATCAGCTACAGAAGTGAAACTTGAAAAGTTTCAATTCTCTTCTACTAAGATACAAGAGTTACTTGACTCACAGAAAGAGCCAAAGGATATGACTGGGATAGGATACAATTCTTGTCCATCTCCATACAATGACAACTATACGGTTATGCCTGAGGCACTCACTGATTTTGATTCAACTGAACCTAAAGTTATTGAAACTAAAACAATTGTTTCTCAAATAACCAATCCTCAAAACAAACCAAGTGTGTATATTGAAACCAATGAGGATAAAATCAAGTTGGGTCACCCAATCAAAATCAAAGAGTGCTCATACAAACCTGTAGTTGTCAAGAAACCAAACAGTCCAGTCAAAGCCATTGTGCCATTTGTGAAATACATCCCTGAAAATCTCAAGGTGGTGAAGAATGCTGAAGTATGAGTAAAATCCTCTGCTGAAAGCAGATCTGATAGTGCGATTAAATCTCCTAAAAGTTCAAGCAAGTCAAAAAAGGTTTCACTAAAATCCAAATGCAACTCAATAGCATCTCTATCATCCAAAGGAAAATCTCCCATGATTCAAAAATCAAAAGTAAAAACTAAACGAATCTCATCAACAAAGTCAAAACAGGGAGTCGGTTTTGACATTTTCAATAAAAAGGATGTAGACCAATTTGTAAAGGAGTTAAGCAAGGGAAAAAGGAAGCAAAAGCAGTCTCCAAAGACCAAGCAAAGCAGAATTGTGAAACAATCTACAAAACTAAGAAGGCTGAATTTGCTTCTTCATTGAACACAAAATCTGAGGCTAATCTAAACTTTGTTAAATCAAATGATGCCTCAAAATCAAAATCAAAAGACAAACAAATGTACCGTGATATTTGTAACATGTCTAATCATAACACAGATGAGAGTTATCTTAATCAATATTGCTCCATCTGTGACATAAACAATCATTCTACTTAAAACGGTTATTTCAACAAGTATTGTTCTATATGTGATATGACAAATCATAATACATCTGATTGTTTCTTTAAACAGAAAGACTTGAGAATCCCACAAAACAAGCCTATTTCACCAATTTTAACTGACATGGTCAAACAAAGAAGTCTATCACACATTAAACAAACACGGGTTCAAATTTTGATGATGACTTTTATGATCAATGGCAGACAAAGAGTGTCAAAAGAAATCTCAATCATAATATGAAACAGTCACTTAGTTCTCACCCAAAAAATTAAAACAAAATTAAAAACGTGCCCAATTTCTACATAGAAACCAGGATAAAAGATTTGACTACTCTTCAGACAACTCTGTTGAAATTGATGAAATAAAAACAAAAAGGACTCCTGAGAAATTCTTCAAAGCATCAACCTCTAAATCACAACCTAGAGGAAAATATCAAAAGGTTACAGTAATGGATAGAAATGGGCAACCCAAGACTATCATGGCTTGGGTTCCATATTCTAACTAGTTTTTTTATGCTTGTAGGGTCATCCATACATGTCCAACAACTTATATTATGTGGATAGTGGATGCTCCCGACACATGACTTCAAGCAAATACAAGGAGCTACTGTAGCATTTGGTGGAAACTCACATGGCGGCAGAATTACTGGGGAAGGATTTGTAACAAATGGACTGCTGAGCTTTGACAAAGTGAACTACTACGAGCAACTGAATTTTAATCTCCTCAGCATGTCTCAGATCTGCGATAAGAAATATTCCACTTATTTCACACACACTAATTGCTACATTTTGAAACCAGGATTTCAAATTCCTAAAGAATGTGTTGTCTTGAAGACTTTGAGAAAGAAAAATACCTATGTCTTGAACCTTAATTCTACTCAACCAATAGAAGAAACATGTCTTGTGTCTAAAGCATCATTTGATGAGTCACAACTTTGGCATAGACGTTTGGGACACACAAATTTCAAAAACATGAACATATTGGTAAAGGAAGTCATGTGATTAGTTTAACTCAAAAGGAATTTTATTTTATTGATCACTGTTCTGCATGTCTCAAAGGAAAATAACACAAATCTTCCCATAAGCCAAAGCTTATAAACACAATCAATACTCCATTGAAGTTACTTCATATGGAAGTCTTTAGTCCAACTGATGTCATGAGTATTGGCAAGAAACAGTGTTGTTTGGTGATCATTGATAACATTTCACGATTCACATGGGTCTTCTTCCTACTTCATAAAAATGAAGTGTCCCAAATAATAAAATATTTATCACAAAAATTGAAAATCAACTTGATCAAAAGGTAAAATCAATAAGAAGTAATAATGGGACAGAGTTTAAAAATGAAAATCTAAGTTCATTTAGCACATAAAAAGGCATTGGTTGTCACACCCTCAAAATTCACGTGCGGGGTTTTACCGCGAGGTGAGTGAACAAACCAGGATCTCAGTCATTAGTTACTCAGAACGAAACTATATGAAACATTTAAAACAAATCAGAGTTTGAAACTTTAAAATAAATGCGGAAGTGTTTTGTAAATAACCCAAACACAAGTGACTAAAGGTAAACTGCGCAAAACATGCGCCCAAACCAAAATACGTAAGTAAATGCTAGATTAAAAGTAAGAAATGTTTGAACAAAGCATGCTTGACACATGCGTACTCCTATGGGTAGCTACTAGAATAGACCTGAGAAAAGCATACTAAAAGTGTCAACACAGTGGTTGGTGAGTTCAAGAGTTTGTAATCAATCATAAGCAGTTGCGTTAGTAAAACATAAACAAGTGCATTAAAATAGATAGCTAGTTTAATTTCATTAGTAAAGAACGATAGTGATTTTGCGATCGAAGCTGACTATGTTTGCCTGTTTGCCTCCTACCACGACATACCAGGTCATGAAGCTGTTAGTAGTTTAGGACAATATTGCACCCGTTGACTTCCGGTCACCCAGGTGGGGCTTATCAGACCCAGTAGTACTACCCAAAATTTCCCGCTAGATTCCTTAGTTAACTATCTGAAAGTGTGAGGGCTTTCTATGGTATAACCCACTATGTCTTACCAAACACATGTTATATCAAGAAAGCATTTTAAAACCAAGTTGGCTTTCTCCCCCAAAAGAGAAGTAAGTAAAAGTGGGGCATTGAACACACCTGGTGCGCAAACGAATGATTGTAAAAGCTAATGATGAGTGGAAAGACAACCCTTCAAAGGTTACCTAGAATACATAAGTACATAAGTATGTGTACACAGAAAACTTAACAACCCTAAGTGCTCAATAACCACATTGACCCAAGGTTTTGGAAAACAAGACTCATTGGACCAAGTTGACCCGTTTGACCCATTGGTGACAGGCCAAGTTAAATTCTTGTTTGATCAAGTATAGCAATCCATCATAAATGGTTATCACACAAGTTATTCACGTATGCCACATTACAAGGCTTAAGTGCTATAAAGCTCATCATACACCATCCATTATCATGTGTATTCCATAAAAGCCTAAATTTCCAAAGTTGTGCATCAAGTATTCATACAACCCAAACAATACAATCTACGACCTTAGACATCATTAACAAACATTCTAACATGATCCTAACATCATAAACATGCTTAATTAACAACATCCAATGATCTAGATAAATAAAGTTTCCCTTTCGGGAAAGTAACACCCAAAACCAAATCTAACATCCAATTCATTCAAAAATTCATCAACTTTATACCTAATCAAGTTCATAACAATCATCTAAACATGGTAACCATCACCAATTCATCATAATTCCCAAATCTCATACATAAAAGTTTCTACTTATAGTAAGGTATGAACAACCACTCAATTTCAATCATAGATTCATCAATATTATACCTAATCTAGTTTATAGCATTCATAATCATCCATTTAACATCAACAATTCATCAAAACATAAATTCTCATGAAGAATAGTTTCCACTTTTGGCAATGTATGAACTAGATAACAAAATCATGGATTTCTTGCATAATCTACTAAGATTAACATCCATAAAACATAACTAACATCATATCATCATAAAATCATCATCAATTTCGACTTCTTCTATGAAAATCATACTAGGTTGTTCAAGAATCAAAAACCATGAAAACTTGATAGAAACTTACCTTTAAGTGTGTTTAAATGATGATTAGCACTTGCAAACAACTTGAACACTTGAATCTCAATCAAAATCGATGACTTCTTGATGTTTTTGATCAAAATCGCAAAGAATGGCATGTGTGTTGATGGTTTCGGCCGCAAGGAGGAGGAGGGGCTTGGGTTGGGTTTTTACCAAATTTAAGTTTTGTAGTTTTTATAAAATAATCCCTCCTTGATCACAATTTATAAAAACTTAATCTTTTTAACATTTTTAACAACTTCTAACATCAAAACACAAGTACTATTAACCAACAATAATAATCATGTATATTTTCCACTAATGACAAAACACATGAAATAAATATAACACGTTGGCACGTTACAAGGTAGAATTTACAAATAATACTTAAAATCTATAAATCGCATAACTACAAATTAATAATCAACATTGTTAATCAAGTTATTATCAGATAATCATTGTTAATTATTATTTAGTCTCCAACATTCAACGACAACTAGTGTGTGCTCACGACACGTGTATGCAAGACCTAACGGAACTAACGGAGTTTGGTAACGGAAAATTACCGGATGTCACATTATCCCCATGTTGAAAGAATTTTCGTCCCGAAAATTGCGTTACATGGTTGTGTTACATCACTGGTCTATTGTATTGGCACAAAGAAATCAAGTGAGTTTCGGGTGGGTTGTCACATTATCCCAATGTAAAAAGAAATTTCGTCCCGAAATTTAATCATTACCTCCGCCGGTTGATATCGTCGTTTCGAACAGATGAGGATACTTAAGCTTCATCTGATCCTCACGTTCCCACGTGAATTCCGGTCCACGTTTCGAGTTCCAATGAACTTTGACTATGGGTATCTTGCTTTGCTTAAGAGTCTTGACTTCACGGTCCATCACCTCAACTGGTTCCTCAATGAACCGTAGTTGTTCATCTACTTGCACTTCATCTAGTGGTACAACCATTGTCTCGTCCGATAAACACTTTTTCAAATTTGAGACATGAAGTACATTGTGAATTCCACTCAACAAATCAGGTAGGTCTAATAGATAAGCCACTAGACCTATTCTTTCTAGAATCTCAAATGGTCCAACGTATCTCGGATTAAGCTTGCCTCTTCTGCCGAATCGAAAAACACCTTTCCATGGTGAGACTTTCAGTAAAACTTTGTTGCCGACCTGAAACTCCAAAGGTTTCTGTCATTTGTCTGCATTGCTTTTCTGTCGGTCACGTGCTGCAGCTATACGGTTCCTTATCTATACGATCTTCTCAGTAGTCTCGTGCAGCAACTCGAGGCCTGTTAGTTGACTATCACCAATTTTCGCCCAGCAAACTGGTGATCTACACTTTCACCGATACAAAGCCTCAAATGTTGCTGCCTTAATGCTGATGTGATAACTATTGTTGTAAGAAAATTCCACCAATGGTATGTGAACTTCCCAGTTATTCTCAAAAACAATCACACAAGCACGTAACATGTCCTCAAATGTTTGAATAGTATGTTCACTTTGCCCATCCGTCTGCGGATGATAAGCAGTACCCATGTCTAGACGCTTACCCAAAGATTTCTGTAACATCTGCCAAAAATATGATGTGAAACGAGCATCATGGTCAGAAATAATTGAGATTGGTACACCATGTCTTAAAACTATCTCTTCAGATAAATTCGGGTTAACTTGTCCATTTTATCCATTTCCTTGATTGCCAAAAAGTGAGCAGACTTAGTTAATCAATCTATGATAACCCATATCGTGTCACAACCAGTGGGAGTCCTGGGTAATTTGGTAATGAAATCCATAGAAATCTGTTCCCACTTCCACATAGGAATATCAGGTTGTTGTAGCAACCCAGACGGCTTCTGATATTCAACTTTAACTTTCGAACAATTTAGGCACTTGCTCACATACGTAGCTACGTCTGCCTTCATATTACGCCACCAATAGTGTGCCTTCTGGTCAAGATACATCTTTCAGAACCAGGATGTATAGAGTACTTAGACTTGTGTGCTTCACTCATAACCAAGTCCCTTAGGTTTCCATACAAGGGTACCCAGAGTCTGTCCATGAAATAATGAATTCCATCCACTTTTACCTCTAATTGTTTGTCCATTCCCTGTAAAGATTCAGACCTAATGTTTTCCGCTTTCAAGGCTTCTGTCTGAGCTTCTCGAATTTATTCAGGCAAGTGAGTGCTAATCGTAAGCTGCAAATCTCACACTCGTCGGGGCTTAGCAGTTTCCTTACTACTCAACGCGTCAGCGACTACATTTGCCTTTCCTAGGTGATATTTGATAGCGCAATCATAATCATTCAACAATTCCACCCAGTGTTGCTGCCTCATGTTCAACTCCTTATGCTCAAAGATATGCTGAAGACTCTTGTGATCGGTGTATATAGTGCACTTGGTACCGTACAAGTAATGTCTCTAGATCTTCAAGGCAAAAACTACCGCACCCAGTTCCAAGTCATGAGTGGTGTAGTTCTTCTTGTGTACTTTTAGTTGTCTCGAGGCTTAGGATATCACCTAATCATGTTGCATCAAGACACAACCAATTCCTTGGATAGAAGCATCACAATAAACCACAAACTCATTACTTCCCTCTGGTAATGCCAATATCGATGCACTACACAGTTTCTGCTTCAAGAACTGAAAAGCAGACTCTTGACTATCACCCCATTTATACATTGTTCCTTTGTGAGTCAAGGCTGTGAGAGGTTGAGCGATCTTAGAGAATCCCTCAATGAATCGCCGATAATATCCTACCAGTCCAAGAAATTGCCGTATCTCACTAGGCGTCTTGGGAATCAACCAATTCTTTATCGCCTCAATCTTTGCAGGATCAACATGTATTCCTTTCTCTTTAACAATATGACCCAAAAACTATACTTCACGTATCTAGAAATCACACTTGGAAAACTTTCCGTATAGTAGTTCCTTTTTAAGTAATTTTAAGATTAGACGTAGGTGCTCTTCATGTTCTTCCTTAGTCCTCAAATAGATCAATATGTCATCGATAAACATGATAACAAACTGATCAAGATAGGGTTTGCACACACGATTCATGAGATCCATGAATACTGCTGCTGCATTTGTCAACCCAAATGGCATGACCAAGAACTCATAGTGACCACAACATGTACGAAATGCAGTCTTCGAGATGTCTTCCTCTCAGACTCTCAGTTGATAATACCCAGACCTCAAATCAATCTTAGAGCAGTAGCTTGATCCTTAAAGTTGATCAAAAAAATCATCTATACGAGATAAAGGAAATCGGTTTTTTACTGTAACCTTGTTCAATTCTCTATAGTCTATAATATTTGAAATGTGCCATCCTTTTTCTTGATGAAGAGAACAGGTGCTCCCTAAGGTGATGAGCTCGGTCGAATAAACCCTTTATCAAAAAGCTCCTGCAGTTGTGCTGACAGTTCCTGCAGTTTGTTCTAGGCTAGCCGGTAGCGGCTCCGGGAGTCAAATCATTCTGGAACTTAACTTGACGATGCGGTGGTAGTCCAGGCAGATCCTCTGGAAATGCCTCCGGGAAGTCACAAACTACCGGAATATCCTCTACCTTCTTTTCCTCTGGTTGCTTGTCAATCACAAGAGCTAATATGGCTAAGCGACCTTTGCGTAACAACTTTTGTGCTTTCATAAAGGATATGACGCCTATCACAACACCAGCTTTCTCGCCCTTAACCGAGAGAATTTCCCCGTCTAGGACAGGAATGCGGATAACCTTCTTGTGGCAAATGACTTCCGCCTGCTTCTCGGACAGCCAATCCATGCCCACGACCACATCAAAACTCCCAAGCGTAACAGGCATGAGGTCGATGTCAAAAGTATGCCTAGTAAGTTCTATCTTGCAACCCTTAAGGATGTATGTAACATGGATTTTCTTACCATCAGCTAATTCTACCGTATATTTAGATTCTAACAGAGAAGGCATATCACTTAAGAGACTACTAAACTTAGTAGAGATAAAACTCCTATTGGCTCTAGTGTCAAATAATACAGTAGCAAAACGACCATTAATAGGGTATTTACCAGTAATAGTAGTAGGGTCATTTAGAGCCTCACCTGAACCCATGACGAAGGCTCTCCCTTTAGCTCCACCGTTGTTGCCACCGTTATTGTCACTGCCGTTATTGTTGTTGTTGTTTCCACCATTTCCAGCACCATTCTCGTTCCACTTCCACTAAGGATAATTCCTCTTGTAGTGTCCTTCCTTTACACTCTCAAAGCAACCTTTTGGTGTTTCTTAGGATTGCTGAGGCTTCTATATCAACTCACCACAGTAATCCTTTGCTAGGTGTCCAGCCTTACCACAATGCTGGCATCGAAAATTGTCACACCTGCCAGTGTGGTGGTAGTTGCATCGATTACATGTGGGATACTTTCCCACATATCCACCTTGTCCCTGAGATGAAGAAGATGACTGATTGAAACTACGGTTCTTGTCAAACCTCCTTTGCTGCTGTTGATGCTGATGCTGCTGAGTGTGCTGTTGTTGCTGCTGATGTTGCTGAGATTGGCTGTTTGACAAAGATCCCTTTCTGCCAGAGTTGTCACACTTGAATTTATTGTCAGGCACGCATGCCATAGCTCAACGTTTGGGTGGCTTTCCCTGCTCCACTACTTGGTTAGTAAGCTTATGAGCCAACCGAATAACCTGCTAGATAGTGGTGAGGTTTGTAGCAGTCACCATGCTTTGTATCTCTCGAACCAAGCCACACAGATTAAGCTCAATTCGTTTGATCGGCGGATTGATCATGCCAGGGCAAAGTGTCGCCAACTCATGAGACCTCGTAGTGTAAGCCTCGATCTCAGATCCTTCCATTTTCAACTGCCAGAACTCAGCTTCCATCTTCTGGACTTCATCTGGTTCTTCCTCCGGATCTTCCTCTGGCTCTTCTTCAGGGTCTTCTTCATTAGGGTCTTCCCCAGGTACAGGGGCATCCACAATCTGAAGTGTTACTAGCTGTGCCTCCAGTTCAGTCAATCTATCATTCGTCCCTACACTGTGAAGCTCTTGTGCTGACATGCACTCAGTAAGTGCAAAAACATTACCAGCCAAGGTATGATGTCCACCAATAGACATCAAAAGTCGCTCCTGAAGTGTCTCTACCAGTAAACGCAGCTGACGCATCTCGTGTCGTAAAATGGAGTTCTCGTCAGTAAGTCCTCTGATGCACTGTCGCTCAGTGTCCAGTGTAGCAACCAAAGCTGCAACCGCCTGCTCGAGAGGAATACACAGAGAAGGAAGGGTAGGTTCCATAGAGGAAGTCGCCGACCTAGTCCTAGGTCTAGTAGTAGCTATAGCTGGAACACGCTCCTTGTAGACCATGCGATCAACATAAGTGGGATTGAAACTCCAGTTCCGTGGAGCGTCACGCTCGAGTAATGCAAAAGGCTGATCCCAATCTATCTCTTTAGAAGGATAGGGATGTCAGGGCTAGTTAGTTCCTGTATCAGGTACAGAAGGAGGAGGAGGTGACTCAAAACGTGTAGGCCTCTTACCCAGAGCCCCGTGAAGACGATGCCATGCTGCGAGGTACGTGACGTGTATGCCAATGAGTATACAGTAAGGGATAAGTAACAAGTAACTAACAAGCTGTGCGGTTATAGTCTAGTGTGTATGCAACCTAGTTCCATATAACCAATGGCTCTGATACCAATCTGTCACACCCTCAAAATCCACGTGCGGGGTTTTACCGCGAGGCAAGTGAACAAACCAGGTTCTCAGTCATTAGTTACTCAGAACGACACTATATGCAACCTTTAAAACAAATCAAAGTTTGAAACTTTAAAATAAATGCGGAAGCATTTTGTAAATAACCCAAACACAAGGTACTGAAGGTAAACTGCGCAAAACACGCGCCCAAACCAAAATACGTAAGTAAATGCTAGATTAAAAGTAAACAATGTTTGAACAAAGCATGCTTGACATGTGCATGCTCCTATGGGTAGCTGCAAGAAACGACCTGAGAAAAGCATACTAAAAGTGTCAACATGATGGTTGGTGAGTTCAAGAGTTTGTAATCAATCATTAGCAGTTGGGTTAGTAAAACATAAATAAGTGCATTCAAATAGATAGCTAGTCTAGTTTCATTAGAAAAGAACAATAGTGATTTCACGATCGAAGCTAACTATGTTTTCCTATTTGTCTCCCGCCACGACATACCAGTTCGTGACGCTGTTAGTAGTTTCGGACAATATTGCACCCGTTGACTTCTGGTCACCCGGGTGGGGCTTGTCAGACCTAGTAGCACTACCCAAAATTTCCCGCTAGATTCCTTAATTAACAATCCAAAAGTGTGAGGGCTTTCTATGGTATAACCCACTATGTCTTACCAAACACACGTTATATCAGTAAACCATTTTAAAACCTAGTATGCTTTCTCCCCCAAAAGAGAAGTAAGTAAAAGTGGGGCATTGAACTCACCTGGTGCGTAAACGATGATTGTAAAAACTAATGACGAGTGGAAAGACAACCCTTCAAAGGTTACCTAGAACACATAAGTACATAAGTATGTGTACATAGAAAACTTAACAACCCTAAGTGCTCAATAACAACATTGACCAAAGGTTTTGGAAAACAAGACTCATTTGATAAAGTTGACCCGTTTGAGCCGTTGGTGACATGCCAAGTTAAATTCTTGTTTGATCAAGTATAGCAATCCATCATACACGGTTATCACATAAGTTATTCACGTATGCCACATTACAACCCTTAAGTGCTATAAAGCTCATCATACACCATCCATTATCATGTATATTCCATAAAAGCCTAAATTTCCAAAGTTATGCATCAAGTATTCATACAACCCAAACAACACAATCTACCACCTTAGACATCATCAACAAAGACTCTAACATGATCCTAACATCATAAACCTGCTCAATTAACAATATCCAATGATCTACATAAATAAAATTTCCCTTTCGGGAAAGTAACACCCAAAACCAAATCTAACATCCAATTCATTCAAAAATTCATCAACTTTATACCTAATCAAGTTCATAACAATCATCTAAACATGATAAACATCATCAATTCATCATAATTCCCAAATCTTATACATAAAAGTTTCTACTTATAGAAAGGTATGAACAACAACCCAATTTCAATCATAGATTCATCAATATTATACCTAATCTAGTTCATAGCATTCATAATCATCCATTTAACATCAACAATTCATCAAAACATAAATTCACATGAAGAATAGTTTCCACTTTTGGCAATGTATGAACTAGATAACAAATCATGGATTTCTTGCATAATCTACATAGATTAACATCCATACAACATAACTAACGTCATATCATCATCAAATCATCATCAATTTCGACTTCTTCTATGAAAATCGAACTAGGGTTCTTCAAGAATCAAAAACCATGAAAACTTGATAGAAACTTACCTTTAAGTGTGTTTAAATGATGATTAGCACTTGCAAACAACTTGAACACTTGAATCTCAATCAAAATCGATGACTTCTTGATGTTTTTGATCAAAATCGCAAAGAATGGTGTGTGTGTTGATGGTTTCGGCCGTAAGGAGGAGGAGGGGGCTTGGGTTGGGTTTTTACCAAATTTAAGTTTTGTAGTTTTTATAAAATAAACCTCCTTGATCACAATTTATAAAAACTTAATCTTTTTAACATTTTTAACAACTTCTAACATCAAAACACAAGTACTATTAACCAACAATAATAATCATGTATATTTTCCACTAATGACAAAACACATGAAATAAATATAACACGTTGGCACGTTACAAGGTAGAACCAGCTACTATGCCAGTTGAATCTGAAGAGATTGTAAATGATGAAAGTCTTCAAAGTGCTGCTAATGCTGAAGCTAAAGCTGATGACGCCTTTGATTACTTTCATAATTCTAATATGTCCCAACCTGAAGGTACCTCTCACCAAGATGATCTAAATGTCTCCAATCTTGATGTATCAATTGCTGGTGACTTAATTCCAACCACCAGGATACAAACGTATCATCCAGTGTCAAGCATCATTGGTGAATTAGATGAGCGGGTGACAAGAAGCAAGTAAAGTATTGCACACATCTGTTTGTTTTCTTGCTTTCTGTGTCAAATAGTACCCAAGAATATAAAAGAAGCTCTTCAAGACAACAACTAGATCGAGGCAATGCAGGAAGAATTGCTCTAGTTCAAGAAAAAAGAAGTATGGGAGCTAGTAGACCTTCCCAAACGACAATACCCTATCGGTGCAAGATGGTTATACAGAAACAAGACTGATGACAGGGGCATTGTTATTAGAAACAAGGCAAGATTGGTTGCACAAGGATACACCCAAGAAGAAGGAATAGACTATGATGAGGTGTTTGCACCTGTTGCCAGATTAGAAGCCATAATACTTTTTCTTGCGTACTCTGCATCTATGAAATTCATTGTGTATCAAATGGATGTAAAGTGTGCATTTCTTTATGGCAAAATCTCTGAAGAAGTCTATGTGAGTCAACCACCAGGATTTGAGGACCCGAATTTCCCTCACAGGGTGTAAAAGCTTGAAAAAGCATTGTATGGCCTACATCAAGCCGCATAAAAGTGGTACGAGACTATGTCATCTTTCCTTCTTGCACACAAGTAGGAGAGATGAAAGACTGATTAGACTTTGTTTAGAAAAAGGAAAGAACATAAAATGCTACTAGTCCAGATCTGTGTGGATGATATAATTTTTGGATCAACAAACAAGAAACTTTGTAAGGATTTTAAAGACCTTATGCACTCCAAGTTCAAGATGACTGCAATGGGGGAGCTTACATTCTTCATAGGATTGCATGTACAGCAGACAGCAGATGGAATCTTTATCAATCAATCAAAATATGTGGAATCCATTTGAAGAAATTTCATTTTGAATATTGTCAGTCTATCAAAACTTCTATGGATACAGAAATGAAGATTGTTCCAGACTCAGATGGCAAATCAATGGATCAAACTCACTATTGATCAATGATAGGGTCACTCATGTATCTAATAGCAAGCAGACCTGACATAATGTTTGGTGTATGTGTTTGTGCCAGATATCAAGCAGATCCTAAGGAATCTCATGTAAATGCTGTAAAGAGGATATTCAGATATGTCAAAGGCAAGCCTGCACTTGGATTATGGTTCCCAAAGGAGGGAGATTTCAATCTCTTTGCCTACACAGACAGTGACTACAGGGATGCAACTTCAATCATGTTGAAGCTCTTTGATGATTAACATTTTGTCTTTATGTGTTTTTTTGTCATAGTATAGGGACTTATTTTGTAAATATATGTTCCTTTGTTTCTTGATAGTATAAATAGGATATTTTATGTAATGTGCAGGGTAGAGATCTCAGACTTAAGACTAGAGAAAACAGTTAGAGTCAGTGAACGAACTGTAACCCTTATACATTGTATCCTGCGCATTTGCTATCAATAAAATCTATGTACTTTTTGATATAATTGCATGTGTTTGATTACTTTGTGTTTGAATTGATCATTGCATTATGATATCATCACAGATTCGATCCTTTTGAACCTATCAATTGGTATCAGAGCCTTCGGTTTAGTGATCAGAGCTTATCGACATTTTAAGCTTTTTGAATCACTTGAAATCTGTGATTGATTGCAATTTGATCAATTAATTGTTGTTTTCAGTTATGTTTCATCCATAGAAACATGATTTGAATCACAATTTTGTGTTCAGTTCGTTCAATCTGAGAAACTGATCGAATTAGTGTTCGAACTTTGTTCTTCATATTCGGGCTGAAATTCAATCAGAATACTGATTTGTTGTTGTTGTTTGATCAAATTGAGGATTAAGGATTGTTAATCGACCTAATTACTACCAAATTGAAAGTTTTTAGATCAATTAATCAAGTTTTGAAGATTTTCATAAGATCTGAGTTCGTTGAAGTTGATGAATTAGGCGTATTATGGTTGAAAACTGCTGAAAATTGTCTAAGTATCTAGGCGCATCTCCACTATTTGGGCGTTTTGGTACTATTCAGACGCTTCAGTTCAGGCATTTGACCATTGTTGAGACATTTTGAAACTGTTTGGACACTTGGTGACTTTGCAGAAACAAAGTAATTCTAGGCGCATTTAAACTGTTTAGGCGCATTTGAACTGTTTGGAGCCCAGGCGTTTAACAACTGTTTGGGCGCATTTCAACTGTTCAGACGCATTTCAGTTGGGCGTTTTTCAGAATTCTACTAAGGAATTCCCTTGGGCTTTTCTACTTCAAAGTTAGGTGTTTGAGAACTGTATGGGCGTTTCACTACTATGTAAGCACTTGTCAACTATTCAAGCGCATCAGCTTTCAGACTTATCAGTTTACACTTAGAAATTTTTTTAAAAACTAAAATCCAAAAATATTTTCATTTCATAGTTTTTAATTAAAAACTTAAAAACAACAAAAACAAGTCATTTTCTTAAATTTAAAAATACAAAATGGTTAAGTCTGAAGATTCAGAAAACAGGGTTCCAAAGCTAAAGAACAGAGCCGATTTCAAGAACTGGTCTTTAAGACTGAAGCATCATCTAAATTCTATTGACACTGACTTCTAGAAGTCAATAGAGAAAGGACATCATATCACGATTAAATCTGATGGTCCTGACAGAGAATTTATGTATACAACAGACTCTCCAGAACCTTATCCAGAGGATGATCTGTAAGGTGATGACTTAAGAAAGGTTAAGAATGACATCAAAGAATACTAATTGATGTGCAAGGGATTACCATTAGAAGTCTTGACTAGACTTGATGGTTATCAAACTGGTTACACTCTGTACAAGGCTTTTAAGATCATTTGTGAAGGCGGTAAAAAGATACAAGATCTCAAAAAGCAGAAACTCAAGAGGTAATTGGAGTTATTTGGGCATCTTTCTGGTGAAATCATTAATCAAATGATGAACAGATTTGTGCAACTAACTACTGAGATGTCAACTGCTGGTATCAAAAATGATCTCAAAGATCTAAATTACAGACTTCTCAATGCTCTTCCATCTTCATGGGAACAGACAGTTACACTATTAAAGCATACTAAAAAGTTTCCAATGGATCTAGATCTTTTGATTGCCAAGATTGAATCAGTTGAGATTGATGAGAGCTCCAGAAACAATGATAGAGCTGCTTCAATGTCTCAGTACAAGTATGTTTCATCTCCAGCTAACTCAGTGGAGAATGCTTTTCTAGCAAAAGATGACAACTCACCAGAAGACGAGGGTGATTTGTTCGTTGGAGCTGGTTTCTTTACAGATTCTTCTTACAAAAGTGCTCCTGTTTACACAACTCAACCTCAATCTCAGTCTCCTCCAAAAACTCAAACTCCTAAACCTCAAACTGAGACTCCATCTTCTAACTCTGCTAAAACTAGCAAAGTTAAAGATGTTATTAATATCCTTTTACAGGATGATGAGTCTAAATCTGCTTTTACTGCTTTTATGGCAAGTTTCAAGCTTATCAAGGTAGTCATCTAACCCAATTAGATCTTGTTTTATAGGATTTATTCGAGATGGATCCTGATGATGTGGAAGAGATGGAATGGAATTGGCAGATGGTGATGATTGCTTACAGAACACAGAAACACTCTTATGTTAACAGGAACTACAAGCCAAGTGCTAACAAAACTGTTGGCTTTGACAAATCAAAGTCAAGGTGTTTCAACTGCAACAGCTATGGTCATTTCTCAAGGGAATGTAAATCTCCTAAAAACCAAGGAGGAAATGGTCAAGCAGGTTCCAGCAGTCAAAGATATCATCAGCAGTCTCAGAAAACCTTCCAAAAGCCTTATCAGAGTCTTACTATGCCAGAAATTAAAGATGAATCAAAATCATCTAAAGAACCAAAGAAAGCTCTTGTCGTTAGCATCAAAGATGGATATGACTGGGTGCTTATGCTGAACAATTTACAGCTGATCTAATATCTAGTTTATCTCTTGTTGCAGATATTCAAAATGAAGATTGGTTTGAAGATAATGTTCCAAAGGCTGATAGTGATTCAGAAAATGATGATTAAGACTATGACTGGAGTGACAAATCTGACCCAAAAGAGGATTCAAAATAGATTGCACTTATGTCTCAGTCTGACCAACCAAAGGTTGAGAATCCATCATCTGACTCTGAGACTTCATCTTCAAGTTATCCTGAAATTCCTGTTGAAGTCAGAGAGAAAATGTGCACAAAAGCACGTTTTGATCAAGTTGAGCATTACACAACATATTCATATAAGATATGTGATAAACTTAAACAAGAAGAAGTAATGCACAATAAACAAAAAAATGATCACAAAGTCTCTGATGAAAAGATTCTATCTCTATAAACCTCATGGAACAAAACTCTAAAAGAACTTGAACTTGTGAAGAAACAACTTGAGGAGATGACTAAAAATTTAGAAGAAGAAAAAATAGCTCATGTTGCAACTCAGGTGGATCTAGCTAAAGTTAAAAGTTCTAAAACTATTGTAGAACAGTTGGTAATTATTGATTTGTAAATACAGAATTATATTAAGCTACTGATGAGATAGTTATACCTTTTGGTTAATTTATAACCAATTGAGACACTAAAGGTTCAACGAATAAATTAGTAGAATTACGAACTATTGCGAACTCGAGGACTCGATCGTGGCTACAAGAGGTGCAACTAAACCTTTGGCCTTATCAGTGGGGCATAGCAATGTAGTAGTAATAAACGGTGCCAGTGGTGGTTGCCGGCAAAGGGGCGGAGGTAGTGGACCTTTTTGGGTAAATCCAACTATGAAAGAAACAAATAGAAATTATGTTATATGTTTTTATGGCCATGAGTTGTTCTTAACAAAAAGTCATGCTATATCATTTATGCAACAATATGTATATATTAGAATCAGGTGGTTTATTGATATGGAGATTTGATTTTCAAATTTCAAAGGAAATTATACTTTTAAATTCTATCTGCATAAAACAAAAAAGATATGGGATAAACCCTTAAACTGTTAAGTTTATTTTATAAATCAATAATTAATATTAATCTTCTCGCGGGTCCCTGGCCCGATCAAATTCATTAACAACCAAAACCGATACGAGTAATGTTTAATAAATAAACATTTAATTAAATAATATATAACAATTATGAATTAATTTTCACCTGATTAATTGTTCATAAATTCCCGTTAATCAAATTAAGTTGACTTGATATTCGTTGCCCAAGATGTAACTCTTACAGGCCATGACTCAGTTGGCAGCATGACGTAATCGAACCTGTATAGAATCCAACAAACTACCACTTGGTCGACATTTGATATATTCCATGTAGATAGTCAGATGGGATACTATACTCTTAGATTATATGTATGAGTTAGACATTGCAGTGCCCTCGTAGATTCAAACTATTGAAATGTGAGGCCTCATCCAAACTTATTGTGTGTTTGATTGGAACACATTTAATCTAGATCAAGAATAATAATGATTAATCTCCATATGAAAATTAATCTCAATGACTCAATTATGTAATTTACAGAAATGATAAATGACTATGAATACCTTAAGTCCATTGATTTGTTATAGTAATGTGTTCCTAGATCAAGATGTTTTGCTTAATGACTTAAAAGTGTCATACCTTTATGGGGGCAGCCATGTGCATGAGTTGTTCTCAACAAAAAGTCATGCTATATCATTTATGCAACAATATGTATATATTAGAATCAGATGGTTTATTGATATGGAGATTTGATTTTCAAATTTTAAAGGAAATTATACTTTTAAATTCAATCTGCACAAAACAAAAAAGATATGGGATAAACCCTTAAACTGTTAAGTTTATTTTATAAATTAATAACTAATATTAATCTTCTCGCGGGTCCCTCATAGATTGAATATGGTCCAATCAAACACAAAATAAGTTTGGATGAGGCCTCACACTTCAATAGTTTGAATCTACGAGGGCACCGCAATGTCTAACTCATACATATAATCCAAGAGTATAGTATCCCATCTTGATTACATACAACTCCTACTGAACTTTAGAATTATTCCCAATCAAAGCCTTTATGGCTAGTAGTTACACAACATCAATTGATAGTGATCATAGAATAACTCTTGGTAAATGGAAACTTAATTATGCATATCAGGTAAGAGGATACTAAATAAGTATACCAATATCAAAGTATCATTAAATAAAGGTGGTTTATGGCAAGTTACATCTAATGTCATTCATAATGAGGTATGTGAATTTAGAAGTCAACTCTTTGTGTCTAAACTTAGAATAGTCTTATTTTCAGAATTGTTGTAACAACTGTGACTTACTACGGATAATTTAGAATACAATATCCATGAAGAACCTTTTGAATTGAGTTACTTCTTTATTTCCTTCTCCAATGTATATCAATAAATATTAGTATAGTCTTAATTCAGATTGA
The DNA here is from genome assembly GCA_025506505.1 of Flaveria sonorensis. Lineage (NCBI taxonomy): Eukaryota > Viridiplantae > Streptophyta > Magnoliopsida > Asterales > Asteraceae > Flaveria > Flaveria sonorensis. Next base: position 16,801,497 of record CM046440.1, on the reverse strand, counting down.
TTCCCATTAATCTGATTGACTAAAAACATTTAGAATACAATATTCAAGGATACTTACGCATACAAAAAATTGAACATTGAGACATATGTTTCTAAAGCATTTAACCTTTAAATAAAATAAACATCAAATGTAAATGTTAATGTTCAAAATCACCAATTACTAATACAGATCAAATCCACTATTTATCAAATCTAAGCACTATCTTATCTGCATGCTCCTCATGTTTGGCTCAAGGCATAGGCTAAGTAAAGTGATCCACTTGATTTTGATCTATGTGAATCTTGCTTATTGTAATGCCTACCCATTCAAATACTTTCCTAATGTAACGGAATGGTCTAAGTACGTGCTTTGTTCTATGATGTGACATTGGTTCCTTTGCCTAATCTATGGCACTAGTGTTTTCACGTGATATCTTGATAGGTTTCCGTATATTGGGCACCACACCAAGATCAGGAATGAACTTCTTCATCTACGCAACCTCTTTTGTAGCATCAAATGCTACTGTGTATTTAGAATCTATAGTGGATTGAGCTATTACACTCTTCTTTGAACTTCTCCAAGTTATAGCTCCACCATTTTGAGTAAATACACATCCTGCTTGTGATCGAGAATCAACCTGATCTGTTTAGAAGATAGCCTCAACTATCAGCTCGTCTTTAACCTTTCATACATCAAAAACATATCATTAGTCCTTCTTAAGTAATTTATAATATTCTTTGTAGTAATCCAGTGACTCTCCCCCGGATTCTCTTGATATCTACTCATCATACTCAATGCAAATGATACGACAGGTCTAGTACATAACATGGAATACACAATAGAACCAATTAAAGAAGCATATGAAACTCTTTCCATTTTCTTCTTTTGTTCCCTAGTTTGAGGACATTAGTTACTATTTAGTTTGGTTCTTTGTGTCATTGGCAAGTTTTCTCTCTTAGAATCTTGCATTGAGAATCGTCTAAGGACCTTATCAATATATGTTCTTTGACTTAAACCAACAAGCCACTTTTATCCATTTCTATATATAATTATTCCAAGAATCTATGCGGCTTCACCAAGATCATTCATTGTGAAACATTTTCTTAACCAAGATTTCATATCTTTAAGCATTTGCACATTGTTTCCAATGATTAGTATGTCATCTACATACAAGATTAGGAAAGTAATATAGCTCCTACTTACCGTCTTGTAAACACAGTGCTTATCTTTGTTTTTAAAAAAAATGAAATCTTTGATTTTTTTTTATCAAATTAGATATTCTAACTTTGGGATGCTTGTTTTAATCCGTAAATTGATTTATTCAATTTTCAAACCTCATTAGGATTCTTTCGATCCACAAAACCTTCTAGTTGTACCATATAGACATCTTTAGGAATTTTGCCATTAAGGAACATGCTTTTAACATCCATTTACCATATATCATAGTCATAGTATACAACAATAGGAAGTAGTATCATCAATTTAAGAATGGCTACCAATGAGAAAGTTTCCTTATAATCATCACCTTTAGTTTGAGTGACCCTTTTGCAACCAGATGTGCTTTGTAAGTTTGCACCTTTCCATCCATGTCAGTCTTCTTCTTGAAGATACATTTGCATCCTACAATCCGACATTCAGGAGAAAGATTAACCAAGTCCCACACATGGTTATCATACATTGATTGCATCGCCTCCATGGCTTCTTACCATTCTTGGATTCAGAATCTAAATTTGTAGATCTACAATTAGCAGGTTTATCCTCATCCACTCTTAGGATGTCAGCATTTTATGATGTCTAATACATCTATGGGGTTCATGTCAATCTTTAATACTTCTGCAGACATTTGGAATAACTACTTATTCTTGAATCCTCTCCGGTTCAACATGATTAGTAGTTTGAATCTACTAAAGGGTTGTAGTGTTTCTCATATTTATTCTAAATCCACATGATTCTCTTGAATTACTCATGCAAGGAGTTCCTTCTCTAAGAAGAAAGCTCTACGTTTAATGAAAACCTAGTTTTTAGCAGGATCGTAGAAATAGTAACCGGTCATATTTGGGTATCTGACGAAAACAACTTTATCACCTTGCAGTTCTAGTTTATCCGTAGATTCACATTTAACATAAGTGTTACAACTCCATACCCTAAGGTAAGACACTTTAGGTTTAACCCCATGCCAAATCTCACATGGTGTTTTCTCCACCTTTTTAGTTGGAGCAAGATTAAGTATTTTAGAGGCAGTCTTAAAAGAAAAACTCCAAAAGGAGCAAGGTAAATTTGTATGACACATCATTGATCGAACCATATCTGATAGTGTTTGATTTCTCCTTTTAGACACACCATTAATCCATGGTGTTCTAGGTGGAGTGAGTTGCGATACGATCTCATATTTGCTTAGATGTTCATCAAATTCTTGACATAGATATTCCCCTCCTTGATCTGATCGAATCATCTTAATCATTTTACCTGGCTACATTTGTACTTCATTTTGGTAATGTTTGAGCATTTCACATGTTTCAGGTATATGCTTCATAAGATAAACATAACATATATAATTAAATCATCACTAAATGTAACAAAGTATCTTTCTTCATTTATGTCATTTGATCTGAATGGACCACATACATTTGTGTGTATGAGTCCTAATAAATCCTTAGCTTTTTCACCAATACCAGTAAAAGGAGCTTTTGTTAATTTAATTTCTAGTTTGACATGATTCATATTCATTAAAAGAGTCTTGACTTGTGGAATCTAAAATTCTTGTACTCTAGAGTGTCTTCATGTGATTTTTGTTTATGTGTCCAAGTTGACAATGCCACGGTCAAAAGTCTTTTAATGAATGTGAATCATGTTAAATAAGAAAATTAACCAAAGCTCCTTTACTGGAATTGGTGAAAGAGCTAAAATTCATGTTGTCTAGAGTTTCTTCATGCAATTTTTGTTTATATGTCCAAGTTGACAATGCCGTAGATAAGTGTAATTGAAATCCAATTTCATACATTTATTAGAGATATTGTATATATCATGATTATTATGAAATTATATCTCATAGATTTCATTATGTGATTTTGTATTAAAATAGAAAACGTCATTCAAATATGCAAAAATATAACCCTTATTAAAAGCATACTTAAAATCTTGTTCATGCAAAACAGAAACTAAAACAATACTACTAGTCAAACTAGGTATGAAACAAACATTGTTCAAAATAAACAATAAACCATTAGAAAGTAAGTGAACATATTATCCTACTACCTTCATAGCAGCCTTTAATCTATTGCCAATATGGAATTCCAGGTTGCTTTGTTTCAACTTCCTAACCTTCCTTGGTTCCTGCAAATCATTGCAAATATGAGAACCACATCTAGTGTCAAACACCCAAAATTTGCTAATCAAAAAGAAGGTTTCAATAATAAATACACTTGAGGGTCCTGCTTAAGAAGTTTTTTTCTATTTCATATTAGCAATATATTTTGGGCAGTTCCTCTTCTAGTGCCCGGTTTCATCATAATGAAAGCACTTAGCATCCTTCAGATGATTTTTCTTAGTGGCAACAACCTTGCCCTTGTTTTTTCTGTTTCCTTTCATGCACTTTTTCCTTTCCCCTTGCCATTAGGCTTCCTAACTTAACCATCCTTGATCATCGGCATACTAACATATATACTAGAACTTGGTATGTTCATGTCAGTAGTTTTAAGAATTAGATGCAACTCTAAGAAGGTCTTGTCCCAAGCATTAATATTATAGTCTGTAATCAACAGCTCATATGATATTGCCAGTGAGTTGAGGATATTATACCTAACTAGCTCATTTCTTAATAAGGCCTCATGTCAAGTGAAAACCCTAATGCCTGGTTCATACAAGGCATAAAAATCCATACTTTACTACAAAAAAAGAATCCTTTGTTACTAGGATTCATAAACTTTATAATAATAAATCTATGTTATGCGTATCAGCCCCAAGACATTAAAAATAGTATGAATAGGGGACAAGAACTCACCTTTTCGGAGAACTTGAGTGACAATCCTATACCTACAAACTTGAAATAGAGATCTATGAATAAAAGATCTAGCCTCAATCATTCTAAAACAAAGTAAAAAGTCTTACCTTGATCAAATTCATTGTACTTTCTCTCTCTCTCTCTACAAATCGGGTAATCTTGTGGTGAAGGTACCCCCTCTTGCGACTTCTTTACTATACATAACATTCATTTAGGGTAAACTACCTTTAAAAGTGACACATTCAAACCTTCGACTTTATTAAAAAAGTAGAAACACATTTACATTTTCTTTTAAATGAGCTACGAGTTCTCTTATAAAATTGGATTGCTCATTTCCATGGCGATATCTTCAGCATTACCTGATAACCAACTTAGAACATGTAAGGCCCCGATCCTGGAGATCCCACAGTTAGTCATTCATAGAATCATTCATTATTAAAACTCATTTAAATTATATAAACATAAGAAAATATTACGGCGGAAGAATTATCAAAAACCATTTCATGCATTAATAGTTACTTTTGCCAAGTAATATATCGTTGATTAAAATCACAAAAGAATACTTAGTTGTATTAAAAAACAACATTATTTTTGCATGAGATGGATGCCAGTCTTTTCTTGCCAAGTAGCTTCAACTCCGTGCCACCCTCAGCAACCACATTACTTGCCAACTGAAAAGGCATATAAAAAGTCAGCGTTGCTGAGTGAGTTCTAGTTTAATAATATAGAAAATATACTTTTGTAAACTTCACTTGGTGATCATTCATCATTATACATAATCAATCATTAAGAGATTCTTTATCTTTCTTTCTTTCATTATCTTTCACTTTCATTGTCTAGGTTTGCACAAAGCAAGAGCCTATATTGTTGGTTTGCAACAAATGCCGAACCCCTGTCGGCAAACGATTTTTTGGTAGCTAACCCATTAGACAGTTGACCCACACTGCTAGGCACGAAGCCTACTCATGAATACGGGTCCTATTGATTTGGTCAATCCCCAGGATTAGACCCCAGATGTGCATCCTGAATTAGCCACACATCAGTTGAGCTAACGACAACAAGGTCGTGCACCTCATTCCATTATGCTTGCAAGGATTTCTATTGAATATAAGGGCCCAAGGGTAACATTAATTAAGTTCCACTGTCATCTTTTATTTCTTTATGTCCACTTAGTTATGAATAATGCTATTAAAATATTCATCGCCTTATAATCATATAACATGAAACATAATAAATATTATCCATAACAGCAGGCCATAAAAAAAGAATCAAACATTAGAAACATTAAACAAGCATAATCTTTCATTATACATAAGTACTTAACACTTAAATTTTATTCCCAAAATATCAGAATAATTCTAAGTGTCTACAGTGCATGAACAACTTACAGTGGATGGCTTAAAATTTTCTAAGAGTCCACAGCGCATGAGTAAGTTATACAGTGGATGGCTTAGAAGCTAAGTGTCCACAGCGGATAGGTTAAGTCCACAGCGGATGACTAACGTTCATAGCGGATGACTTAAACATTCCAAGTGTCCACAGCGGACAACCAAGTCCATAGCGGATAAACAATGTCCACAACGGCCATACAATGTCCACATCGGATAGAAAAAATGCCTAAGTATCCACAATGGACATGCAAAGTCCACAGCGAACATGCAAGTCCACAACGGACAGACTAATGTCTCAAGTGTCCACAGCGGACGGCTAGTGTCCACAATGGACACCAAGTCTATCACCTGCGATTCAACTTACCCAATTTCCAGTCTCCATAAGCATAGTCTTAGCTTAGATCTATTGGTCTAACACTTAGAACAAAGCTTACAACTACACAACATCAACGAAGGCATTCAAAACACACACATCACATACACACCAGATGCAAAACGTAGAAAGCTCATGCTTCAGTTGTAAAATTTAGTTAATATGCATTTCAGCCCCAAAGTAGTTTAAAACAAGTAAAATAGGGGAATCTAGAACTCACCTCTAACTGCTTTCGAGTAAACCTCCTCCAAACCCAAGAGAAACCTAGAGTTGTAGCACCTAAACACACCGAAACAAGCAGCAAACATAATAAACATGTAAGAATCGATCCAGCACCTCGAACACAACTGAAAACAGAGCAGAAAACACAAGAAAACCTCACCTACAAGCAGATCTTCCACCTTCTTTCTCTAGAAACCTATTGTAGCTTCTACTTTCTTATGTGCAGCCAAAGAGAATGCCTATAAAAGAAGAAGTGTAGGCTGCCATTGTTCTTTTAAATCCCATAATGGGCAAGTTTGCCACTTGCATAACTTTAACCCCTTGACTTGGGATATTTCACCTTTCTTTCTTTTTCTTTTAAATTTTCGGGTGTTACAAGTCCACCCCCCTTATATAGGTTTCGTCCCTGAAACCTGTCACTCCTCGAATAGCTGTGGGTAATGCGTCCTCATCTCCTCCTCAGTTCCCTACGTAGACTCGGACCCTTTCCTGTGCCTCCACTGTATTCGCACCAGTGGAGCCACTTTATTTCGCAACGTCTTCTCTTTTCTATCGATGAAGGCCACTGGCTGCTCCACATAATTGAGCTATTCATCTACCTCAATATTCTCCAGTGGCACAATCATATCCTCATTGGCTGACACTTTATCAATTGAGATACATGGAATGTCGGATGGATTTCACTTAACTCATTAGGTAGCTCTAACTTGTAAGCCACCTCTCCAACTCGAGCAATGATTTGGACAGGCCCTATATGCTTTGGGCTTAGCTTTCCTCACTTCCTGAACCGGATGATCCCTTTCCAAGGTGAAACCTTCCACATAACTCTATCTCCCAGCTTGAATTTGATCAGTCTATGTCACTTGCATACCATTTCTGTCTATCCTTTGCTGCTTCCATAAAGGCCTTGATCTTCTCCAACTTTCTGGTCGTAGCCTCGATCACCTCAATGCTCTCCAACTCCTTCTGCCCGATGTTAACCCAACATACGGGCAATCTACACTTCCTACCGTATAGCATTTCATAAGGAGGCATAACAATGCTGGCAGGTAACTGTTGTTATATAAGAACTCGGCTCACGGTAAGTGTTCGTCCCAACTTCCTCCGAAATCAATGAAGCATGCTTGTAGCATATCTTCCAGCGTCTGAATCGTCCTCTCCAACTGACCGTCTGTCTGAGGATGGTAAGCCGTACTGATATGTAGCTTCGTGCCCCTCGCATTCATGGAATCTCTTCTAAAACTTAGATATAAACCGAGTGTCACGGTCAGACATTATAAACACCGATACACCATAACGAGTCACAATCTCTTTGATAAACAGATCTGCCAACCTCTCAAATGAATACATCTCGCGGATAAGTAGAAAGTGAGCACGATTAACTATCACCCATATAACCTTCTCATCATTACGGGTCGACTTTTTCAATGTTGAAGCTATCTTGGAGAAGTCTTGGATGAACCTTTCGTAGTAGCCCGCCAAACCCAAGAAACCACGAATCTCAGATGGCATCTTTGGAGACTTCCATTGCATCACCGCCTTAACCTTCGCCGGGTCTACCATGATCCCTTCAGTATCAGCCACATGACCCAGAAACTGAACTTCACGTAACCAGAACACACACTTGGAGAACTTGGCGTACAGCTTCTCCCTTTTAAGCGTCTCTAGCACCTCCCGAATATGACCGGCATGCTCTTCTTTGCTTTTTGAATAAATCAGGAGGTCATGGATAAACACAATCACTAATTTATCTAGCATAGGCCGACATGCCCGAATCATCAGATCCATAAAAGCAGCTGGCGTGATGGTTAAACTAAAAGACATAACGAGAAACTCGTAGTGTCCATAATGCGTACAAATTGTTGTTTTAGGAATATCCTGCTCCCTCACCTTCAGTTGGTGGTAACCAAATCGGAGATCTATCCTTAAGAACCAACTAGCATCTTGAAGCTGATCAAACAGGTCATCAATCCTTGGTAACGGATACCGATTCTTCATAGTCAACTTATCCGACTCATGGTAGTCGATGCACATCCTCATGCTACCGTCCTTCTTCTTTGTAAACAAGACCAGAGCACCTCAGGGAGAGATACTTGGTCGGATGAACCCCTTATCCAGCAACTCTTGCAACTGGACCATCAGCTCCTTCATATCGTAGGGAGCTAGTCGATACGGTGCCTTGGCAACAGGTTGAGCACCAGGTATCAAATCAATCTAGAACTCGATCTCGCGGTCTGGTGGCACACCTGGTAGGTCTTCGGGAATACATCTGGGAAGTCATACACGACCGGTACGTCGGACAATCATGGTACTGACGCATCCACATCTATCACATAAGCCAGGTAGGCACTACATCCACGTCCCATGCACTTCTCGGCCACCACCATTGAAATTACCTTCAGAACCGTACTGACCCTATCGCCGTAAATCGTCACCGAACTCCCATCAGGCGCGGTCAATCGAATCATCTTCTTGCGACACACAATATTTGCCTCGTAAGCTGTATCGAATCCGCCTAGGGTCATCACGAATAATTTAGCAGAGAACATATGGCCTTCTAACTCTATGTCACAATCCTCTATCAGGTCAGAAATCCTGGTAGACTTACCAATGGCAGTTTCTAGATCGAAGGGCTCATCCATACTTCTACTTCTAACAGGCAACTTAGCACAGAAGGTAGTAGAAATAAAACTCTTACTAGCACCAGAATTGAAAAGCACAATGACACAAATTTGGTTTACTAGAAATGTACCTAACACCACGTCGGGGTCTACCCTAGCTTCGACCCAAGTTTTAGCGAATGCTTTGGCCTTCATCCTCCACCCGCCTTCTCAATCTCCTTCTCCGCCCCGGAGCTCTCAGCCCTAGGCTTCTTGCAGTCCTTGCTCATATGCCCCTTCTCGCCATAGTTGTAACATTTCACCACACGACAACTACTTGCCATGTAGCCCTCCTTCCCACACCAAAAGTAGACGTTCGATCCCCACCTACAATCCTCCATGTGGCCTCTCCCACACTTACCACACAACTTCACCCCTAACTGGGTTGCAGCCACCTTGCGACCCTCTACCTTCTCCCTTTTGCCCTTGGGAGGGAAACCGCCACGTTTTCTACTCTAGTTCTCCCCCCTCCTCTCATCTTCCCTTACAGCCCTAATGACCCCAGACGCCACAGACGGCAAAATCATGTGCATGACTTGGTGAACTCCCTCAGCCATAGCCTCCTTCACTATGGCCATCAGGTTAACGCTCTTATCCCCACCTCTATGGTAATGAAACTCAGGCTCTTTATGAGCCGTTTCAGCAGTCCTAGCCCCGTTCCTCGTGACATGTGGTCCAACACCATGTCCACCGCGACCTCCACCTCTAGAAGCCCTCGAAGATCTACACTAGCCATCCTCTAAACACTATAAGATTCAAAAACCAACACGGTCATTCAAGGTAATAGCTCAGATTATGTCAAGTATAGTAAGTCCCTAATTACATTGGCCAGTTGTGATTAGCCACTTACTTTAATCTTCATCCCCCAAGCATTCCCTATCCAGACTACAACAGTATCCAAATCTACTAAGCACATAAATCAAAAAGCACACGCACGTAATACAGGTTAACTTTATGAAAAATTACCTGATGGAACGTAGCTACTTGGGTTGGCATCCCTCCATTCGGTCCCATTCTCAGTTTAAGTTTAGGTTTTGAAAATAATTTACCCAATTCTCTTAAACTTTGGCTCTGATACCAACTTGTAAGGCCTTGATCCTAGAGACCCCACAGTTGGTCATTCATAGCATCATTCATTATTAAAACTCATTTAAAATATATAAACATAAGAAAATATTGTGGCGGAAGAATTATCAAAAACCATTTCATGCATTAATAGTTACTTTTGCAAAGTAATACATCATTGATTAAAATCACAAAAGAATACTTAGTTGTATTACAAAACAACAGCATTATTTTTGCATGAGATGGATGCCAGTCTTTGCTTGCCAAGTAGCTTCAACTTTGTGCCACCCTCAGCAACCACATTACCTGCTAACTGAAAATGCATATTAGAAGTTAGCATTGTTGAGTGAGTTCTAGTTTAATAATATAGAAAATATACTTTTGTAAACTTCATTGGTGATCATTGATCATTATAATAATCAATCATTAAGAGATTCTTTATCTTTCTTTCTTTCATTATCTTTCACTTTCATTATCTAGGTTTGCACAAAGCAAGAGCCTATATTTTTGGTTGGCAACAAATGCCAAACCCCTGTCGGAAAATGATTTTTTGGTAGCTAACCCATTTGACAGTTGACCTACACTGCTAAGCACGAAGCCTGCTCATGGATACAGGTCCCATTGATTTGGTCAATCCCCAGGATTAGACGCCAGATCTGCATCCTGAATCAGCCACACATCAGTTGAGCTAACAACAACAAGGTCGTGCACCTCATTCCATTGTGCTTGCAAGGCTTTCCATTGATTATAAGGGCTCGAGGGTAACATTCATTAAGTTCCACAATCTTCTTTTATTTCTTTGTGTCCACTTGGTTATGAATAATACTTTTAAAATATGCATCGTCTTATAATCATGTAACATGAAACATAATAAATATTATCCATAACAACAGGCCATAAGAAAAGAATCAAACATTAGAAACATTAAACAAGCATAATCTTTCCTTATACATAAGTACTTAACACTTAAATTCTATTTCTAAAATTTTAGAATAATTCTAATCCTCTACAGCACATGAACAGCTTACAAAGGATGGCTTAAAATTTTCTAAGAGTGCACAGCGTATGAGTAAGTTATACAGCGGATGGCTTAGAAGCTAAGTGTCCACAACGGACAGGTTAAGTCCACAGCAGATGACTAATGTTCATAGCGGATGACTTAAACATTCCAAGTGTCCACAGCAGACAACCAAGTCCACAGCGGATAAACAATGTCCACAGCGGACATACAATGTCCACAGTGGACATACAATGTAAACAGCTGACAGACAAAATGCCTAAGTGTCCACAGCGGACATGTAATCCCACAGCGGATAGTCTAATGTCTCAAGTGTCCACAGCGGACGGCTAGTGTCCACAGCGGACACCAAGTCTATCACCTGCGATTCAACTTACCCAATTTGCAGTCTCCATACATCATTTTAAGCATATTCTTAGCATAGATCTATCGGTCTAACACTTAGAATAGAGTTTACAACTATACAACATCAACAAAGGCATTCAAAACACACACATCGCATACACACCAGATGCAAAACGTAGAAAACTCATGCTTCAGTTGTAAAACTTCAGTTAATATGCATTTCAGCCCCAAACTAGTTTAAAACAAGTAAAATAGGGGAATTTAGAACTCACCTCTAACTGCTTTTGAGTAAAACCCCTCCAAACTCGAGAGCAATGTAAGGCCCCGTTCCTGGGACGCTTACAGTTGGACCGTCATCGCAAAAAATATTCAAAATAAACATTTCTTTTACAGCGGAATTTAAAAACTTTCATTAATAATTAAAACATGTTATCTCGTTACATAAATCGTTTACATATCAAACTACAATAACATGTTAAAATGTGGATGCCAGACTCAAAACGTCCCCAGTAGCGTATGCATCCGTGCCTACAACTCCTCAGCATCAACAAAATACCTACCAACTATTATGTATACAAAAAGTCAGCGACGCTGAGTGAGTTCTAGATTTATAGATAAAATACTTTACTTTCGTTAAAAAACCTTCTTAAACGTATGCGATCACACATCATACGTACACATTGATAATATTATTATTATCTTCATCACTGTTCAATTCGTACATTTCGTACTTTTATAATTATCTTTCACTTCCATCTGGATCCTGTCTCATGCAATACCCCCGACTCATGTCCGAACACCGATACTGTGCCGGGGACTATAAACAAACCCCCGAGTCATGTCCGAATACTAACACAGTACCGGGGTACGCGACAAGGACCCCGTCTCTATTTGTAACACCCCCGACTCATGTCCGAAGACGGGTACTGTGCCGGGGTCTGTAAACAAACCCCCACATCATGTCTGAAGATCGACACAGCACCTGGGCGAGCATCGAGACATCACTCGGGTCAATCTCTTAGATTAAACCCCTTACGAGTCTGTTGTGACACACAGTCACTCACCTCAGCCTGGAATACAAGTCTTTTGTGACAACACAGTCACTCACCTCAACCTTGGCTAACGAGTCTTTTGTGACAACACAATCACTCACCTCAGTCTTGCTTGCAAGACTACTATTACGTTCCACTTTTCATTATTATTGTCTTTCACTTCGTTACATAATACTTTACGATCAATGAAACATCAAACCACGTAAAGCCATACATCATACATAACGTATAATATAAAATAATACATACTTTTTGAAAACCGTTTAACGAAGAAAGACAACACACCACACACATAACAAAACCACAACACAACATCATGCATAAGCCACCACATCCCAACAGGACCAATCTCAAACATCACCTTTTAAAGCCCCTAAGAAAGCCCTAAGTCCAAAACTAGGCACATCAAAACATTCTGGGCGCATCAGCAGAAAATTCTAAGTATAAAAGCTCTTGGGCGCATGGGAACTATTTGGGCGCATGAGCCCTGTTCAGACGTTCCAACACTTGGCCACAGAAACAAATCTGGGCGCATGGCACTATGTACGGGCGCATGACCCACACTTGGCCATTCACACTTTCTGGGCGCATGAACCACTGTTCAGGCGCATGACCTGGGCGCATTAGCACTATTTGGGTGCACCACCTTTGGCAGCATCAGGACCCTTAGGCACATAACACTTGGGCCCATGAGAACATTCAGAACATCTAATCTACCAAAAACATCCGAAAGGCATTCTAACACTACCCAAGCAAAGAACTACCATACTAAGGGCATCTAAACATCCTAACAACAGTTCTAACCTCAAAACAAGCATCAAAACATAAAACCACAGAACACCATACGAACCACAACAAGCATAAACATACGGTTATCTTTGAAAAACCTTTTCCCGGTATGCATAATAGCCCCAAACACTTTAAAATCTGTAAAAGAGGGGTCTAGAAACTCACCTGAAGCAGATCTTCAAACCAGGTACTCCCACCTGCGATTTTAGCTTCAAGTTCCCAAGAACAACTTCTAAAACATCAAGAACTTTGGTTTAGGACTTAAAACCCAACTAAAACCGAACTCGTGTTCAAGAGAACTCACCTTAGCAGCTTCTTCTTCCTTCTTCTTCTCTAAAAACCAAAAGCTTTCTTCTTCTTCTTCTTTTTCTTCTTCTGGCCGAGAGCAGGAAAGCAGATCCCTGCTTTATGGGCGGCCATACCCCATTTATATTAAAATAATAGAGTTTGTGCACTTTTACACTTTGCCCCCTTCAACTTGTGCCCAATATCTTTTCTTTCTGGATACCTTTCTTTTTGTTTTCTTTTAAATAAAACTTCGGGGTGTTACAAGTCCACCCCCCTTATATAGGTTTCATCCTCGAAACCTGTCGCTTCTCGAACAGTTACGGGTAACGCTGTCTCACCTCTTCCTTGATCTTACATGTAGGCTTAGTCCCCCTCTGGGCTCCATTGTACTCGCACAGGTGGAATCATCCTTCGACTTATCCCTTCTTTCCCTTCTATCAAAAATGACGCTCAGTTGCTCACATAGTTGAATCCTTCATCCATCTCGGTATTCTCAATTGGCACGATAACATCCTCATCGATTGAGCCCTTTCTTAAACGAGACACATGAAATGTCGGATAACTTCACTTAACACATTGAGTAGCTCCAGTTGACATGCCACTTCTCTTACCTGAGCAACAATTCAGATTGGTCCTTTATTTCTCAGTGTTAACTTTACTCGCCTTCTAATTCGGATGATCTCTTTTCCCAAAAGCCTTTATCATCATTTCTTCGTCGTAGATCGGCACCGAACTTCCTTTCGGGCGCGGTTGTTCAAACCATCTTCTTGCAGCACTCGGTGTTTGGCTCATAGGTTCTAGCCAATTCACCCGAAGGTCTACGTCTATCCACCTACGTCTGCCCTGACAGTTTAGCAGGACATACGCGCTCTCTTAATTCTATCGCGCGATCCTCTACGGCATCTGGTAACCTAGTGGCTTACCAATAGCAATTTCTACATCGAGAGCTCATCGGTCATCCTACATCTAACATGCAACTTATCACAGAAGGCATCAGGAATGAAACCACTACTAGCACCACAAATCAAGCACAAGGCACAAATTTAAATTTACTAGAAACGTACCTGACGTCACGTTGAAGTCCGCTATAGCCTCCTCCTGGTCATAGCGAATGCTCTGACCTTCATCCTCTACCATCCTTCCTAGCACTGGAGCTCTGTGCCCTCGACTTCTTGCAGTTTCTACTCATATGTCCAGTCTCGCCGCAGTCGTAACATCTAGCCATGTGGCAATCACTCGCCCTATGGCTCTCTCTTCCACACTGGAAACAGACGCTCGATCCCCATCTACACCCCCCTGCGTGGCCTCTACCACACTTCTTGCATACCTCTTCCCTCTCAGTCATCCTCTTCTGATCATCGAACCTCATCGTCTTACCTCCAGCCACAAATTCACCATCATCATTATCCCGCTTTCCGCTCCCACTCTTATCATAACTTCGCTCCTCCTCCTTAACCATCATCGCCACTGCCTCTCGCTCGTCATACAGCCTCCCCACCACGTCAACCACTGACCTAAACGTCCCTGGTCGGGTAGCAATCAGATGTCTGTGGATATCTGCTGGCAGACCTTGAATATACCTTTTGATCTTTCGTGACACAGGCGTCACCTGATCTGGCACCAGCCTTGCCATCTCGTTGAACTTCACGGGGTACTGTTGGTGAGTCATCTTTCCCGCCTCTAGCTGCAGGAACTCCCTCTCAACTTTGTCAAGCTCTCTATGAGGGCAAAACTCCTCGATTACCAACCTCTTCAGTTGCTTCCACCTCATCCTCCTGATTGCCCTGGTGCCCTCAGCTTGAACAATATTGTCCCACCAGCACAAGGCTGAATCCACGAATGAGTGGGTAGCAAACTTCACCTTTTGATCCTCGCGGCACTCGCCAATCTCAAGTACCACTTCCATTTCTCTCACCCAACGTTGTGCAGCAGCAGCACTCCCATTTCCATCAAACGTAGGGGGCCTACACCTTTGGAATGCTCCATAGCTGCATCCCTTCGCAGTCTCTTGCACAGCTTCCTCATCCTCCTTATCATCATTTGAGACAACCATGCCAGCATCGGGTTGCTCCATATCCCTAGAACCTCCAACTTCCTCTCCTTGTCATGCGGTTCTCCTCTTCTCACTCTACTTCTTCTCACTCTCCTTCTTCTCATCCTCCTTCAAAGCACTATAGTCGGCAGAATCATCTGCATGACCTGTTGAACTTCCTCTGCTACTACCTCCTTCATTGAGGCTCTTAGATTAGCACTCCCTTCCTCACCGTCCTGGTGACGAAGCGCTGGCTCATCAGGAGCCTTCTCAGCAGTCTTAGCTCTGCTCCTCGTGACATGCGGTCTAACATCACTTCCACCATGACCTCCACCACGTGAAGCCTCAGAAGACCTACCACCAGCCATCTAAACACTACAAGATTCAAACACCAACACGGTCAATCAAGGTAATAGCTCGAGTTATGTCAAGTATAGTAAGTCCCTAATCATAGTGGCTAGTTGTGTTTAGCCACTTACTTTACTCTTCATTCCCCAAGCATTTCCTATCCTGACTACATGAGTATCTAAATCCGCACAGAAGCACACAAGCCACATAACATGCTCACATAATACCGGTTAACATTTACTTACATAAAACCTTTACATAAAACTTTTACCTGCAGGCACGTAGCTACTAGGACTGGCATCCATTTCTTTTGTCCCATTCTCAGTTTAAGATTAGGTTCTTTTTGAAAATATTTACCCATTTCTCTTAAACTTTAGCTCTGATACCAACTTGTAAGGCCCCGTTCCCGGGACGCTTACAGCTGGACCGTCATCGCATAAAATATTCAAAATAAACATTTCTTTTGCAGCGCAATTTAAAAACTTTCATTAATAATTAAAACATGTTATCTCGTTACATAAATCTTTTACATATCAAAATACAATAACATGTCAAAATGTGGATGCCAGACTCAAAACGTCCCCAGTAGCGTATGCATCCGTGCCTGCAATTCCTCAGCATCAACAAAATACCTGCCAACTGTTATGCATACAAAAATTCAGCGACGCTAAGTGAGTTCTAGTTTTATAAATAAAATACTTACTTTCGTTAAAACATAATCTTCGTAAATGTATGCGATCACACATCATACGTACACATTGATAATATTATTATTATCTTCATCACTGTTCAATTCGTACATTTTGTACTTATATCATTATCTTTCACTTCCATCTGGATCCTGTCTCATGCAATACCCCCGACTCATGTCCGAAGACCGATACTGTGCCGGGGCTTGTAAACAAACCCCCGCGTCATGTCCGAAGACCGACACAGTACCGGGGTACACGACAAGGACCCCGTCTCTGTTTGCAACAATCCCGACTCATGTCTGAAGACGGGTACTGTGCCGGGGTCTGTAAACAAACCCCCGCGTCATGTCCGAAGACCGACACAGCACCGGGGCTAGCATCAAGACATCACTCGGGTCAATCTCTTGGATTAAACCCCTTATGAGTCTGTTGTGACACACATTTACTCACCTCAACCTGGCATACAAGTCTTTTGTGACAACACAGTCACTCACCTTAACCTTGGCTAACGAGTCTTTTGTGACAACACAGTCACTCACCTCAGTCTTGCTTGTAAGACTATTATTACATTCCACTTTTCATTATTATTATCTTTCACTTCGTTACATAATACTTTACGATCAATCAAACATCAAACCATGTAAAGCCATACATCATACATAACGTATAATATAACATAATACATACGTTTTGAAAACCGTTTAACGAAGAAAGACAACACACCACACACACAACATAAACCACAACACAACATCATGCATAAGCCACCACATCCTAACGAGACCTATCTCAAACATCACCTCTTAAACTAGGCACATCAAAACATTCTGGGCGCATCAGCAGAAAATTCTAAGTATAAAAGCTCCTATGCGCATGGGAACTATTTGGGCGCATGAGCCCTGTTCAGGCGTTCCAACACTTGGCCACAGAAACAATTCTGGGCGCATGGGCACTATGTACGGGCACATGACCCACACTTGGCCATTCACACTTTCTGGGTGCATGAACCACTGTTCAGACGCATGACCTGGGCGCATTAGCACTATTTGGGCGCACCACCTTTGGGCGCATCATGACCCTTAGGCACATAACACTTGGGCACATGAGAACATTCAGAACATCTAATCTGCCAAAAACATCCAAAAGGCATTCTAACACTACCCAACCACAGATCTACCATACTAAGGGCATCTAAACATCCTAATAACAGTTCTAACCTCAAAACAAGCATCAAAACATAAAACCACAGAACACCATATGAACCACAACAAGCATAAGCATACGGTTATCTTTGAAAAACCTTTTCCCGGTATGCATAATAGCCCCAAACACGTTAAAATCCGTAAAAGAGGGGTCTAGAAACTCACCTGAAGCAGATCTTCAAACCAGGTACTCCCACCTGCGATTTCAGCTTCAAATTCCTAAGAACAACTTCTAAAACATCAAGAACTTCGGTTTAGGACTTAAAACCCAACTAAAACCGAACTTTTGTTTAAGAGAACTCACCTTAGCAGCTTCTTCTTCCTTTTTCTTCTCTAAAAATAGAAACCTTTCTTCTTCTTCTTCTTTTTCTTCTTCTGGCTGAGAGCTGGAAAACAGATCCCTTCTTCATGGGCGGCCATACCCCCATTTATATTAAAATAATAGAGTTTGTGCACTTTTGCACTTTGCCCCCTTCAACTTGTGCCCAATATCTTTTCTTTCTGGATACTTTTCCTTTTGTTTTCTTTTAAATAAAATTTTGGGGTGTTACAAGCAACCTAGAGTTCTAGCACCTAAACACACCAAAACAAGCAGCCAACACAAGGAACACGTAAGAATCGGTCCAGCTGCTCGAACACAGCTGAAAACCAGGTAGAAAACACAAGAAAACCTCACCTACAAGCAGATCTTCCACTTCTCTCTCTAGAAACCGATTGCCTCTTCTTCTTTCTTCTGTGCAGTGGAAGGCAAAGTCTGTAAAAGAAGAAGTGTGGGCTGCCATGCTTCTTTTAAATCCCATAATGGGCAAGTTTGCCACTTGCACAACTTTAACCCCTTGACTTAGGATATTCACCTTTCTTTCTTTTTCTTTTAAATTTTGGGTGTTACAGAACTCTATCGGTCTTTGGCTTTTATCAACATAAGACTTTTACTTGTCTTTACCTACCTTCGTAAACACCTTTATCCTTTCCAAATTCTCCATTGTTGACTCAGTCACTTCAATACTTCCCAATTCTTTTTGTCTGATATCACCCCAACATAAGGTCATTCTACAGCTTCTACCTTCATTTCATTTGGCGGCTTGTTGATGCTAACATGATAGTTTCTTTTTTATGTGCAAATACTGCTAATTATAGTAGTTCATCCTAACGTCTACCAAAAGTAATAACACACACCTTAAACACATCTTCCAATGTCTGTATCATTGTTTCTAACTGATTATATGTTTATGGATGATATGCCACACTAATATGTAGCCTCATCACCATCATGTCATGAAATCTCCTCCCGAACTTGGATGTAAACCGAGATTCTCTATCCAAAACAATAGACAATGGCATACCATGTCATGTTACAAGCTCCTTAATAAATTTTTGCTAATCTTTTTAATGAGTACATCACTCAGGAAAATTTGTAAGGAAATCCATCGTGATGTGCTCCCATTTCCACTAGGGAATGTCCAAAGGATAGACCTTATGTATGGTCTCTAGTGTTTAGCTTTTACTTGCAAGCAAGTCAAATACGTACTCACATACTGTTCCATCACGCTTCATTCCAGACCACCAAGTATCATTCATTAAATCTTTATACATCTTTATGGCACCAAGTTAAATAGAGTATAATGCCTTATGATCTTCATCCAATATTCTCCCTCTTATAGATCCATAACATAGGAATCCATATTTATTGATATTTAGTTTTAACACCAAAGGTTTAATAATCCAGATAAGCGATTTGTCCCTTCATTCTTTTCAAATCGAGCTGATCCTCTCTTAAGGTTTCATCTTGAAACCTTTTGATATATTACATGGCATAAGGCGTCATATTTATCTAGCAAGCTTTCACTTGAATTGGTTGGAATCTTTCTTTATGACTAAAGACATCAAAGACCATATTAGCCTTGCACTAATGATAATAGATCTCGCAGTCGTAGTCTTTAATTAACTTCAGCTACCTTCATTGCCTCATACTAAGATCTTTTTGTTCAAAGAAATACTTCAAACTCTTATGATTTGTGAAGATGGTGCATTTCATTCCATACAAATAATGTCTCTGTATCTTTAGTACAAAAACCAATGTCACAAACTCTAAATCATGCGTATGGTAATTGAGCCCATGAGTCTTTTGTTGTCTAGAGGCATAAGTTATAACCTTCCCGTGTTGCATTAAGACGCATCCCAATCCTGAATATGAAACACCACAATAAACCATAAATCTGCATCATTAAGATGTGGGCTTGATTTAATCTTGTCTTCATCTCTTGGAATGCATTTTCCTTATCCATAGCCCACTCAAACTTAACATCCTTATGACTTAGCTTGGTTAATATAGAGGTTGTCTTTGAGAAGTCATGCATGAATCTCTTGTAGTAACCTGTTAGGCCTAACAAACTATAGATCTTGGATGGTGTCTTTGGGAAGTTGTATTGCATTATTTCTTTGACTTTTTTTGGGTCCATCATCATCTTGTTAAGATTGATTTCATGGAGTAAGAATTGGACCTCATGGATGTTTAGAAAACTTGGCACAGAAGTTTTTATTTTGAGTGTTTCTAATACTTCTTTGATATGACTTGCATGTTCTTCCTTGCTTCTATAGTAAATTAGGATATTATCAATGAACACAATGGCAGATCTATACACAATTATCAAATCCATAAAAATAGCTAGCATGTTAGTTAATCTAAAGACATCACGAGGAACACATAGTGCCCATAATGCGTATAAAAAGTTATGTCACACCCTCGCAGGAAGAGGAAACACGAGGATGCGATGGATGGGATCGTCATAACACGTTGGGGGTCTAAGAGAATCACTAAAGGCATTCTCCGTAAATGGATCATGACGTCACCCGAGACATATGAACACGTGTCAAGTGCAGTCAATCCCAAAATGTCATACCATAAATGCATAAATAATCCATAGTTCTATTCAGAAATGAACAAGCACAAGTACCAAAACAATCCTAAATACAAATCCAAAAATTACAATTCAGCAAGTAAATAAATCCTAAACAAGTCCAAATGTCCCATGAAATGTTTATTGCTCCCAAGGGAGTAGTCTTGTCTAAAGTCCATAGCCAAGCACCTAACCCTCATTACCTAAAAAGACATGCTCTAAAAAGTCAACAAACGTTGGTGAGTTTACAGGTTTAAATGTACAAATAATTTGCCGCGTATAACATGTATAGAAAGTTGTATGTGAGTAAGGGTACATAGTAGTCATAGATATCAACACAAGTTTAAGACCAGTCCAAGTCCAATTACCCAGATTATATTCACCCAAGGGCACGCACAGACCAAGTCAGTCTCAACTAGCATACCGATGACATGGGTGGGGGTGTCAACCCGTTAGTACTAACAATACCTCTCCATGACAGCCAAGCACAAGCATAAGTACATACTCATGAACAAACATCTAGACTAAACCCATGACCCAAACCACATACAATGTTCCAAAATAATCTTTAAGACATGGCATAGACTAAACAGTGAGCAAGCTTTTACCCCAAGTAAAACATATTAAAAAGGGGCCGTGAAACTCACCTTGAGATAATATAGTCCAAATCCGACAATATGTAAAGCAAGCACTAAAAGTACAAATCATAAAAGGATTACTAATGAACAGAAATTACCAACATGAGTGTAATCCTTGTAACCCAGTCCTTAATGGCCATCAAGGTTTTTATTTTATGTAAAAATGAGTTACTAATAGAACAAGTCCAATGTCAGGTTTAAACTTTAAATCTCATCATATTTGGAGTTTTAGTTGTCTCTTTATATTAATTTATTAATGCCCTTCAATGGACATCTATTAGTCCATATTCAATGAATTAAAGAGGTTATTAACTTATTCTTTCTTGTAAAAAGTCATTTAACCACTTTTAAATACAAAAATTGTCTTTGATTGATTATTTAGTTTCAAATCTTATTTTAAGTTTATCAAAATATTTCATCACGTATATCTGATTGGGCACCAGTTTTGCATAAGCAGCTTGGAGATCGAAACGGTAATGAAAAGTTGCGTAATATGTATCAATTGAAAGATAAGACTTTAAATTAAACTCCGGAAAAATAATCATTCCTATTGGATAAAATATGAAAAAGATATGACTCGACGAACATAGACCAACCTGCTGCCCAGATTCGTTAGTTTTGACCTTCAGTTTTATTTGCCACGTTTGGAGGACCAAACGATGTCGAAACGAAGAGAGACCACTTGAGTTAGTTAGAGGACTCATCAAACATAATTTTAGATGCAAAGTTTGTCCCATTTGGACTTGTTATGACTAAGTTATGACTTGTACAAAATGTTCCATTTTTCTGACAGCAAACTGTCCGGTTCATTAGTCTTGTTTCTTTGCATCCCAAACCTCAATATTTGACCATTATCAACCCGAGTACTCAAAGAATGTTTATTCCATACTATAATTATCTAAAACTTTAATTAGACACTTGGATTATTCCAATTTTCAGTTCCAAAGCAGTTAGTTGGATTTAAGTCTTTCGGTTCACGACATTAATTAACCAATTCATAGTTTTGATCATTCAACACATCCATCCATTCAAGATACAAAACTAATGATTTCCAAAACGATTTCAAAGACCAAGATGTATATTTTGTTCAGGTCACAAAACATTACAAACCATCTTCAATAGATTCAAGAATATACAAAGACCAAGGATAAGGGTTTTACCGGTTAAAGAGTCCAACACCCGTAACACCTAGATCTTCACGAAACAACATCCAAAACAAAGAATGTAAGAATATTAAATGATGGTTTTGTGTTTAGATGATGGATATCATCTATAACAAAGTAGAACAAGAAATAGAATCATCAAGAAATGATTTTTCTTACCAGAGATTAGAAGATGAACAATAGTTGATTAAAACAAGATACTGAATGTTTTGATTATCTCAAAGTTCGATGGAAGGATATAATAAGGCTGATTTTTGATGAAGATGATGAAGAACAAGAAGGATTAGGGTTGTGGTGGCTAGGGTTTGAAATTTGGAGGAAACTTGGAAAAGAGGTTTTGCAAAAGTGAGGAAACAAGGGGGAATTCCCCCTTGTTTAGAACTCGGCCACAACAAGGGGAGGGGCAAGGGCCTTCAGGCCCTTGGCCCGTCTCATCCAATCCATCTTGTCTTGAATCGCGTGTCGACCTGTAACACCCGGAAATTTTAGAAAAAGAAAGAAAAGAAAAGTAAGGGAGCAAACAGGAAGTTATTTCAAAAGCAATGGGTTAAAAGCATGAAAGGGCCAAACTTGCACATAGTGGGGTTTAAAAAAATGAAAGGCTACTCATACATTCTCTCCCACAACACTCAACTTTCGGTTCTAGTGAGAGAAGGAGTTCTCATCCAAAATTTAGTGAGAGAAAGTGGAAGAGATCTTCAAAAGGTAAGATTTTACGGTATTTCTTCTCGGTTTTCAGTCGGGTTCCAGCTTCTGGACCGAGTTTCTGGTGTTTAGTGCTCGTTTTTATGTGTTTTAGGTGCTAGAACTTCAAGTGGGATCTCGGGTTTGAGGTGTTCTCCTCAAAAGTTGTTTAAGGTGAGTTCTAAATCCCCTCTTTTACTGGTTTTCTACATGTTTGGGGTTGTTATGCATACTGAACAGAAGGTTTCTAAACCAAACTATGAATTTTCCATGAAGTATGACTATGTACGATTGATGTGTGTTTTAAAAGGATTTCTATGTTGTTGTATGATGTTAAGTACGTTTTAAGTGTGTAACATGTTAGATCTATGCTAAGTATATGTTAGAATGATGTTTGGGGACTTGAAGTACGTATGATGCATTGTAGGATATGCATGGTGTCTGCTGTGGACTTGGTACGTCCGCTATGGACACTTAGAAAAATTATGCATGGTGTCCGCTGTGGACTTGGTACGTCCGCTAAGGACACTTAGAAAAAACATGCATGTTGTCCGCTGTGGACACTTAGTAAATTTTGCATGTTGTCCGCTATGGACATAAAGTGTCCGCTATGGACACTTACTAAATTTTGCATGTTGTCCGTTGTGGACATATAGTGTCCGCTGTGGACACTTAGTAAATTTTGCATCTTGTCCACCGTGGACATAAAGTGTCCGCTGTGGACACTTAGTGAATTTTGCATGCTGTCCGCTGTGGACATTAGACTGTCCGATGTGGACACTTAAAGGATTTTATGTTGTCCGCTGTGGGCTTGCTTGTCCGCTGTGGGCACTTGGTAGATTTTATGAATTGTTCGTTGTGGAATTGTTCATCCGCTGTGGACTTTATTCATCCGTTGTGGACTTTGTTCATCCGATGTGGACTTTGTTCATCCACTGTGGACTTTTTTCATCTGATATGGACTTTGTTCATCCGCTGTGGATACTTGGAATATTTTTGCCATGCGTTGTGGACTTTAGATGTCCACTGTGGACCTTGGCTGTCCACTGTGGACACTTAGAATATTTTTGGCTGTCCACTGTACACTTGTTCATGCGCTGTGAACACTTAGATTATTTCTGAAATTTGGGAAATAGGAAATAAGTGCTATGTACTGATATTTTATGGTGGCCTATGCTTGTTTATGTTATGTATGCTTGTGGGCTTCTGTTATGATGATGATGTTCCATGTTATATATTATGATGTGACTTTACGTGGCATGATATGTATATGTAGGTAACGTAATATGTAATGAAAGTGAAAGATAACGTTAACGTGAAATGGAACATAATGAATGAATGTAAAGTCTTGCAAGCAAAATGATGGAGGTTCACAACTCCGAGGTAGTTGTTTG
The DNA here is from genome assembly GCA_025506505.1 of Flaveria sonorensis. NCBI lineage: Eukaryota > Viridiplantae > Streptophyta > Magnoliopsida > Asterales > Asteraceae > Flaveria > Flaveria sonorensis. The sequence goes on along the minus strand of CM046440.1, from coordinate 16,777,265 downwards.
CTCAACTGTGTGCGGTTTAGCTAACCCTTGTTAATGCGCACAGGGGTCTAATCCTTGAGATTGACCAAAAAATACGAAACGGGATCCTTGTCGCTCCACCCCGGTACTGTGTCAGCTTTAGCATGACGTAGGGGTTTACTTGTAAGCCCCGACACAGTACCAGGTTCGGCATGACGTGGGGGTATAGTATATGGCAGTATCTAGATAAAGGTGAAAGATAATAATGAAAGAAAATATGAAATGAACGATGATGAATGATGACGAATGATGATGAACGATGATGGAAGATAATAATGATGTTATCTAGATGTATGTATAATGTATGATCACGTACGAAAGTAAAGAAAATGTTTTAGACGAAAGTAAAGTATTTTATTATAAAACTAGAATTCACTCAGTGTCATTGACTTTTGTATGCATAATAGTTGGCAGGTATTTATTGATGCTGAGGAGGTGCAGGCATGGATGCATAAGCTACTAGGGATGGTTTAAGTCTGGCATCCATGGAGAATGTTTTTGTATCAATAAATTTTTGGAATGTAAAAGAAATGATATGATGATTTGACATATTTTCAATTATTAATGAAAAGTCAAATTTCCGCTACAAAATATTGAGTTTTATATGTTATATGCAATGATTGACCAACTGTAAGCGTCCCAGGAACAGGGCCTTACACGACCAATTTTTATGTTTTTAAATTTTGCGTGCTAAAACGAGTCCAACGAACTATTATATGCACTAGAAATTGGATAATGTATATTTTTGAACTAACTCAAGTTTATTCAATAGACTTTAGACAAAGTCCATGAATGTCTAATTAGTTGGGTTTTAACGTAATTTTTTGCATTTCACCTGTTGGAAAAATCCTTGATTAGGCTCAATGCATAGGACATTATACGATGACAAGCCCAATGGTCATCTTATTGGCAATAACCCTAGGCCCAACACTATGACATAGGCCCAATAAGCTAAAATTTGAATCAACATTGTAATGAACAATCAATTAAGACCAAGCCCAAATATGACAAATCAAAGTCAAAAGTCAAAGTCAACACACCTATTTTGGTGACGGATGTCACAAGTTATCTTAGGAATATTCTTCTCTTACACTTTTAACTAATGGTAGCCAGATCAAAGATATATCATTGAGGACCAACTTGCATATTAAAGCTGATCAAACAGATTACCGATTCTAGGCAATGGGTATTGTTCACTTCATAATAGTTAATACACATTCTCATGCTACTATCTTTCTTATTCATAATTATAATAAGAGCACCCCACGAAAAAAATACTTAGTCAGACAAAACATTTATCTAGCAGAACATGCAATTGGATTATCAATTCCTTTCACTTGGAAGGAGCCAGATGATACGATGCCAGGGCAACTAGCTGAGCTGCTAGTAAGGTCAATCTGAAATTTAATCTAACAGTCGGGTGGCAAACCTAACAAAATCTCTATAGAAAACATTAGGAAAGTCACGCACCACAGGTCCATCTATAGTTTCATTATCATCTTTCAGGTAAGCAAAATAAGCATCATATTCTATCCTTAAGCACTTTTCAGCACTAATCATCGAGATCACATTCGGAATCGTATATACCTTATTCCCATAAACCGTAACAAAACTACCGCTTGGTGCTGTTAGTCAAATCATTTTCTTTTTAGCATACTATATTAGCCTTACAGGTGACTAACCCATCTGTCCCTAGGACTACAACAATTCCTCCTAAGGTCATAATAAACAATTTAGTAGGGAACTTATGGCCTTCCACTACTATACCACAATCATCTATAGCTTGAATTATTCTTGTAGATTACCAATGGCAGTCTCTAAAACCAAAAGCATCTTAATAATTCTACTTATATCAAGCAATTTGTCATTAGATAGTAGAAATAAAACTTATACTTGTACCAAAGTCAAAGAGTATAGATGCACAAACATGGTTTACCAAATACATACCAGACACAAGATCGGATCCACCCTAGCATCTTATCTTGTCATAATGAAGGCCTTTACTTTCACTTTCGGCTTCTCCTTCCTTTCTCTACTCGCTTTGGTGACCTAGAGCTTTTGGTTCTCGGCTTCCTACAATCTTTGTTGAGATGACATGTTCGCTCATAGTTGAAACACTTTGTTGATGTTGGGAAATACCTTTCCATATGCCCCTCTTTTCCACATCTAAAACATAAGTTCTTTCTATCTACAGTCGCCATTTTGAGCCTATCCACACCTTTTATACTTTGTCATACTTCTAGTACCCTTATTTACCACCCTCTAGTCATTCATTATTGCCTTCTTCATACCAGCTGTAAAACCATCAATCCTGAATTGTTTCTCGTTCCTATTTGTATCACCATTCCACTTCTTCTTCTGCTCAACCATTAGCACTTCATCTCATTCGTCATAAAGTTTTCCTGCTAGATGCACCACCAATCTAAACATGACTGGTTGGGCGGCGATCATATGCCTATGAATATCCATAGGTAGTAATGTAACTTTTGATCTTTCGTGACATCAGAATACCCAACTCTAGAACTAGCCTTGACATCTCATTGAACTTGGTCGTGTACTTTAGATGAGTCGTATTTCCTACTTTAAGTTGTAAAAACTCAGCTCGATCTTTTCCAATTCTCTGTTGGGAAAAAACTCCTCAATCACCAAACCCTTCAGCTTAGACCACTTCATCCTTGTATCGCTCAGCTACCCTCAGCCTAGAACTTATTGTTGAGTCCAAGAAAAAAAGGGTGGCGAACTTCACTTCTTAATCTTCCCACATGCACTAATGTTCAAAACAACCTCCATCTCTCTGACCCATTGGTGAGGGGTAGTTTCATTCCAATTATCACCAAAAACAAAGGGCTTGCATCTCCAAATTTCCCCGTAGTTGCACCCCTTAGTAGTATCTATCTTAGAATCATCCCCTTTATCACTAGAACCAAACATTTCAGGCTTAGGATGTTCCCTTTCTTTAGACTCTTTCTCTTCACTACTTTTGTCCTTACCTATTTTCTCAGTAATGCTATTCTTTCCTTTCTTTTCCTTTTTCTCTCCACCCTTGACTGCTTTATGACTTCAATCACTACAAATGGTAGAATTGTCTGCATGACCTAATAAACCTCATTAGCTATATCTTCTTTCACCATTGCCTTTAGTCTAGCGCCCTCATTTCCACTATGATGACCGTAAATCTTAGACTCCTCATTAGTCATTTTTGTAGCTTTAGCTCTACCTCTAGTGACACATGGTCTAGTATTGTGACCACCATGACCACCTTCACGTGATGCTTTGGTAGATTTTCTACTGGCCATTTCTTATTTCTTTTAAGATTCAAGACACCAACATGTTCATTTAAGCTAATAGTTCACATTATGATAACTTTCTAAATATAGAGGTCAGTTATGATGTGTTTGCTCTATTAACATGGTATGAACTAGACATCAAAAGGAGTTCAATGTCTCCTTTGAATCAATTAGGAATATATGCTTTGATCTTGGGGTATGGGTCTTTATCCTTAAGGAAATCAGCAGATTATGTACATTCCAAATGATCCTCAACCATCCTAGACATGCTTCATTACTCCTCCAACAAGTACTCATGTTAAGAAACCCAAGTCTCAACTTTTTATGATTCCCAAGGAACAGATGAATCTAGTAACTGGTTTCCTAGCAAGTTATGAGGCCCTTCTAGTAGGAAATATGAATACCAAATATTTTGACAATGATAATTTAGATCAACCTAATCTAGATGAAGTTGTGGAAATGAATATAAAGTGGCAAATTGCCATGGTTACCCTAAAAGTCAAGATGTTTTTAAGAGGACTAAAAGGAATAGTTTAGGTTGACAAGAAGATTGGATTTAATTTGAAGAATGCTCACTGCTTTAACTGTATTTCACTTGGTCACTTCACTGAAAAGTGTGGAGCACTGAAAACAAAGACTAATGTTGCAAAGACAAAGGATAATGGAAAACAAATCATAGTGGCTCTTTCTACATCGACAATATTGGTGACTTGAGGGGTTGAAGCTATGTAGGAAGAGCTTTAGTAGTTCAAAAGCTGAATGTTTGGAATTTGTATACCTTCCACCTAGGAAACATCCAATTAGTATGGATTAGGTGTTTCACAACAAGAAAGATGATAGTGGAGTGGTAGATGGAAACAAAGTCTATTTGGTGGTTCAAGCCTTTTACTCAGAATAAGAAATATTGAAGCTAGACTAGGTGTTGTTAAAATTTCCTTGCATATGCAGCTTTTATGAATTTCATTATCTATCAAGTAGACCTAAAAAGTGCATTTCTATATAGGAGGTGCTAGAAAGAGTGTATGTTAGTCAACCACCAGGTTTTTCATACCCACATAATCCAAGGATAGTGTACAAATTGGATAACGGTTTGCATAGGTTACATCAAGCTCTAAGGGCGTGGTACGAGACTTTGTCAAAGCATATTTAGGAAAACGGTTTCATGCTTGGAGCAATTAATCATATTCTTATTGTATAGATTTATGTGGATGACATCATTTTCAAGTCAACAAACAAGTTGTGCAAGAAGTTTGAATAAATCATGAAATCAAAGTTCGAAATGAGCTCTAGGGACGAGATACGTTGTTTCTTAGGTTACATGTTCAATAGTCAGATGCTAGAATTCTTATTCATCAAGCTTGTAAGGCCCCGTTCCTGGGATGCTTACAATTGGTCAATCATCGCATAAAACATTTAAAACACATCATTTTACAGCGGAACTATAACTTTTCATTAATAAATTTAATCGTGTCAAATAATCACATCATTTCATTTACATCTCAAAAATTGTATTAATACAATAACATTCCCAAAAATATGAATGCCATACTCAAATAATCCCCAGTAGCTTATGCATCCATGCCTGCACCTCCTCAGCATCAACGATTACCTGCCAACTATTATGCATACAAAAGTCAGCGACGCTGAGTGAGTTCTAGTTTTACTTTAATGAAACTTTATCATGAACATACACTTTATCATACGTTAACCTCGCATAAACTTTAACTTTATTCATCATCATTATCAAACTCGTTTGATAACTATACTTTAGCTTTTACTTTATCGTCACGTTACCCATACTTTATCTTTACTTTTTCAGTACTTTAGCTTTATCCGTTTACTTTATCTTTGAACTTAGCACAAAGCTTAACTCCTTTATCAGGTGAGAACGCAACAAATGCCATTCTCCTTTAGCAGGCAGGCATAACCAAAGTATAGCCCCTATGTGAGCACATCGATGTGTAGTTCCTATGTGAGAATGCACCAACCATATCTCTTTTAGCAGTTTAAGCACAACAATGTGGAGCTCCTATGTGAGAATGCACGAGGCATAACTCCTTTAGCTGGTTTGAGTACACTGATGTGTAGCTCCTATGTGAGAATGCACGAGGCATAACTCCTTTAGTTGGTAGGCATACCCAAAGTATAGCCCCTATGTGAGCACACTAATGTGTAGCTCCTATCTGAGAATGCACGAGGCATAACTCCTTTAGCTGGTGGGCATACCCAAAGTATAGCCCTTATGTGAGCACACCGATGTGTAGCTCCTATGGGAGAATGCACCAAGCATATCTCCTTTAGCGGTTTGAACACACCAATGTGTAGCTCCTATGTGTGAATGAAACGAATACATTTCTCCTTTAGCAGTGCTTGCAAGACTTATTTAGCATGCTTTAACGTTTTCACAGCTATGCTTTATCGGGTAACTGAGTAACTTTTCTTGAATTATTATTCAAGTTCTTTAACTTTCAACTTTTTAATCATTGTTATCTTTCACTTTCATTACATAATACTTTACTTATGTATATGCACACATCAAGTAAAGTCACATCATAAACATAACGTTTTAAGGTCGTTTTAATATGAAAAGATAACACATCACACATAACAGTATACCATGCGAAAACTTAGTCATACGTCAGCATCATCCCGTGCGAGAACTAGCCTTTCGCACGAGAACCTCACCACATTCAAATCCTACATATCCAATCATCACTGTCACGTGAAAACTACAAGTCGCGTGAAAACTTCATGTTGCGCGAAAACATACAGATGTGCGAGAACCTCCTATCGTGTGAGAACTACCTGTTGCGTGAGAACTATCCCCTTTCGCGCGAGAACTTCGCAGATTCAAATTTCATAAAGTACAACTTAACTGCTCGTGTGAAAACTATGGGTTTTTCCCGCCCAGTCATATCTTATTGCATCTAAGGCTGTTCTAACATGCTTAACATCATAAACAACATCATCACAAGCATAAACACGCATTTAGTATGCATAATAGCCACAAAATGTAAAACTTGCGTAAAAAGGGGACTAGAAACTCACCCCTTAAGGTTCTAGCTCAAACATAACCTTCCCAAAGCTTTTGTCGAATGAAAACTACATAACCATGCATTATATGCATCAATAATATAGTATGCATAATAGCCCCAAAAAGTAAAACTTGCGTAAAAAGGGGACTAGAAACTCACCTCTTGAGGTTCTAGCTCAAACACAACCTTCCCGAAGCTTTTGTCGATCGAAAACTACATAACCATGTGTTATATTCATCTATAATACATTCTTAGTACCTAACACGAGTTGCTACATGAGTACATACCTCAAACATGTGGATTCTTCACCTTCTCTCACTATGTAGCGCTTTCTCTCTCTAACAGCAGCACTTCTCACATGAAAATGGGGTCAGACTGGGCGTTCTCAGCTATTTATACCCAGCTCAAACTTTTCGCATGAGGCTCTCATGCGAGAAGTTCTCTTCGCACGAGAACTTCATTCTGCCTTCATTTCTTTGAAATTTTCGGGCGTTACAAGTCCACCCCCCTTATTTAGGTTTCATCCTCGAAACCTGTCAGCCCCCAAATAGTTGTGGGTAATGCTGCCTCTTCTCTTCCTCGGTCTCCCATGTAGACTCGAACCCCTTTCTGTGTCTTCATCGTATTCGTACAAGCAGAACCACTTTATTCTTTAACCTCTTCTCCTTTCGGTCAATGATGGCTACCAGTTGCTCCACATAATTGAGTCATTCATCTACCTTGATGTCCTTAGGTAGCACAATCATATCTTCATCGGCTAAGCATTTTCTCAGATGCGATACATGGAACATTGGATGAATTCCACTTAACTCCTCGGGTAGCTCTAACTTGTAAGCCACCTCTCCTACTCGAGCAATGATTCGGAAAGGCCCTATATACCTCGGGCTTAGTTTTCCTCGCATCCTAAATCAGATGATCCCTTTCCAAGGTGAGACCTTCAACATAACTCTATCACCCACCTTGAATTCGATCGGTCTAAGTATCCAGTCGGCATACGACTTCTGTCTATCCTTTGTTGCTTTCATAAAGACTTGATCTTCTCCAATTTTTCGGTTGTAGCCTTGATCACCTCAATGCTCCCCAACTCCTTCTGCCCGATCTCACCCCAACACATGGGCGTCCTACACTTTCTACCATATAGCATCTCATAAGGGGGCATACCAATGCTGGCAAGATAACTGTTGTTTTATGAGAACTCGGCTAACGGTAAGTGTTTGTCCCAACTTCCACCAAAATCAATGACGCATGCTCGGAGCATATCCTTAAGTGTCTGAATGGTTGTTTCCAACTAACCATCTGTCTGAGGATGGTAAGTCGTACTGATGTGTAACCTCATCCCCATCGCATCATGGAATCTCTTCGAAAACTTTGATGCAAACCTAGTGTCACAGTCAAACACGATAGACACTGGCACACCATGACGAGTCACCATCTCCTTGATGAACAGATCCGCCAACCTCTTAGATGAATATGTCTCATGGATTGGCAAGAAATAAGCACTCTTCATTAGACGATCAAAGATCACCCATGTGGCATCATACTCCCTTGCCGTAGGCGGTAACTTCGTAATGAAGTCCATGGTGATGTGCTCCCATTTCCAGACGGGATTGTTCAAAGGTCGAATCTTCTCGTATGGCTTCTAATGCTCCGCCTTCACTTGCAGACAAGTAATGTAAGGCCCTGTTCCCGAAACGCTTACAGTCGGTCATTCATAGCATAAAACATATAGAATATAACATTTAAAAACACATCATTCTTGCAGTGGAATTTTAACTTTTCATTAATAATTAAAAAGTCATGACAAAACATCCTGTTGTTTCATTTACATCCCAAAAATTGTATTAGTACAATAAAATTCTCAAAATATATGGATGCCAGACTCAGATCATCCCTAGTAGCTTATGCATCCATGCCTTCACCTCCTCAGCATCAATAAATTACCTGCCAACTATTATGCATACAAAAGTCAGCGACGCTGAGTGAGTTCTAGTTTATATAATAAATACTTTACTTTTAATAAAACCTTTTCTTTACTTTATTTCGTGATCACACATCATATGTACATCTAGATAATAATCATTTATTATCCTTTATCATCGTTCATAATCGTTCCTTTCGTACTTTATTATCTTTCACTTCTATCCAGATCCTGCCATATGCTATATCCCTGACTCAAGCTAAAAGTTGGTACTGCACCGGGGTTTATAAATAAACCCCCACTCATGCCGAAGCTGACACAGCACCGGGGTACGCGACAAGGACCCCGTTATCGTACGTTTCCATCAATCACAAAGACTGACCGTTAGGAGTGTACTCGGCACACTGTCGAGGTGGCAACCCATAAAGAGTTGTGAACCCCTTTTATATGCTTGCAAGACTTTTAGTTCATTCATTACGTTCCACTTTTCATTATCTTTATCTTCCACTTTCATTATAATAATACTTTACGTACAAGAGTATTAACACCCCACATAAAGTCACATACTAATACGTGATATAGAACGTCAACCACAGTCCACAATCATACATAATACCAACAGGCATAAACCACCAAAACATTCCAGAACTTAACACTACACTCTAATTCCCAAGATTCCAAAAAATCCTAAGTCCCCAAAGAAATGCAGATGAACATAAGCCAATGCGGCTGAATGTTCAGCAAATGCGGACAAGCAAATGCGGATGAAAGTCTCGGAGAAAATATTCTTTCTAAAGATATGTGGAGGAACCAAATGGGGATGAACATGTCCAAATGCGTATGAACAAGTCCAAATGCGGATGAACAAAACTAAATGTGGATGAACAAAGCAAATGCAGATTAGCAAAGTAAATGCGGATGAACAAGCCCAAAGCGCGCAACATGCAAAAATATCTAAGTGTCCACAGCGGATGGCTAATGGTCCACAGCGGACAACCAAGATTTTCTCAAGGGTCCACAGCGGAGAAGCAAAGTCTACAGCGAACATGCAAAGTCCACAACGGACAGCCAAAGTCCACAGCTGATGAGTAAAACTCTAAGTGTGTTCACAGCGGATGGTTAAAGGGTTCACAGCAAATGAACAATGCCCATAGCGGACAGAAAAAGTCCACAGCGGACAGGCTAAATACCTAAGTGTCCACAACGGAAACATTAATAATGTCCAAGTCTCCACAGCGGATAGCTTATAGCACCTGCGATCCAACTTACTCAATTTTCAGTCTCCATACATCATTTTAAACATATTCTTATCTTAGATCTAACATGCTACACACTTAGAACATACTAAACATCATGCACAACTTTGAAATCATCTAAAAACATACATCAATAGCACACAGTCGCACATCATCTTAAAATCCATAGTTTGGTTTAGAAACCTTCTGTCCAGTATGCATAACAGCTCCAAACACGTAGAAAACCAGTAAAAGAGGGGATCTTGAACTCACCTTGAACAACTTTCGAGTAGAACACCTCAAACCCGAGAGCCCACTTGAAGTTCCAGCACCTTAAAATCTCACCTTCTAGCAGACCTTCCTCCTTCAATCTCTAGAAACCGATGGCAGCTTCTTCTTCTCTTCTTGCAGCTGAAAGCAGATGCGGGGAAATGGGGGTGTGGGCAGCCATTCTCTGCTTTTTCCATTAGAGGCAAGTTTGCCACTTGCACACTTTAATCCTCTTTACTTTTGAAAAATGTTATCTTTCCCCTTTTTCTCTTATTTTCTTTTCCTTTTTTTATAAATTTCCGGGTGTTACAAGTAAGGCACTTACTCACATACTCCGCTACGTCTCGCTTCATTCCCGGCCACCAGTGATCTTTCTTCATATCCAGATACATCTTCGTGGCACTGGGATGAATCGAGTATCGAGTCTTATAAGCCTCATCCATGATCTTTCCTTGTAGATCTCCATAACAAAAAATCCACATCCACCCTAATCGGGTTCCAACACCAAGAGTGTTCTCACTTAACTCTGCGACTAGACCCCTCATCCGTTCAGAGTTAATCCGATCCTATTTCAGAGCTTCATCCTGAAATTCCTTGACTTGCTTCATCATATCAGAGGTCATAACCAACTGATAAGCCTTCACCCGAATCGGCTTGGGTCTCTCTTTTCGGCTAAGGGCATCTGCCACCACGTTGGCCTTGCCCGAATGGTAGTGGATCTTATAATCATAGTCCTTGATAAGCTCCAACGATCTTATTTGCCTTATATTTGGATCCTTTTGCTCGAAGAAGTACTTCAAGCTCTTATGGTCAGTGAAGAGAGTGCACTTTGTCCCGTACAAATACTGCCTCCAAATCTTCAATGCAGAAACCATCGCCGCCAACTCTAAATCATGGGCAGGGTAGTTAGCCTCATGGATTTTTAACTGTCGGGATGCATAGGCTATAACCCTCCCCCATTACATCAATACGCAACCCAATCCTTAATAAGAAGCATCCGAATAGACCACCAAGTCTTCGCTCCCTTCGGGCAACGTCAAAACAGGAGCTTGAGTCACTCTCTTCTTTAGCTCTTCAAAAACATTCTCTTGCTCTAGGCCCCATACAAACTTCACGTCCTTATGGGTCAACTTAGTCAATGGTGAAGCTAAATTGGAGAAGTCTTGGATGAATCTCATGTAGTAGCCCGCCAAACCCAAGAAACTTCGAATCTCAGATGGCGTCTTTGGAGACTTCCATTGCATCACCGCCTCAACCATTGCCGGGTCTACCATGATCCCTTCAGGGTTAACCACATGACCCAAAAACTGAACCTCGCACAACTAGAACGCACACTTGGAGAACTTGGCGTACAGCTTCTCCCTTCTAAGAGTTTCCACCACCTCCCGAATGTTACCGGCATGCTCTTCTTTGGTCTTCGAATAAATCAGGATACCATCGATAAACACAATCATTGATTTCTCTAGCATAGGCCGACACACCCGATTCATCAGATCCATAAAAGCAACTGGCGCGTTGGTTAAATCAAAAGACATCACGAGAAACTCGTAGTATCCATAACGCATATGAAAAGTTGTTTTAGGAACACCCTGCTCCTTCACCTTCAGTTGATGGTAACCAGATCGAAGGTCTATCCTTGAGAACCAACTGGCACCCTGGAGCTGATCAAACAAGTCATCAATCCTCGGTAACGGATACAGGTTCTTTACTGTCACTTGTTTGGCTCACGGTAGTCGATGCACATCCTCATACTACCATCCTTCTTCTTTACAAATAAGACCGAAGCACCCCTATAAAGAGATACTCGGTCGAATGAACCCCTTGTCCAGCAACTCTTGCAACTGAGTCTTCAAATCCTTCATCTTGGAGGGAGCTAAATGATACGGCGCCTTAGCAACAGGTTGGGCACCAGGTATCAGATCGATCTGGAACTTGATCTCTTGGTCAGGTGGCACACCTAATAGATCCTCTGGGAATACATCTGGGAAATCACACATGACCGGTACGTCCGACAATGGTGGTACTGTCGTATTCACATCTGTCACCTAGGCCAGATAAGCACCTCATCCACGCCTCATACACTTCTCTGCCACAACCATCGAAATCACTTTCAGGATCGTACTAACTCTATCACCCTAAATCAACACCGAACTCCCATTCGGTGCGGTCAATCGAATCATCTTCTTGCGACACACCATGTTTGCCTCATAGGCTGCCAGCAAATCCATCCCTAGGACTACATCAAATCTGCCTAAGGGCATCACAAACAGTCTAGCAAGAAACCTATGACCTTCCAATTCTATCACTCCATCCTCTAAGCACCATAAGATTCAGACACCAAAGTGATCATTCAAGGTAATAGCTCAGATTATGTCAAGTATAGTAAGTCCCTAATTGCAGTGGCCAGTTGTGATTAGCCCTTACTTTACTCTTCATCCCCCAAGCATTCCCTATCCTGACTACATCAGTATCTAAATCTACTAAAGTCACATAAATCACATAACACACGCACATAATTCATTTTTCCATCAACGTACATAAAACTTTTACATAAAATCTTTACTTTGCAGGCATGTAGCTACTAGGACTAGCATCCTTTTGCGCTTTGTCCCATTCTCAGTTTAAGTTTTAGGTTTTGAAAATATTTTACCCAATTCTCTTAAACTTTGGCTTTGATACCAACTAGTAAGGCCCCGTTCCCGGGACGCTTACAATTGGTCAATCATCGAATAAAACATTTAAAACACATCATTTTGCAGCGGAACTATAACTTTTCATTAATAAATTAAATCATGTCAAATCATCACATCATTTCATTTACATCTCAAAAATTGTATTAAAACAATAACATTCCCAAAAATATGGATGCCAGACTCAAATCATCCCTAATAGCTTATGCATCCATGCCTGCACCTCCTCAGCATCAACAATTACCTGCCGACTATTATGCATACAAATGTCAGCGATGCTGAGTGAGTTCTAGTTTTACTTTAACGAAACTTTATCATGAACATACACTTTATCATACTTTAACCTCGCATAAACTTTAACTTTATTCATCATCATTATCGAACTCGTTCGATAACTATACTTTAGCTTTTACTTTATCATTTACTTTATCATCATGTTACCCATACTTTATCTTTACTTAATCAGTACTTTAGCTTTATCCGTTTACTTTATCTTTGAACTTATCACAAGGCTTAGCTCCTTTATCAGGTGAGAACGCAACAAATGCCATTCTCCTTTAGCAAGCTAGCATACCCAAAGTATAGCCCCTATATGAGCACACTGATGTGTAGCTCCTATGTGAGAATGCACCAAGCATATCTCTTTTAGCTGTTTGAGCACACCATTAAGTAGCTCCTATGTGAGAATGCACCAGGTATAACTCCTTTAGGTGGTTTGAGCACACCGATGTGTAGCTCCTATGTGAGAATGCACGAGGTATAACTCCTTTAGCTGGTGGGCATACCTAAAGTATAGCCACAATTTGAGCAGACCGATGTGCAGCTCCTATGTGAGAATGCACAAGGCATAACTCCTTTAGCCGGTGGGCATACCCAAAGTATAGCCCCTATGTGAGCATACCGATGTGTAGCTCCTATGTGAGAATGCACCAAGCATACCTCCTTTAGCGGTTTAAGCACACCAATGTGTAGCTCCTATGTGAGAATGCAACGAATACAATTCTCCTTTACTAGTGCTTGCAAGACTTCTTTAGCGTGCTTTAACGTTTTCACAGTTGTGCTTTATCGGGTAACTGGGTAACTTTTCTTGAATTATTATTCAAGTTCTTTAACGTTTCACTTTTTCATTATCGTTATCTTTCACTTTCATTACATAATACTTTACTTACGTATACGCACACATCAAGTAAAGTCACATCATAAACAGAACGTTTTAAGGTCGTTTTAACATTAAAAGATAACACATCACACATCACAGCATACCATATGAAAACTTAGTCAAACATCAGCATCGTCTCACGCGAGAACTAGCCTTTCATGCGAGAACCTCACCACATTCAAATCATACACATCCAATCATCACTGTCGCATAAAAACTACAAGTCACGCGAAAACTTCATGTCGCGTGAAAACATATACATCGAGCGAGAACCTCCTATCGTGCGAGAACTACCTGTCACGCGAGAACTATCCCCTTTCATGCGAGAACTTCACAGATTCAAATTTCATAAAGTACAACTTACCTGCTCGAACAAAAACTATGGGTTTTTTCTGCCGACTCATAACTTATCACGTCTAAGACTATTCTAACATGCTTAACATCATAAACAACATCATCACAAGCGTAAACACGCATTTAGTATGCATAATAGCCCCAAAACGTAAAACTTGCGTAAAAAGGGGACTAGAAACTCACCTCTTGAAGTTCTAGCTCAAACACAACCTTCCCGAAGCTTTTGCCGAACGAAAACTACATAACCATGTGTTATATTCATCAATAATACATTCTTAGTACCTAAGACAAGTTGCTGCACGAGTTATATACCTCAAACACGTGGATTCTTCACCTTCTCTCTTTACGCAGACGCTTTCTCTCTCTAACAGCAGCACTTCTCGCATGGAAATGGGGTCAGACTTGGCGTTCTCAGCTATTTATACCCACCTCAAACTTTTTGCATGAGGTTCTCACACGAGAAGTTCTCTTCGAGCGAGAACTTTATTCTGCCTTCATTTTTTTGAAATTTTTGCGTGTTACAATCAAGCCAAATATGTCAATGATATTCTAGCCTGATTAAAGTTCACTGATAGAGTGCTAACAAACCAATGACTCCTCATTCTTCTTTGACTCTAAACACAACAGGCTGTGTGTTAATAAACATCTCTACAGACCTATGATGGTTTCCCTAATGAATCTCATAGCAAGATGACTTGATGTAATATCTATCCTTTCTATTTGTGCTCAATATCAGCTTAACCCTTAACTTTTGCACTTAATTGTTGTAAAATGAAATTTATATATAAAAAGAATAAGCCAAAGCTTGGTCTTTGTTGGATATAGGATGTCCGATTGTTATTAAAGTCAAAGTCAATGTTAACTAACTAGGTACGATTCAAAGAATTACACGTTAGTAAACGAAATAAAGATTAAACGGTTTAATTGTTAAACATTTGAGTTCATGGTTGTGCTGAAATATTTATTTAATAATTAATTGTTGATTATTATTAATTAGTTGGATTATTATTTGTGAAATAATAATGAAAGTTAATTTTTTATAATATTAATAATAATAGTTATTATTCATAATAAAAGTTTTAATTAAAAGTTGAGTAAGGTTATAGTAAAAATAATGTTTAATCTAATAAGCCTAAGAAGGATTGTAGCTTGACACGTGTCACTCTATTGTTTTAAAGAGTATGATATTTTGGTCATTGTGTCAAATATATTAGCTCATTCTGTCTTATACATTCGTTGTGTCAAATATTGTGTCATATATTTTAAATCATTTGTTATGTGTATTAATTATTGTGTTTTACGTTTTAGTTCATCTTGTGTAATTTTTGTCACTGTTTTTATATATTATAAACTTGTTATCTATCATTGTGTTTTACAATTAGAAGACACAATAATATACTTTCACCGATATATTTTTCAAAACACATAGTGTTTAAGATAACATAATATGTTATTTTTGTTATTGTTTTTTAATATATTATATAAACTTGTTGTTATTAATCATTGTGTTTTACCATCACAAATACACAATGATATTATTTCACTAATGTATTTTTTAAAATTCATAGTATTCAATATAACACACTGACGATCTAAAAACACAATTACACATTGTGTTATTTTGTCATTATTTTAAATGTATTAGATCAGTTAGTTGTTAATTTATTATTGTATTTTATATATTAGAGTCATATAACAATATTATTCCATCATTATATTTTTTTAAAATTAATCATTTTAGAAAAACACAATAGTATTCTGATTAACACAATAACATCATCAATTATTCCATGAATAGATAATCACAAAAAATCCAAAGAAAGATTTGTCTTTGCGTCAAAATAAGCATAAACTAACAAAAAGAAACATAAACTACACTAAAGACACAATGACGTGATATGAGCTTAATAATGTAATTTTTTTATCTTTTTATATAACAATATTGTACTCTTTTTGAAGATAAAAAACACTCTTTTGTATGGTGTGATTTTTATAAAAAATAATGTCGTAGATAAAAGTTACGAACGTTTAAAAAATATAGGAAATTATAAAAAGTTAACAAATGTGGTTATTCTTAAAATACCCCTCTAACAAACTTTTCCTTATAAGTTGATCTCAACCATTGATTATGAAGGTGAATGGTTGAGATTACTTTTTATATTTTTAGTTTTAAAAGCCTTTCTATTTGAACCTAATCCTTAAAAGTTAATTAAACTTCAGGGTTAATAAAAAATAGTTTATTATTAAATGGGGAATCTGAGTCCAATAAGTTAAGGACTAAAGTGTAATAACTGTTATATAAATGTGGGGTTAAGGTTTAAACCCTAGACACAATCATTATTCCTTCGAAAGAGACAAAAATTGGTCTCTCTTCCTCTCCTCCCTACGATCCAAGAGCCGCCACCCAAGAGCCGCCGCCCACCGACCACTGGTCACCATCCAACAGCCGGCCGCCGGCCGCCGACCGCCAGCGACGCGCCACCACTGTCGAAAACCAAATCGTGTGACATTTAGTTTTGGACACAATGAACAAGCGTACTAGCGAGGATTTTGTTGTAACCCGCGTGTTGCAATTTCGGTGAAAAGTTCGTCATTGTGTAATCCTAACACAACTTATGATTGTATTTTACTTGTGTATAATTTGATAAACTAAAGTTTCAATTAGATCAAAACTCTAAACCTAATAAAATATGATTTTATTATTTAATGTGGAAACCGCTTTCGCTCAAAAAAATAGTATTTTATTTAAATTAAAATAGTTGGTTAACTCATAATGGTTTTAAATGTTAAAACTTATTCATGTTTGCCAACAGTGGTATGAGAGCCACTGTTATGCGTGTATAAATAGTAATGTTTCATTCGATCTATGTTTAATTTGTCAAAACTCTAGTTTGAAAAAAGGTTAAAGCCTTAATTCGTTTGTATATTGTGATTTTGAATCGAGCCCTACAGATTAACCCTAGTCATCGTTGTAATTTTATACAATCCTTTTAGGTTCCATTTTAGATTTTGTTTGCATTTGATTTAATTTGTATTTTATTAAGGATAGTGAATCCGGTGTAATAGATAGGTATAGATTAAATTCAAATTTGTAATTGCAAAACTACAGGTACCATATCAAGATCAAGATGATGAACATGTACCATGAAGATAGAGATCGTGGGCAAAGTGGGAGTTTATCAAAATTAGGATTTTGTAAACCCTTGGACTAGTCTGGTTTTCGTTTATTGGCTCAGTTCGCTTTTATTTGTTTTGTGGTTGTGTTTTATTTATTTTAAATAATTCAGATAATCTAAAATGAATAAGATTTTCACAATCAATAAAACAATAGTTTATTTAAAAATAGTTTTGGATAGACTTGTAAAAGGTACATTTTATAAACAAATTTTATTAAAAAGGATAAAACAGATTCATTCATGATATACGACCAACCTAGTTTAAATAGGGTATTTAAAACTAAATCGTGTCAAGTGTTGAAAGGCGTTTCAATTTATTATGAATAATATATAAAATTGGATTTTATAAAATTGTATAACTCACCTCATTCTACTAGTTATTCGATATATTGTGACCTTAAAATCAGTGTTTTATATTCTGCCTTTAACAAGTTGACACTTTGATTTGATCTATTCAAACCCCCAGTGTTAGAGAAACACCGTGCATCTGGGCCACTGGTTGCGATGAAGGTAACAATCACGTTTCTTATGTTACTTGGGCCGGTGTTACAGTCAAAGTTTGAAAGATAAACATCACTTGAAATTTTGAGTGAGCATAGTTGGTGTTAAATGTACAAAGTCTTGACAACTCTCGTCCTATGACCACAAACAGAGAATTGTATAGTTGACAGAATTCGCAATCATTGCCTACCTACCTAATCATACCAGTGGAGAGTGCTAAAGCCATCCATTGCAGCTTGATCAACTAGGATCTCTTCCTAATTATAAAATTTATAGCTGCGTCATACTTTGAATTAAGTTATTTAAAGCATAATACTAAATTTTCTTTTATAAATTTTGTAGATGTCAAACAAAAACAATTACAACACCTCCTAATTCTCTCTCAAGTCCATCTTGGAGAAGGACAAATTTAAGAACACCAACTTCATAGATTGTCACCACAAATTGAAAAGTGTTCTTAATGCGAAGAACAAGTTGTCTGTTCTGGACACACCAATCCCTGATGAGCCCATTAATCTGAATACTGTTACATATCTATGATTCCAAAACTTCTAAAGATTATGGAACATATGATGGCATACGAGATGAATGAACATCTGTTGGAAGTGTTCCAATAGCAAGCTCGTCATTAGAGGTTGTGTTGAGATCACTTATAACCATTCATATGTAGGAGGGTTCATCAGTCAGCGCACATGTGTTAAAGATGAAGGCATATGTTAATCACTTAGCTCATGTAGATTCCCCTTTGAGTGATGAACTAGCTGGGGATATTATCCTCAACTCATTACCAAAGTCATATGATCGGTTCATACTGAATTATAATATGAACAGGTAGGAAAAGACACTTGTAGAGCTGCACTTGATGCTTAAAACAGCTAAGGTGATTATACCCAGCAAGCTTGCACTAGTGATAATGATCAAAGAGGGTCGTCTTATGAACCCTAACACCAAGTATTAGGGCAAGAAGAGCAAATAGTAGGGCAAAGGCAAAGTTTTTGCAAGAAAAAACCTTCAAAGGATGCCAAGTGTTTTCATTATGATGAGACTAGGCACCGGATGAGGAATTACCCTAAATATCTGGCTAAATTAAAGCAAGCTAAAGCTTCTATAGGATAGTCCTCAGGAATATATGTTAGTGAAATCTTTTTCTTTTTCGAGCAAATCTTAGGCGTTTGACATAGTATGTGGTTCACATATTAGTAATGATTTACAGGGACTAAGAAAGATTCAAAAACTAAAACAAGGTGACTTGGAACTCCATGTTGGCAATGGACAAAAAGTTTTTACGAAGACTATAAGAGAATTTGTTCGTTTACTTCCTTCTAGTTTTGTACTTGTTTTGAACAATGTTTGTTACATTCCTAGTTTGACTAGATATATTGGTTTTGTTTCTACTTTACATGAACAAGGTTTTAAATATGCTTTTAATGATGATTTTATTTTTGTATATTTAAATGATGTGTTTTATTTTCATGCAAAACAACATAATGGAATCAATGAGATAGATGTCCAACACAATAACATTACATACAACATCTAACATAAACGTATGAATTTAGACTTTAATGATATGTATATGTGGCATTGTAGACTTAGTCACATAAACAAGAATTCTGTTAAACAACTCCAAACCACAGGAATTCTAAATTCCACTGGTTCATAAACGTTTAAGGAGTCCGAATCATGTTTAAATGGAAAGTTAAAAAAGTACCCTTTTCAAATGTTGGGCAAAGGGCTAAGGATCTATTAGGACTTATACATTCAGATGCATGTGGTCCATTTAGAACAATGTCAAGAAATGGAGAAAGATACTTTCTTACATTTACTGATGATTTAAATAGACATGGTTATGTTTATCTTATAAAGAATAAATATGAAACTCTTGAAAAGTTCAAAGAGTACCAAAACAATGTACAAAATCAGAAAGGTAAGACTATAAAGATGATTTGATCAGATCGAGGTGGTGAATATCTTAGTCAAGAGTTTGACAATCATCTGAGGAATTGTGGAATAGTTTCACAACTCGCTCCACCTGGAACACCATAGCTTAATGTTGTGCCCGAAAGGAAAAATCAAACCCTATTAGTTATGGTTCGATTAATGATGTGTCGTACAAACCTCCCACACTCCTTTTGGAGTTTTTTTCTCAAAATTGATGCAAGAATCATAAATATATCTCTAACAAAAAAGGTAGACAAAATGCCTTATGAGATAGGGCATGGAGAAAAACCCAAAGTGTCCTACCTTAGGGTTTGGGGATGTAACACCTATATTACTCGAGAATCTTCGGATAAACAGGAACCCAGAGGGGATAAAGTGTTTTTCGTTGAATAGCCTAAAACAATCGGTTATCATTCTACAATCCTTTAGAAAACTGGATTTCATTAAATGTCAAGCCACCTTCTTGGAGAAGAACTTCTGGTGTGAGGATTGGTGAGAATCTTGTGGATCTAGAAAAGGTTAGAGAACCATAAGTAACTAAACTAGTTGTTCATGTTTAGCCTGACAAGATTCAAGAAACAACAGTAACACCAAGTGTTTGGAGAAGTACTAGGGATCGTCATCCACCTGATTGGTACATTAAAGTTCACGAATGTGACGACATCTTGATAATTGATCAAACTGAGCCTGCTACTTACAAAACTGCAATCTCTGATTATAAATCAAAGAAATAGCTTGAAGCCATGAACGCTGATATGCAATCCATGTATAAAAACCAAGTCTGGGATTTGGTTGATCTTGCAGCAGAAAGTCAGACTGTAGGAAACAAATGGATCTTCAAGAAAAAGACTGACATGGATGGCAATGTGCAAACCTACAAAGGAAGCCTTATAGCGAAAGAGATTACTCAGACTCAAGGAATTGATTATAAGGAAACTTTCTTGCCAGTGACCATGCTTAAGTAGATTAGAATTCTACTTGTTATTATTGCGTATTATGAGAACAAAATATGGCAAACGGATGTCAAAATCGTGTTCCTTAATGGACACTTACTTGAAGATGTCTATATGGTACAACCTGAAGGTTTTGTCGATCTAAATAATCCTACTAAGGTATGCAAGTTAAACAAATCCATTTATGGTTTGAAGCAAGCGTCTCATAGCAGGAATTTGTGTTTTGATCAGAAAAACAAAGAGTTTGGTTTATCAAGAATGAAGATGAACCATATGTTTACAATAATTCGAGTGGGAGCCATATCATTTTTATTATCCTATGTGTAGATGACATACAGAACATTGGAACAACATTCCCATGCTTAAGGATGTTAAGGCTTGGTTAAGAAAAGGTTTGGCAATGAAAGTTCTTGGTGAAGCCCCTTATACTCTAGGTATAAAAATCTATAGAGATAGATCAAAGTAGTTAATCGGTTTAAGTCAAAGTACATATATTGACAAGGTCATTTGTCGCTTCTCAATGCAAGACTCTAAAAGGGAACCATACTTAATAACAAGCAGTGTCCTAGCACTGAAGACGAAAAGAAGAAAAGGGAAAGGGTTTTGTATGCTTTTGCTATTCATTCTATCATTTATGCCATGTCATGTACTATACCTGATGTCTCATATGCTTTGAGCATGATGAGTAGATATCAACAAAATCTAGGAGAGAGTCACTGAGTTGTTGTAAAGAACATCCTGAAGTACTTGAGAAGGACTAAGGATATGTTCTTGATATATAGAGGGCTGTATAAGGGCCTATTAGTTAAGTGTTATACTCATGCCAGCTTCCAGATAGATCAAGATGATACATAATCATAAATGGGATATGTTTTCATTCTGAATGGCTGAGCTATTTCTTGGAAGAGCTCCGAGAAAAACGTGGTTGCTCAATCTACATATGAATCAGAATACAATGATGCATCAGATGTGACAAAGGAGGCTGCTTGGATGACGAAGTTCATTGCTAATCTCAACGTAGTGTCTAGCATACAGAAACTAATCAGATACTGTGCGACAATACTAGTGTCATTTCTCTTGCAAAGGAACTAAGGTTACATTAGAGCAGGAGACATATACTCTAGAAATTCCATTAAATTAGGGAGATAATGAAGCATATAGACATCATAGTAAGTAAAGTTGACCCAGATCTGACCCTTTTTGAAGCCTTTACCTCAAGCTAAACATGAGGACCATTCTAAAAAGATAGGGCTTAGATTTTCCGGACAACAGGCGTGATCTGTAATAAGTATTGATATTTTACGAACTATAATAGTTATATTTAATATTTATTTGATTCAATAGTTAAATGCAAATTTAAATTTATGTTACTGTGTTTGTTATTTGTACGCTTAAATCCTTGAATAACTGTATTCTAAAATCACATTACATGGGAATGAATTTGAATGTAAGACTATTATAAATTGAATTTATTGGGATTCATAAAATGAATAGCTTAAGGGTTTGAGAATCAATATTCACAGATATCCTTATGGAATGATATTGGATGTAACTCGTTTCAAAATAATCTCCATGGATCCATGTCATGAGATGTTTTGATATTGGTATACTCAATCTATCCTTCAACCTAAGGCACATATTAGAACTACTATATATCAACATATTAACATTTGTTCTAACCTCTTTCATGCTTTAACAGTTTTAAAAATGCATAAAAGTGGTTGTCTAAAATTTTAACAGCATGTAGTCTGACTTCAACTAACCATAACTTTGTCATAAAAAATAAATTTGAGAAAACATAGACTTCAATACTAATTTCATTGAATTACATTTTTAACGATAGTTTATACATCTTCAAACTCAATCGGACGACTCAACAATAGCCTTCACAAGATAAGTGCGCATTTTGGCACCTTCTATCTTGTGTTGCTATTTTGACCTATTTTTGGGTATTTTAATAAGAACATTCCTAAACAAGAGTTTTCTAGGAGACTTTGAGCTATATAAATGTGAATTTTTATAATTTTCAGAAAGTGTTGAATATTTTTAAAACCTATTCAAACACGTACAAAACATTCTATCCAGAATCTAAAATTGGTGCAATAATCCTTTTTTAATCTATCTTTTGCCTTTTGGCATTCTTTAAATGTCCTAAATTCTTGTAATGAATCCTGACCTTATGTTATTGTTATTTTATCTTTTAGAACATCAGCATTGACTCTTGAACATCAAAACTTTCTTATGAACCCTACAACCATTATTATATAATGTGAGTATTCATAGCCAATTTTCATGTGTTTTTATATTTTGGTGAAATCTTGTGATTCAATATTCAATCATTGATATTCATTGTTATTTCATTCTAAATTCAATTCAAAACATGCTATGTTATTACTTGCAATTATGTGTTCATAGTTAGATAATGTAAGAGTTAACTTAGAGGCTGATGCAACCAAAGAGCTCTTAGCATGCATAACTAAAGTGCAAAGGAAGTTACTTTGAAAGACTTGACAAAACACAAAGAAACTCATTAAGTTTCAAATCTTCCAAGACAAAAGATCATTTCTTCCAAAGCCAAAGATGAAGTCTTCCGAAGCTTCAAGACAAAGTTTTTCGTAGCTAAGAGACTGATTTCTTCTAAAGACAGAGAAGACATGCTTACTCAGACATGCTTTTGACAAAAGCTGAGCAACTTTCCGCTACCATCTCTGAAGACTCACCAACTTATATAAGTTGGTGATATCCCCATGCTTTTATCAATTATAGATTAAGGTCTTAAAGTCTATAACTTTCTACTTTGTACTTTTATCATTTTTGTAATAGATAAGAATGTGAGCTATGGCAAGTCATAGTCACTAGTCAAAAGGCAATCTGTCTTTTGACTTTATATTAATCTTGTTGTCTAGATTAGTGTTCCAACTATCCTTCAAATTATAACCGGCTGTAGGAAGTAGTATAAAGTATCCTTCAAAAAATTGTTGCAAAATTTATGTTTTTGTGAATATTTTCTTTAAATTTTTAATTACTCCCTATAAAGTTTATATCCAGATTGGATTGAAACTTTAATGAATTTTTAAAATTGAAAGGAAAATATTTCTAAATTTTTTTTTCTTATTTATACATGAAAAGAAAGTGTACCTTATTTGGTATCATATCGATCTTGACTTTCACAAGTGCAAATAGTCATGATCCTATTGATTGTAGGTATGTTTGTCCTCTTAAACTAATTCTTGGTTAATATTTTAATGCATGTGATCATTATCATGTTTTGAGTGGTTTAAACATTCAACATGTACCTCACACTCAGAAGCATAGCAAGATCAACTACCCTCATGAAATTGGTAGAACTTTTTCATAGCTTGCATGACCAGGTCATTTAAATTATGAAATCTCATTTATTTTTGGGTAAGGGGGATCCTCATTGGGATTCTTTTATTTTGATCCTTATATTTATTTGATCCATATTGGGATTCTTTTTGCTTTTCACTTTGGAAGGTGATCCACTTTGGGATTCTTTTTGTTCATTCAAAAGGAATGTAATTCATCTAGATTGGATGTGTTCCATATTGGGAATCTTTTTGGATCTTGACATCAGCACTAATTGATTGTTTCTCCAGATCTTTGCTCAACAAAACAGAGGAGAAACTGATATGGGTGAATGAGATTCATAAGGTATCATGACCTGGTGTGTTTAGATTACTACATATACACACATTCGGATAAGTGAAATACTTACACCCCATGAGATGATGGCCTCACAGTTGAATGTGATCTTTAGTTTATCACAGCATTTATCTTCTTTTCCGTGATAAGCCTACCCGCATATCAAGTAAGTCATGTCAGTCTTTCAAGATTTTGAAATAAGCACGGTGAATGATATAATGACTGTAATTATATCATTTCCCAAAGAGTACATTTCATGTACTACAACAAAATTGACTTTTTTTTTGTATTTTTATGATTTTTGAATGTTTTTGGTATTTTTTTTATAACATTTGAAAGTTTTGCAAATTTTGATTTTATATAAGGTTAATCATGCCAATTGATTGGACTAAGAATTCATAACAACTAGGGTCAAATGCCTTAGTGTACAAATCAGCTAACTGATTGTCCGTGTGAACCTGAATCAACTTGATTAACCCCTTTTCAGCACAGTCCCTCAAAAAATGATATCTAATTTCAATGTGTTTGGTTTTTGAGTGCTAAACTGGATTATTTGTTATGAACACGGCTGTTGTGTTGTCAATGTGAATTGGAGTGTGCAATAAATTATAACCATAATCAAGCATCTGGTTTTGAATCCAGAGAACTTGAGAGCAACAAGCTGATGCTGCTATATACTCAGCTTCTGCTATTGAAACAGATACATTTGTCTATTTCTTGCACTGCCAGGAGACCAGTCTGGGACCAAGAAATTGACAACCTCCAGAAGTGGACTTCCGATTGAAGTTACATCCCCTGTAGTCACTATTTGTGTATGCATAGAGATTGAAATCTTCTTCCTTAGGATACCATAATCCAAGTGTAGGTTTGCCCTTAAGATATATGAATATCCTCTTTACAGCATTCACATGAGATTCCTTGGGATCAGCCTGATATCTGGCACAAACATAAACACCAAACATAATGTCAGGTCTACTAGCTGTAAGATACATAAGTGAACCTATCATTGATCGATACAGAGTCAGATCCACTGATTTACCATCGGAGTCTGGACCAAACTTCACTTTAGTATCCATGGGAGTTCTGATGGACTGACAGTCTACTAAATGAAATTTCTTCAACACAAATTCCTCATATTTTGATTGATTGATGAAAATTCCATTTGTTGTTTGTTGTACTTGTAAACCCAGGAAGAAAGTGAGCTCTCCCATAGCACTCATTTGAAACTTATAATGCATGAGGTTTTCAAAGTCTTTACAGAGTTGCTTGTTTGTTAAGCCAAAAATGATATCATCCACATAGATCTGGACAAGCAACAGTTCATATCCCTTATTCTTTCTGAATAAAGTCTAATCAATCTTTCCTCTTTTATATCCATGACCAAGGAGAAAAGATGATAGAGTCTCATACCACTTCCGAGGGGATTGATGTAAACCATACAGAGCTTTGTCAAGCTTGTACACCCTATGAGGGAAATCATGATCCTCAAAACCTGGTGGTTGACTCACATAGACTTCTTTTGAGATTTTTCCATACAAAAATGCGCACTTTACATCCATTTAATACACAATGAATTTCATAGATGTAGAGTAAGCAAGAAAGAGTCTTATGGCTTCCAATCTCGTAACAGGAGCAAACACTTCATCATAGTCTATTCCTTCTTCTTAAATGTATCCCTGTGCAACTAATATTGCTTTGTTTCTGATGACAATGCCCCTGTCATCTGTCTTGTTTCTGTATAGCCATCTAGTACCAATAGGGTATTGTCCTTAGGGAAGGTCCACCAGTTGCCATACTTCTTGTTTTTTGAACTGTAGCAATTCTTCCTGCATTGCCTCAATCCAGCTATTGTCTTGAAGAGCCTCTTTAGTATTCTTAGGTACTGTTTGACACAGAAAGCAAGAAAACAAACAGATGTTTGCAATACTTGACTTGCTTTTGGTCACCCGCTCATCTAGATCACCAATGATGTTAGACACTGGATGATTCTTATGTGCCCTAGTAATTGGAATCAAATCACCAGCAATGGACACATCAAGATTGGAAACATTCAGATCGTCTTGGTAAGAGGCATCTTCAGGTTGTGATGTTGGTGAATGATGAAAGTAATCAGATGCTTTATCAGCTTCAGGAGCACTTTGAAGACTTTCATCGTTTGCATTTCCTTCAGTTTCAACTAGCATAGATGCTGATTCTGGATTTCTCACTTCAGTGGATGGTTCTACTGAAGGAGTGGGCATTGAACTAGGACCAGCTTCAGTTGAAACACTCTGATGATATGCAGCTTGTCTGACAGGATAGGATTGTAGTAGGACTTCTTCATTAAATTGATCAGCAAAAGAAGGAGGAATCATAGGAAAGTCAGTTCTTCTCTCCACTATTCCAGGAGATCCTGCATTTGACAAGTGAAACTGATCAAAAGATCTAGTAAATGAGTCAATATCAAACAACCAATCAGGACCATTTATTGACTTGGGAAAAGAATGCACATTGAATTGAACATCGGTCGATTCATCAATAATGTTTAATCTAGGATTAAACACTCTAAAAGCCTTTGAAACAGAGGAATAACCTACAAAGAATCCCTCATCAGACTTAGGAACGAACTTTCCTAAATGGTCTCGGGTGTTTAATATTGAGACAGGACAGCCAAATGACTTCAAAAATCCAATAAATGGTTTTCTATGAAAAAGAAGTTCATAAGGTGTTTTGTTGCTTTCTTTGATTACCAAAGTTCGATTTTGCACGAAGCACGATGTGTTGACAGCTTCTGCCCAAAAGGTAATTGGCAGTTTGGAATCGGCTAGCATTGTTTGTGCTGCTTCAATAAGTGTTCTATTTCTTCTTTCAGCTACTCCATTTTGTTGAGGAGTCCTAGCTGTACTGAATTGATGAGCAATGCCTTTTTGTTTGCAAAATGAACTTAGATCTTCATTTTTGAATTCAGTCCCATTATCACTTCTAATTGATTTTACCTTTAGATCAAGTTGATTTTCAATTTTTATGATAAAATCTTTTATTATTTGGGACGCTTCATTTTTATGAAGTAGAAAGAAGATCCATGTGAATCGTGAAAAGTCATCTATGATCACCAAACAATAATGCTTCTTTCCAATACTCATGACATGAGTTGCACCAAAGAGATCCATATGAAGTAACTTCAATGGAGAATTGTTTGTGTTCATCGGCTTTGGCTTATCAGAGGACTTATGTTGTTTTCCTTTGAGACATGCAGAACAGTGGTCAACAAAATGAAATTCTTTTTGAGGTAAACCAAGTACATGATTTCCTTTGACCAATATATTCATGTTTTTGAAATTCGTGTGTCCTAAGCGTCTATGCCAAAGCTGTGACTCATTAAAAGATGCTTTAGACAAAAGACATGTCTCTTCTGAAGGATAAGCATAATTAAGGTTCAAAACATAGGTATTATTCTTTTTTGGAGTCTTTAAGACAACCCATTCTTCAGGAATTTAAAATCCTGGTTTCAGAATGTAGCAATGAGTGTCTGTGAAGTGAGTGGAATATTTCTTGTCACAGATCTGAGACACGCTGAGCAGATTCAAGTTCAGTTGCTCGTAGTAGTTCACTTTATCAAAACTCAGCAATCCATTCATCACAAATCCTTCCCCTATAATTCTACCACCATGTAAATCTCCACCAAATGCCATAGTAGTTCCTTGAATATGCTTGAAGTCATGAAGGAGGGAACTGTCTCCAGTCATGTGTCGGGAGCATCCACTGTCCACATACCATAAGTTGTTGGACCTGTATGGATGACCTTGCATGCATAAACAAACTAGTTAGATTGTGGAACCCAAGCCCTGATGGTCTTGGGTTGTCCGTTTCTATCCATCACTGTGACTTCTTGATATTTTCCTCTTAGTTGTGTTTTAGAGGAAGATGCTTTGACCAATTTTTGTGGATTTTTTTTTGGTTTGATTTCATCAATTTCAACTAAACTGTCAGAAGAGTATGCAAATCTTTGATCCTGGTTTCTATGTAGAAATTAGGTATGTTTTTGTTTTTCAGAAATCACTTTTGTTTTATATCTTGGATGAGAACTTAGTGATTGTTTCATATGATTATTAAGGTTCTTTTTGGTACTCTTTGACAGACCCGTGAATGTTTAAGGTCTGTTGGACTTCTAATTTTGACCTTGTCAGATGAAATTGCTGAAATAGGCTTGTTTTGAGGAATTCTCAAGCCTTTTTGGTTAAAGTAACAATCAGATGTGTTGTGATTAGTCATATCTCATACAGGACAATACTTGTTAAAATAATAGTTTTTGGTTGAATGATTATTCATGTCACATATAGAGCAATACTGATTAAAGTAACACTCATCTGTATTGTGATTAGACATGTCACAAATGTCATAATACATTTGTTTGTCCTTTGAATTTGATGAAGAAGCCAAATCAGTTTTCAGGGTAGCAGTAGATTGTTTCACAATTTTGCTTTGCTTAAGTTTTGCTGATTGATTTTGCTTCTTGCTCTTTTTCAACTCTCTTTCAAATTGTTCCACATGTTGTTTATTGCAAATGTCAAAACCTATCCCTTGTTTATTTTTAGATGATGATGATGAAACAGGTTTTACATTTGGTTTTTGAATCAAAGTGGATTTCCCTTTGGACACTGAGGAAACTGTAGCTTTCTCTTTGAAGTTTAATGAAACATTTTCTGATTTGCTGGAAGTTTTATGAGATTTCATCTCACTATTAGATATGCTTTCAGCAAAGGATTTCACAGAACCTTCAGTAATTTTATTCATCTTGATATTTTCAAGAACAAACTTTACAAATGGTACAATGGCTTTGACTGGGCTGTTAGTTTTCTGGACAACTACAGGTTTGTAGGAGCACTCTTTGATCTTAATTGGATGACCCAATTTGATTTTATCCTCATTAGTTTCAATGTAAACACTCGGTTTGTTTTGAGGATTAGTCGTTTGTGAAACCATTGTTTAACTTTCACTAACTTTAGATTCAGTTGAATCAAATTGGGTGAGTGACTCAGGCATAACCGTGTAGTTGTCATTATATGGAGGAGGACAAGTTTTGTAACCTATCCCAGTCATATCCTTGACCCCCTTTTGGGAATCAAGCAACTCTTGCAGCTTGACAGATCAGAATTGAAACTTTTCAAGTTCACTTCAGTAGCTGATTGCTCAGCCTTTGTTTTGGTCAACAATTCAGTTAACCACTCATTCTCAGCTGTAAGGGTAAACTTTTCACCATGGAGTGTTTCCATGTCAGAAAGAAGGGATTTGATTTTGACTTCAAAAATTCTCATTTCTTGTTTCAGCATTTCAGTTTTCACTTTCTCTTCTTTTATTTTATTAGCCAATTTGTGATTGTGTTCTCTGTATCACTGTACTTCAAGAACACATTTATCTGAACATAAATTAGATTTTACCTCAGATGGCATTGGAATTGGGCTATCATTAATGTAAGCCATAAGTGCATGGTTCTGAAATTGAGGTTGAACTTCCTCTGCATATAGGCTTCAATCACACACTCCATCTTGTCTGATGACAAGTGCATTGGATGTTGGTTGGCTACTTCCTTGAGCTTGATGATCCAATTGAGGTTGTCTTTGATAAATCAGTTGTTGCTTATTATGATGTTGATTTTGATGATGAGTAATTGACTAAAAGATTGAATTGGGTTAAGATGAATGCTGACCATGTGAGGTTCTTTGATAGTTGTTGTTGCTTCTTCTAGGAGCATTACATTCCCTATAGAAATGGCCAGTCATTCCATAGTTAAAACACTTAACTTTGGATTTGTCATATCCAAGCTTTGTGTTCTCATTCAGACTCAGTTTCTTCCCTTTTCGAAAGAATTTCTTGGCTCTTATTGCAATCATGCCCATCTGTCATTGCAAGTCCATTTCATCAACATCATTAGGATCCATTTTTTCTAGATCTTCCTGAATTAAATGAGCTGAAGTGAGTCTGCCCCCAAGATAAGCCTCAAAGCTAGCAACAAAGGCATTGTAAGTTGCCTTTTGCTCTTCAGATCTTTGCTCACTAGGCATACTAGTGGGTGTTACTGTGGGTTGAGCAGAAGATGATGGTTTATGTTGTTGTGGAGCAGCACAGAATCCAGTTGTCATTGCTTGATCTCTTAATGAGAGAAAATCATCTTCTTCAGTCATAAAAGCATTCTCAACAGAATGGGTTTCAGATGGAAACTTGTATTCCTCAATGACTTTAGGTCCACTGAGATTTCTGCTTCATTCATCCAACTCTAGAGCTTCAGTTTTGGCAATCATAATATCTAGGCTAATACTCTCCAAATCAAGAGTGTTCTTTAACATAGTAACATTCTGTTTCCAACTTTCTGGCAAACTGTGCAGCATTTTCTTGTTCATTTCTTTTTCTTTGTAAGTAACCCCTATAATCTCAAGATCATTCACCAGTTGTACAAATCTATGCAACTGCCTGGAGATTGACTCTCCTTTGGTATGGTGAAAGGTTTCGTATTGGTTTATTAGTTTATCCTTATTAATTTCAGTAACCTCACTGCTTCCTTCACATATTATCTACAATGCATCCCATACCCCTTCGGTTGTTCCATATTTTTCCAGCCTCTTGAGAACATCCATTTTTAAAGCCTGAGTTAGAATGGAGTAGGCTTTAAGGTCTATCTTGATTTTCTTATATTCTTCATCATCAAGATTTAAGTTAGGATCCTCAATGGGGATTCTAGTAGTCTTGTACTGAGCAGCATGATCAGCAATGAGTGATAGAGGAATGTATGGCCCTTTGCAAATAGAGATCCAGCAATCAGGATCCACTGCTTAAACTCAGATTTGTGTTTAAGCATTGGAGGTTTAGAAGCATGACCAAGTTCAGAAAAATTAGTAGAATCCATTTTGATTTACAGATTTTAGATGTTTCGGGTATTGATTAAGTTGATTTTATGTCTGGAATGTTCAAACAGTCTCTCGTCCAGGTGTTTATGATTATCAGTTATCAGAGAGGTTGCGGTTAGACTGATTTGAAGAAGTTTCTTTGCAGTTTCAGTATGTATATTTATTAGAAGTATAGAACTTGCTAATAGACAAATCAATCACCAGATCAATCGATTTTCGTTCAAGATCTGCACTGATTTTGAGACGAATTCAAGAGCCAAGGCTCTGATACTAATTGACTGGGTCCGAGAATAAGAATCTCAGTTGATATGATTTAACTTAGGATCGAATATGATGATTGAGTCAGTGATTAAGTAGCAGAAATACCAAATCACAGAACATTTAATACTGAAAATGATAATAAATGCTTTGTATAATGATGTGAGTAAACAAAATACAAAGACAGCTGGGGTTACTGTTGAAATGAGTAATATTATCAATGTTGAAAGAAAACTTACAAACATAGGTCATACTGTTCTATATATAGGCATACACATTGCCTGTACAAAATGACTAATCTACCCTAACAACTATACATCAGAATACTAGTCTAAGTGTAATATCATCAGCATTTCTAAGTGTTCATCCGCATTAGTTAATGCGGATGAGAAGTCTTTATCAGCATTTGTTCTTGTTTGTCTTCAGCATTAGCTTAACTCATCCACATTAGTTAATGCGGATGAACAAGTTCTTATAAGCATTTCTTTTCTTCGTCCGCATTAGTTAATGCGAATGAATAAATACTTGTAAGCATTTGTTCAATGGTCATCCGCATTAACTAATGCGGATACTTCAACACTTGTTCTTTTCTTCTGTTTCTTTTGCCGCATTTCTTCATGAATGGTCTTCTGTATTTCTTCTTAGTCTTTGGTGTTTTCCAACCAGAACAACCTTCAACCACTTCTTGAATTGGCATGTATGATCTTTTCAGGATCCAACAGCTACCATTGCTATGACCCATCCATGAGGAATGTATTAATCTCCCGACATGTACTTGACAAGTCCTCCTTCCCGTTTTAACAAACCCAACATCCAGAAACATATACCTTCCTTGATGACCCTCCTATCCCTTTCCCCACAACTACCTTCCCTCAAATCACTCCAAACGCCCACCCATCATGCACACACTTAACCCGCCCAATAGCGACCCACCCAACACAACAACCGCTCATGAGCTGGACACTACCCCTCCCACGCCTCCTACATCGCCCGGTAACTTAACCACTCCCTCACACCCCATTCCACCCTGCCCAACACCGGCCCATGACCACTTGGGCCAAATCCGGTATCACCAAACCTGTCCAGCTACTAAATATTCGCAACACCATCAAACCACCGATCTCACATATACCCACCTCCCAAACAATCCGTGTGGTATCCAAATTGGAAACTTGCTATGACCAATGACTTTAAGGCTTTACTAGAAAATGACATGGGGAAACATGCTCCTCAGCCCATCGATCGACCCATTATACGGTGCATGTGGCTTTATCGACATAAATTCAAGGATGATGGTTCCTTTGATCGATACAAAGCAAGACTAGTGGTTAATTGCAGGTCTCAAAAAGTGGGTATAGATTGTGAGGATACATTAGTCTAGTTATCAAACAGGTAACTCTTCTCACCGTCTTCACCTTGGTGGTCTCCCCGTTCATGGCCTATACATCAATTAGACGTCAAGAATGCCTTTTGCATGGATAATTAAATGAAAAGGTCTACATGAACCAAACCCCTAGATTTGTCGATCAACAAGCTCCATCACATGTATGCCATCTCAAGCGCTCTTTATATGGCCTCAAGCAGGCATTGCATGCTTGGTACAACTGATTTTCTACCTATATCATGTCACATAGTTTTTGAGGTGCTACAAACAACACTTCACTATTTATATATCATCACTGTTGGATCTTATATGCCCAAGACACATACAAGATTGATGTGGTTAGTACGTTATGATCCAAGTCGGGTCATACCCAATAACAAGCTAGGCAAACACCGATAAATATTTATTTGTTGACATGATCAAGCAAATAAATTTTGACACCAATTTAGAAAATGGGTTTTCTGAATTATTGCATTTGAGATAGAACAAATTATATGGATATTTTGTTCATGAGATATCATTTGTAATGTTATTTAAATAAGTTAAATAACATCAAATATAAGTGTTTAAGTTATAAAATTAAAATTGGTTTAATTATATAACTTAATTAGTTATTAACAATGAATTAAAAGGGAGTTTTTCAAAATGGGAGGGAACCCATTTTGAACCCATTTTCGGCCGCCCCTTGGTGGTTGCCTTGGGATTCCTTTGTCTTGTTTTTATGCAAGACATTTACTTGTTAAACTAAGACACTCAACACACTTTCTCTCTCACTCATGCAAGCTCCTTCTTCTCCATTTCTCTTCTCCCATTTTCGGATCTAGAGGTTTTGTAAGAAGGGTCTTTGGTGTCAACTTCCTAACAAGTTGGGTGTTTTGCAAGAGCTTGTGGGTATACTAGCTTGAGATTTTCTTCTTTGGAGGTTTACGTTCAAGAGCATCATCTTCTTCATCTTTATCCATCTCGTATTGCCTTGTTCTTGAAAGGTAGTATTCAAGAACATCTTATGGTTGTTTTCTTTGATAGCATTTCTTTTCACATATATATATGATCCTTGTTCTTGGGTTTGTTTTCTTGAAAATAAAATGGTTTATTTTCAGCATCTAAAACAAGTTTTAAATCCATTATATCTGTTGTGTTTTGATGTTTAAAATGGTTCAACATCTTTGTTAAAACTTGTAAGGGCTCAACAATCACTGGGGGAAAACAAGTTACTTCTCATTGTATGTGGATGATGTCATCCTTATAGCTTCGGATCCTAGCTTGCTTCAAACCATTATTGATACACTATCTCAGGAATTCACCATGACCAACTTGGGTGTTCTTCACCATTTTTGGGCATCACTGCCACTCAAGATGACAATGGTCTTTTCTATCCAAATTAGAAACTTGCTATGACCAATGAATTTAAGGCTTTACTAGAAAATGACATGGGGAAACATGTTCCTCAGCCCATCGATCAACCCATTATACGGTGCATGTGGCTTTATCGAAATAAATTCAAGGATGATGGTTCCATTGATCGATACAAAGCAAGACTAGTGGTTAATTACAGGTCTCAAAAAGTGGGTATAGATTGTGAGGATACATTAGTCTGGTTATCAAAACGGTAACTCTTCGCACCGTCTTCACCTTTGTGGTATCCCGTTCATGGCCTATACATCAATTTGACGTCAAGAATGCCTTTTGTGACATCTGTCACCAAAATAGGTAAGTTGACTTTGGCATTGAATTGGATTCTGACTTTTGACTTTGATTTTGTCATATTTGGGCTTGCTCTTAATGGATTGTTCATTACTTGGTCGACCCAAATTTTAGCTTAATGGGCCTATGTCTTTGTGTTGGGCCTAGGGTTTGTATCATTACGATGACCATTGGGCTTGTCATCGTATGAAGTCCTGTGCATTGAGCCTAATCAAATATTTTTTAAAGAGTGAAACACAAAATGTACACCGAAACCCAACTAATACTACATCCACGGGTTTTGCCTAAAGTTTAGTAAATACACTTAATTCAATCTAAAAATATAAATTAAATGATTTATATAGCATATAATAGTCCGTTGGAATCGTACTAACGCATAGAATTCAAAAACGCAAAATTTTGATGACAAGTGAATCGGGACAAGACGGAATTGGACAAGACGAGCAACGGACCCGGGAGGCCCACTCATGGCCCGCTTGGCCGAATTCCTTCAAAAAGGGGGGAGTTTCCCTTTTTTTTTATTCTTTCATTTTTTTCAAGTTTTCTCTCCAAGTTTTCTCTCTAGAGAAAACCCTAGCCGCTGTCATCCGTCTTCTTCTTGTTTTTCATTCTAATCGATAATCATCAACATCAATTCCTTTGATTTTGATGATATTCTAGCATTTAAGGTTGATTTTGTGTAAGACTTGTTCATCTTCATTCTCCGGTAAGAAAAATCGATATTATCTTGATTGTTCATTGATTTTTTGATTTGGGATTGTAACCTCTTGAAATCTGGACTTAATGGACGATTTTGGATCCCAATTAATTATTAAAATCCA
Source organism: Flaveria sonorensis (assembly GCA_025506505.1). Classification (NCBI taxonomy): domain Eukaryota; kingdom Viridiplantae; phylum Streptophyta; class Magnoliopsida; order Asterales; family Asteraceae; genus Flaveria; species Flaveria sonorensis. The sequence continues at coordinate 16,742,017 of CM046440.1, read as the reverse complement.
TTAATTTCTTGTTATGGGATCGATTCAGGTCAATAAAGATCGAAAACCAAGTTTTAGAATCCAATAAACAATGTTGAGAAATTGGACAGTTTGCTGCCAGAAAAATGGGACATTTTTTACAGGTCATAACTCGGTCATAATACGCCCAAATGGGGTAAACTTTGCATCTACAATAATGTTCTATGAGTCCTCTAACTAACCCAAGTGGTCTCGTGTGGTTTCGACATCGTTTGGTCCTCCAAACGTGGCCAACAAAACAGAAGGTCAAAACTCACGAATCTGGGCAGCAGGTTGGTCTGTTTTCATCGAGTAATAACTTTATCATATTTTGTCCAATGGAGATAACTTTTTTTCTGGAGTTAATTTAAGGTCTTCTCTTTCAAATGGTATGTTTTACGTAATTATTCATTACCGTTTCGATCTTCAAACAGCTTATACAAAACTGATGCGCAATCAGATATATGTGCTGAAATATTTTGATAAACTTAAAAATAAGGTTTGAAACTAAATAATCCAAATAGAGAAAAGTTTTGTGTTTAAATTTGGTTAAATAACTTTTAAAAGAATAAATTAATATGAGTGGTAATAAAACCTTGATGGAGATTAAGGACTAGACTTCGAGGGCTACACCCAACTTGGTGATCTTGGCCTTTAGTAATCTGTTGGTGTTTTGTGTTCTATAGTGATTGGATATTCTTATCATAGATTTTGGGAATTTGCTATTTCGAGGTGAGTTTCACGGCCCATTTTTAAATGTATTTTACTTGGGGGAAAAGCATGCTTATGGTTTTGGACAATGCCGTGTTTGGTTTTTTTTTGAAACATTGTATGTGGTTTGGGTCATGGTTTGAGTCTAGATGATCATTCATGAGTGTGTGTTTAGGATTGTGATAGAGCCTGTTGGCTTGGATGTCATGGAGAGGTATTCTTAGTACTAACGGGTTGACACCCCCACCCATGTTGTCGGTATACTAGTCGAGACCGACTTGGCTGGGGCTTGCCCTTGGGTGAATATAATCCGGATATGTTGGACTTGGACTTATATTGGACTTGGAATGATATTGGACTTGGAATTTTCTTGGACTTGGAATGGTCTTGGACTTGGATTGAATTTGGATTTGTGTTGATATCTTGACTGCTATGTACTTCATTAACATATAATTTTCTGTACATGTTATACACGACAAAACATTTATACTTTTAAACCTGTGAACTCACCAATATATGTTGACTCTTTAGAGTATATCTTTTCAGGTAATGAGACTTAGGTGCTTGGCTGTGGATATTAGTTAAGACCGCTCCTTTGGGAGCAATAAACACTTCATGAGATTTTTGGACTTGTTTTGGGCTTGTTTGTTTTGTTGAAGTGTAATTGTTGTATTTGTACTTGGGATTGTTTGATACTTGTGATGACTTGTTTCCGAATGGAACTTTGGATTATTTATGCATTTATGGTATGACGTTTTGGAATTGACTGTACTTGACATGTGTTCCTATGTGTCGGGCGACGTCATGACCCATTTACGGAGAATACCTTTAGTTATTCTCTTAAACCCCCAATGTGTTATGAGGATCCCGTCCGTTGCATCCTCATGTTTCCGCTTCTAGCGAAGGTGTGACAGATTGGTTTCAGAGCCATTGGTTATAGAGAATTAGGTGGATTATTCGACCTAGACTATAACCTAAGTACCCACATGTAGTATGCATCATAGGATTATGTGTGTACTGTTATACATGTGAATGTTTTATGTGTATTATCTGTTGTGCTATGTTGCTTGCCTTATGTGTTATCATTGATCTTCTTATTTGGAGAACTTTGGTCATTGTATTATCTGTGCGTGCCTTGAGAAAGCATTAGGTAAGGACGTCCTACCGTTATGCGCTTGATTATTATTTGGTCTGGATTGATAAGTGCGGCTGTAAGGATTCTTTTAAAGGACTTTGGGCGTTAAGCCAACCTTTATTATGTGCGTCTACTGGTGTTAGCTATGTTGTACGAGGTCTTATTCACAACTTGTGAGTTGAATATTGGGAGATGGACATGCTAGCTTACTTGACAACAACAGACAAGGGCCATGGTGTATTCAGGTTAGATGGCAGCTTTATTGGGTCTCGAACTATACTAAATGGACTCTTTTGACCGTCCCTTAGCTAAGTGAATGCTTTCTCAATCGATTCCTCGGTACAACTTCGGTTACTTAACCTTCGGTTAGTGACCATACCCTTGATTCTCCGATCATAGATAACACTCTGTACTTAACAAGTCATGTTAACTCTGGTAGGAGGAGCTAGTGGTGACCATGCAATGCAAATTACCATTACGGGTGCACATGTAATTGTAATTTGCAGTGCACGGGAAATCTAGCAAACCTTTTAGTGAGATAACAGTCATAGTTAGTACGAATCTTCCATTTTATACATGGGACAGTGGAGTTCCTGTTATTATGATAATCCATGGTGTGGAAACACCAGTCCCACTTATCCTTGAACAAGTACAAATAGATCTAGAGCCTTCATGGGAATCATAATAGACCTTTTAGCCTGGTATCTATGAGATGTTTCTCTCGCTTTTGTTTCCGTGATCGTGGAAGTTGACTACATGTTCAAAATGTACTTGGTCTTTGAAGAATTGAAGAAGGGAAGTGAGACTCCTTGTACCTATGCTGCTTTGTTCAAACTGAGCATAATACTTGTAGCATTGGTTATCGAGAGATTCTAGCATTATACTTGATGGAGTAAATGGATGTCATGTAACCAGTTTAGACGTCGTCCTTGGTATATCGTCGGTGTGGTGGGAATGCTGCGGGGAACCCTATACATAAATATCTTTGCTATGCTAGGGATGTGTCTGAACTGGGCTATGTGATGATTCGAGAGGATTAGAGATGGACATGGTGAGACTGATAAATTGAAAGAAAGTGGCACTGGTGGCAGGATTGGTTGTACATGCACGAAGTTCATGATGTGCAAGCAAAAAGAGTTCAACAGGAAGTTGGAGCAATAGCTCTGACCCGTTGCATTGAGAAAACAGAAATGGATATGGACATCAAGATCGGTGCTAATAATCAAAATGCAAAGAGTGTTATTCGGCCATTAGTGGGCAAAGAACTAACATGGTGGAATATTCAAGTTCAAGTACGAAGTAGAAAAGTTGTGATGGTCATGACTTTGTATGGGCTAAGCAGTAGTAACTGAGACGTACTACCTCATGGACAAGATGAAAAATATAGATCATTAGTTTTGGAATCAAGTAATGGAGGGATCTAGTCATGCCACTTATCCCTACCAATTCCATAAGTTGGCAAAGGTGGTGTCATATTTGTGGCACATAAATGAAAGCGAATGGAAAAGTACATCGGGAGGCTGGTTCTATAGTTCATGGAGTGGTGGTCGCTCCTACAGCCCCAACCATTTGGAGTGCAATACTAAAGACATGTATTTTAGTTGATGAGATGGTTCGTATTAGACCCTTGAGAAAGCTAGTGAGATGTAGAAGGATGTTAAGGAATTGGGTGAGCTAGTTGGTGTTAAAGTAGACAAGAAGGACAAGTTCGTGAAAGGATATGTGGTTGTCATACTGGCAATGAAGGGCTAAGTTGGCACTTGTCCGGAGAGTAATAAGTGCAATCTGCACCACTCGACTATGATGTCATGACCTGTGTGGTTCAATTTCAAGAAATTGGAATGCTTAGCGAAGAGTTTTAAGGTATTTGTGAACCCAGTTGTGCCGATTAATACGGTCGAGTCGGAAGGAGCTTGACGTTGACATTATGAGTGCGGAGCCAGGAGCATTATCAAAATGCATATGCGTGGTTAAATAGGGCTCTAGGACAAATGATCAATTAAAAATAAAAGGAAAAAAACAACACAAATTTGGCCTGCAATTTGTGCAAACCCAGGGCAAGGCAAGATGGCAACCCTGCTCATAGAAAGGCATTTAGGATTGATGTCAATGATGTCCAAGAGGATCCTTGCGTAGTGACTTTGACTTTTGTAACTAAGTTGGACTTAACCCCAGTCACGAGGAATGTGTGTTATTAATGGGCTAAAGATAGACTTGTAAACACTAGAGAGGTAATATGGGACTGTACTATGCTATTAGCAAATCATGCATTTAGAATACATTTTTTATGATTTGGGCACGAAAGTTTCAACATGGTCACGGGGATGGATTGATCGTCAAGGAATAGTGCTGAGATCATCGGATGTGAGAAGTTTGCTAGCATACCATTGTCAAACGGTGAGACACCTGACGTGTATGGCGAGATATCAGAAAGGGACAACACGAAGATCTTGAGCATGAAGGTGGAGGAATAAGAGTTAAATGATATACCTATTATGTGAAAATTCTAAGAAGTGTTCCTGAAGGATTTGGAATGATTGTGCACTTCACAATAGGTGGACCTTTGGATTGAATTGGTACATAAAGTGGTGTGTGTACCTAGGGCTTCTTATCGAGTAACACCATTGGAACTGTAAGACCTTTCTAATCAACTTTAGGAGTGGTTTGGTAAGAGATTTATATGACCCACACGCACCATGAGGCATTAGTGCTTTCTGTAGAGAAGAAGGATGGATCGTACAGGATGTGCATGGACTATTGAAAGCTGAATAAACTAATGGACAAGAACCGTATCATTTGCCCAGGGATAAATGACTCATTCAATCAGCTTCATGTATCGACGTACTTTTTGAATATTGATCTTCATTCGAAAATCATCAACATAGAGTACATGTGGATGAGATATCGAAGAAAGCATTTAGAACTCATTATAGACATTACGAGTTTCTAGTTATGAATTTTGGGATAACAAAGGCACTTTCGGTGTTCATGAATGTGATGAAATAGAGGTGCATGTCTTGCCTGAATAAATTGGTCGTAGTGTTCATTGAGGACATTCTGATTTATTTGAGGATAGGGAGGATCATGAGAAACATATGGGGATAGTCTTGGAAATGTTGAAAAGGAGAAACTATACGCTAGGTACTCCAAGTGTGTCATCTATACTGACCACGAGAGTTTTCAACATATTTTTCACCAAAAAGAACTGAACATGAGACAGAGATGTTGGACTAAATTGTTTAGTGACTGAGACTATGTAATCTGGTATAACCTGGAAAGGCAAATGTAGGTTCGGACATGATGAGTTGTAAGGAAAGAGTCAAACCCATGTTCTTACCTCATTGCCACTCAGGTCGAGTAAAATAAGAGGACTGAATATGGAGGATAAGGCTTTAAGAGGTCTAAACAAATAGTTTGTACAAATAGACGATACAGGATTGTACTTTATTAAGTGAATTTATGTTTCGCTTATGGGGTATGTGCAGACATTAGTGTGGACAAAGCACACACGTTAAGTATGTTGTTCATCCTGATGCTAACAAGAGGTGGCATGATCGTAAGGACTTGTATTGGTTCTTTGAATAAAAGAAGACATAGCAGACTATGTGTGCAAGTGTTTGACTAGTTCAAATGTTAAAGTGAGGCATCGAAGGCAACCTAGCCTATTATAATAGTTTGAGATTCTGGTTCGGAAGTGGAAAAACATGATTACGGACTTCACCATGAAGCTAATAATAATAATTAGTAGTGTGTATGATTTGATTTGAGTCATTGTGGAAAACATGAGCAAAATTGGTCATCTCCTGACAAATCGTGAGCACTACTGGATGTAAATGTTGGCAACGAATTATGTTAGTGAAATTGTGGATAGAAATGGAGTACCTATGTCGATTGTCTCCGATTATGACAATCGTTTCATGCTACGATTCTAGCAGAGCTTATAGAAGGTGCCAGGAATGCGTCAGGATAGGTGTACAACTTATCACTCTCAGACTAACGGACTGAGTGTGTGAACTATTAAGACATTGCAAGATATGTTAAGGTCTTGTATTATTGAATCTAGAGGCAGTAGGACACTCACCTACTATTAGCTGAGTTTCATTAAGACAATAGCTACCATGGAGTATTATTTTAGCACCATTCGAGGCACTAAATAGAGGTAAGTGTTGGTCACCGATGTAATGGGCAGAAGACATGTAAAATTAGATGAATGGATTGTAAATTATTCAAGAGACGAATGATTAGGGGTTTTGGATCGCAGACAGACAAAAGGCAGTTCAAGATCATTAGAAATTTACACTGACAATCAAAGGAACCCTTGCTTTAGGCACATGTTCTATGACGTTGGTTGATTTGATAATTAGATATGGTTGGTGACTGGTACACTATCAAGGTGTTAGTAGTTGGTGGGTTAGCTGCGGTACACCACACTATTGATATCTCGAATGTGAAATCGAAATCCGGACTGGGATCTAACTTTTGGTATTGGATATATATTAGTAAATAGGTTGTAAAACCTAAAATGCCATCTCAAGAGACTTTGTCTTATGGGTGGTTTACGATCTGTTGCCTTGGAAAGACATTGTTTGTCTTGTCAAAATGAGCAAATTATCACCTAGATTTGCAAGTATAGTTAAGACTGCAGAACAGTTTTAGTCCTGTGATTTATTGGATGGTCGAAGGAATTCGAGTGGATGACAACTTTTAATATGTCTATGTACTAGTATGGATTCTGGTTAAAGAAGTTAAAACTTTGAGAAGTAGTAAAAATCCTTATCGTAAAGACTAGATGGAACTCAAAGTGAGAACCTAAATCTTATCTATGCGTGGGAAGTTTTATTGAGGGCTTAGTACCCCCCACCTGTTTACGGATGGCATTGCAGTTGATAAATCCAGTTGAATTTCGGGACGAAATTCTCTCAACTGGGGGATACTGTGACATCTGTCACCAAAATAGGTACATTGACTTTGGCATTGAATTGGATTCTAACTTTTGACTTTGATTTTGTCATATTTGGGCTTGCTCTTAATGGATTGTTCATTACTTGGTCGACCCAAATTTTAGCTTAATGGGCCTATGTCTTTGTGTTGGGCCTAGGGTTTGTATCATTACGATGACCATTGGGCTTGTCATCGTATGAAGTCCTGTGCATTGAGCCTAATCAATGATATTTTAAAGAGTGAAACACAAAATTTACACCAAAACCCAACTAATCCTACATTCATGGTTTTGCATAAAGTCTAGTAAATACACTTAATTCAATCTAAAAATATAAATTAAATGATTTATATAGCATATAATAGTCCGTTGGAATCATATTAACGCATAGAATTCAAAAACGCAAAATTTTGATGACACGCGAATCGGGACAAAACGGAATTGGACAAGACGAGCAACGGGTCCGGGAGGCCCACTCATGGCCCCCTTGGCCGAATTCCTTCAAAACCGGGGGGGGAGTTTCCCTTTTTGTTTTTATTCTTTCATTTTTTTCAAGTTTTCTCTCCAAGTTTTCTCTCTAGAGAAAACCCTAGCCGCCGTCCTCCATCTTCTTCTTGTTTTTCATTCTAATCGATAATCATCATCATCAATTCCTTTGATTTTGATGATATTCTAGCATTTAAGGTTGATTTTGTGCAAAACTTGTTCATCTTCATTCTCCGGTAAGAAAAATCGATATTATCTTGATTGTTCATTGATCTTTTGATTTGGGATTGTAACCTCTTGAAATCTGGACTTAATGGACGTTTTTGGATCCCAATTAATTATTAAAAACCATTAATTTCTTGTTATGGGATCGATTCGGGTCAATAAAGATCGAAAACCAAGTTTTAGAATCCAATAAACAATGTTGAGAAATTGGACAGTTTGCTGTCAGAAAAATGGGACATTTTGTACAGGTCATTACTCAGTCATAATACGTCCAAATGGGGTAAAATTTGCATCTACAATAAAGTTCTAGTAGTCCTCTAACTAACCCAAGTGATCTCGTGTGGTTTCGACATCGTTTGTCCTCCAAACGTGGCCAACAAAACAGAAGGTCAAAACTGACGAATCTGGGCAGCAGGTTGGTCTGTTTTCATCGAGTCATAACTTTATCATATTTTGTCCAATGGAGATGATTTTTTTTCTGGAGTTAATTTAAGGTCTTATATTTCAAATGGTACTTTTTACGCAACGATTCGTTACCGTTTCGATCTCCAAACAGCTTATACAAAACTGATGCGCAATCAGATATATGTGCTGAAATATTTTGATAAACTTAAAAATAATGTTTGAAACTAAATAATCCAAATAAAGACAAGTTTTGTGTTTAAATTTGGTTAAATGACTTTTAAAAGAATAAATTAATATGAGTGGTAATAAAAACCTTGATGGACATTAAGGACTTGACTTCGAGGGCTACACCCAACTAGGTGATCTTGGCCTTTAGTAATCTGTTGGTGTTTTGTGTTCTAGAGTGATTGGACATTCTTACCATAGATTTTGAGAATTTTCTATTTCGAGGTGAGTTTCATGGCCCCTTTTTAAATGTATTTTACTTGGGGGAAAAAGCATGCTTATGGTTTTGGACAATGCCGTGTTTGGTTTTTTTTTTTTGAAACATTGTATGTGGTTTGGGTCATGGTTTGAGTCTAGATGATCATTCATGAGTGTGTGTTTGGGATTGTGATTGAGCCTGTTGGCTTGGACGTCATGGAGAGGTATTGTTAGTACTAATGGGTTGACACCCCCACCCATGTTGTCGGTATACTAGTCGAGACCGACTTGGCCAGCGCTTGCCCTTGGGTGAATATAATCTGGATATGTTGGACTTGGACTTATATTGGACTTGGAATGATATTGGACTTGGAATTGTCTTGAACTTGGAATTGTCTTGGACTTGGAATGGTCTTGGACTTGGATTGAATTTGGATTTGTGTTGATATCTTGACTGCTATGTACTTCATTCACATACAATTTTCTGTACATGTTATACATGGCAAAACATTTATACTTTTAAACCTATGAACTCACCAATGTATGTTGACTTTTTTGAGTATGTCTTTTCAGGTAATGAGACTTAGGTGCTTGGCTGTGGATATTAGTCAAGACCGCTCCTTTGGGAGCAATAGACACTTCATGAGACGTTTGGCTTGTTTTGGGCTTGTTTGTTTTGTTGAAGTGTAATTGTTGTATTTGTACTTGCGATTGTTTGATACTTGTGATGACTTGTTTCCGAGTGGAACTTTGGATTATTTATGCATTTATGGTATGACGTTTTGGAATTGACTGTACTTGACATGTGTTCCTATGTGTCGGGCAACGTCATGACCCATTTACGGAGAATACCTTTAGTTATTCTCTTAAACCCCCAATGTGTTATGACGATCCCGTCCGTCGCATCCTCGTCTTTCTGCTTCTAGCGAGGGTGTGACACCTTTTGCATGGATAATTAAATGAAAAGGTCTACATGAACCAAACCCCTATATTTGTCGATCAACAAGCTCCATCACATGTATGTCGTCTCAAGCGCTCTCTATATGGCCTCAAGCTGGCTTTGCACGCTTGGTACAACTGATTTCTACATATATCATGTCACATAGTTTTTGAAGTGCTACAAATGACACTTCACTATTTATATATCATCACTGGGGGGAAAACAAGTTACTTATCATTGTATGTGGATGATGTCATCCTCATAGCTTCAGATCCTAGCTTGCTTTAAACCATTATTGATAAACTATCTTAGGAATTCACCATGACTGACTTGGGTGCTCTTCACCATTTTTGGGCATCACTGCCACTCAAGATAACAATGGTCTTTTCTATCTCAAGCTTCATACACTCGAGACATACTTCACCGCACCGGCATGACTTCATGCAAGCCTTGAGCCACTACGGTGGACACGTCCACCAAACTTAGTGCTTCCTCGGGAACGCTCTTACCGGATGGCTACAACTATCATGCTATTGCTGGTGCCCTTCAATACCTCACGTTTACCCAGTCCAACATCTCTTATGCCGTGTAACAAGTATGTCTATTTATGCATGCTCCACGTGATGCTCATTACAATTTTATGAAGCGTATCTTACGGTATTTAAGTGGCACCGTTTACTACCTTCTACATCTTGTTCCCACCTACATTAATCATTTATCGGCCTATTCAGATGCTGATTGGGGCGGATGCCTCGATGCCCGAAGCTCTACATCCAAGTACTGTGTGTTTTTGGTCGATAACCTTGTCTTATGGTCTTCCAAACGACAATCGAGTGCGGAAGCTGAACATCTTGGGGTCACTAATATTGTTGCTGAAACCATGTGGCTATGCAATCTTTTATGTGATCTTCACTTTCCATTGAGTAAGGCCACAATTATTTATTGTCATAATGTCTCTGCGGTCTATTTGTCGGAGAATCTTGTTTAACATCAATATACAAAACACGTGGACATTGATATATATTTAGTTCATGATAAAGTTCATCTAGGCCATGTTCAAGTTCTTCATGTTCCGTCTTCATCTCAGTATGCCGACATTTTTACAAAGCGCCCCCCAATCAACTTCATCAAAAGTTTCGCTCCAGTTTGCCTGTCCGGGTGCCTACAGCTCAAACTACGGGGGAATGTTAGCACACATATATCTTCAATATAATTTATAGATATATTTTTATTCATTGTAATCTTTTCCTAGAATATAGGATATATTGTTTGTATCTCTTCCCTATATAGAGGGATTCATGTTTCAAAGAGAGATCATCAAACATTGTAATACCATAAACACTTTTAGTACTTGGGGCTCAACCATTTACTGAAGCGACTTTCTTTAATTCGTTCCTATTATTCAGAATAGGTCAACCTCGATCTAACTTGGATCTAGTCGGTCCAACTGGGAGCTAGGAGGTCCAACTCGGTCTACTCGGAGCTAGGCGGCCCAACTCGGAAAACTCGTATTTTCATTGAATTTCATCAATTTTTTTTATTTTTTATCAATTTTTGTTGGATTTTCATTGTTAATCATGTAGGTACCTTCAAATATGACAATCAAATGATTACTATGTCTATAATATTATAAAATTAGTAAATCAAATTTTGAATTATTATTAAACATGTATCCTTTTTATTTCTATTGCTATTCGCACATTTTGTTATACATATTGGTGAACTTAAGATATTTAATATATGCATAATTTCCTAAGAATAGTTTCTTTATAATTTACTATATCCGAGTACTGCCCGCCTAGAACGAGTGCTCGCAATTCCTCAGTCGACCAACCTAGCAGCGCCTTGTAACTTTTACAAAATTGATAATACTATTGATTATTTTAGACATGACATTATTTTTTTGGTATGTTATGCTTTTATCATTTAGTTACACAAGATACCTTTAGTTCTTATTAAATCTGCCCGCCGCTAACGTGTTGGAGAAAAATACTAGATACACCTATTCCCTAAGTGGACATATTATAAACTGTGAAAATTTTAATTTACTTATATAATAGACTTATGGAAATTAAAAATAATGCTAGTTTAAATATATAATGTTGTTTTGATTGAGGTTTACTTGAAAACTTGTTAGCATGAGCTTTAATAAAAGTTGTACTACAAATAATAATCAGATTTCTTTTTAATGTTTATCAACTAAAATTATGAAGAGGTTAATATTATAAATAAATCAAATCAATAATTCTTAGCCCAACTGGTTAACGTGAGATACCCATGACATTTAAATATAAAAAGATCATGAGTTCAAGTCTCAATCTAAGCAAAAATGCTTGGAGTTGAGCCAAAATATTTTTCCAGTAATAGGTTTTCTCCTGAGAGGGTTGGAGGTGCGGTCTCAGCTGGAAAATAGATAGTTGGGCCTAAAGGGTTGGGTGTATGGTCCCAGATAGAAAACGGATAGGTGGGCTCAATTAAGATAACACCTATTCTTTGAATCAAGGTCGTACATTTTCCATTAAAAGAATATAAATAAATCAATAATCATTTAACTAAATGATATAATTCAATAGAATTAGGAGAGAGACACTATTTTGATAAATATTTTACCAACAATATTGTTTTGGTAAATAAATTTTCTTTTAACACGGGGAAAAACTAAAAAGAAATAGTTTGGAAGTGATAATTATAAATCAATATTAATATTACATATGTACTCTCGAAAAACTAACTAAACCAAAAAAGTAACTAATGTACACAAGGGGATATTACAAAAATTCTTATCATGATCATGTGGTTGAAAAGTTCTAGTTTTACTCCTATTTTCTCAAAAAAGAGCCAAAACTCAGCCAAACCACTACAAGAATAATAGAAAATTAAGTTAATCAAAGTCTAGATTCTTAAAAATTTCAGAAGGACTAAATATTTAAAGTCCTAAAATAATTAATAAACATCATATTGTGCCTCTTTGTCCACTTCCTAGCTTGTTGATTCACTCTCTTACCACATGCATATACACTAATAACACCAGATTATTAGTATAACATATTACAAATTACCAAATTAAAATGCTATATTGAAATATCAATTTACATATTTCACATTAAAGGTTACACTTGTTAGTAGATCTCAGATTAACATATTTAGATTAATGTATTTTGGATGGATAGCGTAGGGAGATTTAAGAAAATACCCAATAAGCAAGATAGATAATAATAATAATAACTACCTGATGAGGCACTAACATATACTCACAATCCACTATATAGATAATATCCTACATCTGATCTAGACATCTCCGAATAGATGTTATATATTTTAGCGTAATTGGATTAACTAGTCGATCAATATGATCATAATATTCATTAAACAAGTCAGGAGGTGCGGAGTACACACTTGTTTGAGTTTATTGTAATCTTATATATTAGTACCATCTTAGTGGTGCCCCTACGCAATGGGGGTTGCAAGGGGCAACGCCCCTGGGAGCGGGGCCCAAGGGGTGGCAGCCCCTGGCGAGGTCCAAGGGGCAGAGCCCATCCATACAAAAATTAATTTTCTCAAGGTTTTACATGTGAAACAGGGGAAAAAGTGAGTGTTTTCAAACATGAAAACTGCCTTCGGTAGTTAATCCCATACATGTAAAAATGCAAATTTGAAATATGATCGATACTTTTTCTCTTTTCTAGTTCAAGAAACTCTCTCATCAATTCATATATTGTTCTTAAATGTCAGTGTTTTATCCAATTGAAAGTTTGGATTGAACGCCAAATAGTTTCAATATGAAAGTGTTATTCATGACTCTCAGATCAACCGTTTATTTGAATCTATTTTTCAAAAAAAAATTGAAACTATTCGTTGTTGAAGATGACGAATGATGATTCTGTGAATGATATGACAAGCAAGTTCTCGAAGTTCGACAAGTTTTAAGGATAGGACTTTCGAAGATGGTAGAAGAAGATGCACTTTCTATTAACTACCCTCAGGTTGTGTACGTTTTGAGTACCCCCCCCCCATGCCGGAATTGATGGAAAATGAGACGCAAGAACAGACAACGAGGAGATGCAAGAGGGAGAACGATGACCACATCTGTCATGGTAACATCTTAAGTGGTATGTCTGATTCCCTATTTGATATCTATCAAAACATTGAATCTGCAAAAGAACTGCAGGATTCCCTTAAATCTAAATATACGGCAGAAGATTCTTCTAGTAAGAAATTTCTGGTTAGTAATTTTATAAATTATAAAATGGTGGATTCAAGACCTATCATAGAATAATACAATGAATTGTTAAGGAATCTGGGACAGCTTATTCAATATAATATGAAGATTGATCAATCCATCTTGGTTTCTAGTATTATTGACAAACTGCCTCCTTCTTGGAAAGATTTCAAACATACTTTGAAACATAAGAAGGAGGAATTGAGTATCGTCCAACTTAGTAGTCACTTTAGAATTGAAGAGTCTCTAAGGGCTCAAGAGAGTGACAAAGTTAAGGATAAAAACATGGTTGGAACTTCATAAGTGAACATGGTGGAAGAAGGTGAATTATCCAAGAATGAAACCAAGTTTAAAGGAAAACGAAAGTTTAAAGGTAACAACAACAACAACAAAGGCCCCAACAAGAAGCCAAAGTTACCATGTTGTAAGTGTGGCAAACCTGGTCATTTCAAGAAGGATTGTCGAGTTGGTAAAGGCATGAATGATGCTAGTCCAAGTGGAACTAAGGATCCAGGAAAACAACAAGGTCAGATTTTAGTTCCAAAATAAATTCGGGTGAGAATTATGTATCATTAACTTCTAAAGCATTTTATGTGTAGGATAATGATGTTGCTTGGAGGGTTGATTCGGGAGTAACTAGTCATATATGTAAAGATTTTCATTGCCTTAAGGACTTTCAACCAATTAAAGATGGATCATTACTAAAGATGGGCAATATTGCAACTGAACCAATCAAGGGACTAGGAAATATGAAACTTGTGTTTACTTATGGAAAATGTTTATTATTAAATAAAGTATTGTATGTACTTGGGATTCAAAAAAAATTGTTGACTAGTATTGTCTTAAATAATTATGGTTACAAATAACTCTAGTAAAGTGATAAGAATATCTTGTCAAAACATGGTGCTTTTGTTGGATTTGCTTATCTGTGTTATGGTATGTGTATGTTAAATTTGGATATTTCTTCTGGTAATGATTCTGTTTGTATGGCTTCAACTAGTTCTAGTAATAATATGAACAAAATAGAATTATGGCATGCTAGACTAGGACATGTTCATTATAAAAGTTTTAAATACATGTCTACAATGAGTCTAATCCTTGATTTTGACATGTATATGAAAAATGCAACACATGTATGTTGACTAAGATAACTAGACAACCTTTTAAAGATGTTAATTGACCGGGTCTGAGATGTGAATCAGAGTTGATGTGACTCAACTAGATAGAATATGATGATTGAGTCAATGATTATGTAGCGGAAATACAGAATCAAAGAACATTTAATGCTGAAAATACTAATAAATGCTTTGTATATTCATATCGGTAAACAAGATACAAAGTATGCTAGGGTTTGCAGCACAAAACAGAAGCTTACAATCAACTGTCATCACTTTACATTTAGTGTATATTATTCTATTTATATGCAGATACAATGCCTGTACAAAATGACTAAACTACCCTGACAACTATACATCAAAATACTAGTCTAAATACAAAATAATGATCTGCATTTGTAATGAACATATGCGTTAGTTAATGCGGATGTGTTAATCTTCATCAGCATTTCTTGAGTTCTGCATCAGCATTAAGTATGTCATCCGCATTGACTAATGCTGATGACCAAAAAGTTGGTCATATTTGGTTCTGCTTATCCGCATTACTAAATATGGATGAACAAATACTTGGTCGTATATGTTCTTGCTCATTTGTATTGACTAATGCGGACAACCAACACTTGGTCTTTTTCTTCTATTGTCTTCACCCGCATTACATCTTGGATTTGTACAAATTATACCAACCAGAACAACCTTCAACCACCTCTTGAATTGGCTTGTATGATCCTTTCAGGGTCCAACAATACTCCCCCTAAGGATTATACAGCCTATTCACTTTAAGGGTTTGAGGCTGGTGGAGGTTGTGAAGATTCTGGAGGTTCTTCTAGTGCAGGTGCTTGCTTCTCAGGAGCTTGGACTGTTGATGGAGCTAGTGCTGGTTCAAGCTTAGAAGATTGTTGTGGTTCGGCTAATGAAGGATCCAGTATTTCTTTGATCATATTAGAGAAGTCTTTGGCATCATTCATCTTGTCTCAGCTAAGAACATGGATCTTTATTTGACTCATGGTGTGAATTGCCTCAATAGGCATCTGTCTAAGAGATATGGGTTCCCACACAGATAAAGTGGACAGCTCATCTCTATGAATCAGCAATGAATCATCAGTATCTACTTCCAGCTTAACAATGATTCCCAGCTGAAGAATAAGTCTTTTTTTTCTTTGTTCTTTCTTTTTCTTGATTCTGTCATAGGCTATCTTCAGTATCTTGATGCATTTCAAAAAGAAATACATATCAACTTCTCCCAGCTTGTTTTCTATTTCTCTAAAGTGTCTTGTGAATATATAATGGATATTGGATTCATCAAGCAGTCTTACCTCATATCCACTAAATAGCTTGATATCAGAACCTTCTTTTCCTCCTTATTTTCTTTCAATTACCAACTTATATGTCTTCTCATCATAGAATACATTGGTGATTAGTTTGGACTTGTGGGTTCCAGCAACCATCTTTCTTTTTAGAGATTCATTTGGTTTTACATTCAATTCTAGAAATACCAACTCTTCAGTTCCTTTCTTCTTCTTCTTTTCCACAGGATTATTGAAAGATTTGTCTTTTCTTTTGCATATTGCCTTCAAAGAATTGAAGTTGTTTCTTTTCTTAAACATCTTTAAAATATCTTCAAACTCATATCCTCTGTACATAGCATTATGATTGATTAATTACAACTCAGCTAATTCTTTCGGATCATGTATCTGTAGGGAGTTCACTAGAGCAGTATACTCGATGAAGAATTGAACTAGCCCTGAGATCCTTTTCACCATAAACATATTCCAATCACTGTCATACTTCCAGGCAATTATCTTCACATCCATCTTGCCTTCTGGAGCAGACACACCCCTAGTCATTTCTGAAGTGGTTAACCCTTCACTTAACTCTAATTGAGAAGGTTCAATAAACCATTCAGGGTTTTTGTAAAGCATGGGTGCTAAGACATCATGATCTTTGGTAGTGAGTTGGATATCTTGAGCTGAAATTCTTGTTCTCAACTTCCTCCCTACAACCTCTTCTTTTATAGTCTTCAGTCTTTCTTTGTTTTCCTTGACTATTTTGAGGATTGTAGCCCGTAGGGAATTTTTCTTCATGTTATCCAGCTTTCTTTTGGTGAATCCTTGATCAGATAGGTAGTCCTTCATTTTCCTATCTGTCATGCTGTAGGGATCAGGATATTATGATTGAGACACTTGGGTCTTTTGAGGTTGTGTTGGAGTGAAATGGATTGGGGATCTGACTGTTTCATCATGCTTTTTTAGCTTTGTTTCTTTCTCATTTCTCTTCTTTTCATACTCAATCACAAAGGTAGGATCTAGAAGTTTATGCATTTTGTTCACTTCCTCTACAATCCCTCATAGGTCATTCCAAACATTTCATCAGCATCTTAACCATGATTAATCAAGAACATGGCTTTAAACATCAGATCATCGGTTTGTGCCTTCTCAACCATCTCCTCAACAGATGACTCCACCTTTGTGGGACTGTCCCTGATCAAAGGGTCATCAAGGATGCTTTCATCATATCCATTTTCTATCTCTCCTTCTTCCAGGGCAATCACCTCAAGTTCATTTTTCAATTGTTTCTCAACCTTCTCATGCTCCTCTAGAAACTGAGCAATAGCAGTAAGGCTTCTTGGATCATCCTTTTGTCTTTTGTGAGCTGGTTCCTCTTCTACCATTGGCAGTTTGCCTTTGGCCTTCTCAGATAAATACTTTCTCTTCCTGGAGTATGTATGTAAACATGGACCAGAAGAAGAGGGTATAGAGGCTTTGGATTCCTTTTCTTTCCTTTCTCTTTCAAGTTTTTCAGTTTCTTCCCTTTTTTTTCAGCACATTCTTTTTCTTTAAGTTCTTCACATAGCTTCATGACAAGTTTCTTTAGTTCATCAGTCAAGGTGACTACAGGAAAAAGCTATAGGCTTAATTCTTCTTCTAATGGCACAGGGTTTAGGGGGAATTACAACTATTGGGTCAACTAGAGCTCTATGTTCTCTGATAAAATCCCAAAAGTCTTCACCAATAATAAACTCTTTAGAAGAATACATGTCTAAGTCTTCAATAAACTTTTTCATCTTAGATCCCTCATCAATTCTTTCTTCAGAAGATGGATCAGAATAGACAACCATAGCTAATTTTTCATCTTTCTCCCTAACCTCACTTTGATGTGATTGCTAAACAGTTTCTGTCATCTTTTGTCTCTTTGAAGATGTAGAGCCATCATTATCATCACTGCTCTAACCAGAGACATCTTTATCTTCTTTTGATTCTTATTCTTTTTCAGTCTCATCATCTTTGTCTTTATCATTCTCATCATCTCCCTTCTCATCCTTTTCTTTTGCCAATTCTTCTTTTATCTTAATCAACATCTCAAGTTCAGACACTCTCTTTGTTAAAGCTTCAATCTACTATGGAGATCAGAGATCATATCAGTTTGGACATCAATAAGATCCTCTTGTTCTTCCATGGCAAGAGTTTGGATCTTTGCAGCATCCAAGTGTCCACTGATTTCTTGTTTGGCTTGTCTAAGGCTGCTTTAAGTCTATCAATCTCTTTATCCTTTTCTTCTTTATCAGATTGATATTTGGCTTTTAGTTCTTTTAATTCTTTCTCCTTTTCATCAAGTTCAAGGAGTCTATCTCTTCTGATGCCAGATCTTCTATCCAAAAGTTTCTCCATTCTTGCTACTTTTAGTAATAGCTTAGAGATCATTTCATCCTTAGCATCAGGTCGGTTGATTTTAGATTCTGTAAAGCTTTCTGAAGGAACTCCCTTTGAGTGTACTTGTCTCATAGGCATTTAAAAACCTGAATGAGGATCCTTCTCATCTGAAGATGATTCAGACTTATCTGATGAACAGGTAGATTCACCAGATTCAACAGATGCAGCAGCAACTTTTGGTGTAGAATAGACAGGAGATACATGAGGAGATTGAACATGAGATATTCTGAAAGGTGATGGAATATCAACATCTTGAGTTCAAGGCACAGTGTAAAGATCACCACCTACATCAACTTGTGGTGACACTTGCCTCAGTTCTTCTTCTGCTGATTCAGCATGCTCTTCAATAGTTTGTTGATCGTGAACAGCTGTATGTTCCTCTATAATCTGATGCTCATCAGCAGGAACATTATCATGAGCTTGTTCCTCAACATCAGGAACAACTTCTTTAGCTTCTTCTTCATGAACTTCTTCTGGATT
Source organism: Flaveria sonorensis (assembly GCA_025506505.1). Classification (NCBI taxonomy): domain Eukaryota; kingdom Viridiplantae; phylum Streptophyta; class Magnoliopsida; order Asterales; family Asteraceae; genus Flaveria; species Flaveria sonorensis. Next base: position 16,723,235 of record CM046440.1, on the reverse strand, counting down.
GATCTGTTGCAGCATCCATGGAAGTAAAGGAAAGAAAGTTCCACTATAAAAGTTCCTTGGATCTCTCTTCTTGATGTACTTGTATGATTTGGCATTATAGTGAGGAATGTCCATCACAGGGCCTTTTGGTACAAGATCAGGAAATGCTTTATTGATGAAGCATTAAATTAATCTAGGATACATCAGGAACATATGCCTCTTCCTTCCTGAATGTTTAACAACAGGCCATTGAACACATAGGCAGACATGTTGAAATGTCTGTTAGTGCACAAGGCACAAATGGCTGATAATGTACAAATGGGGATGTCATTCCAACCAGTCTTCCTTTTTGACAGGCAATGTTGGAATAGATGAATCAGGAATCTCCATTGTAAGTCAACTAATCCTTTTACAATCTGTTTTCCTTTAAATCCACCTTCATAACCAATGTTGGCAAAGAAGGTCAGAATGTCATCTTCTTCTAGTTCTTGGGGAGAGTTGGCATCATCCCCAAACTGTAGACACTATCTCACAATTTGTTTAGAGATAACTAGAGTGTGATCATCATTGATCCTTCCTGATATGGTCCTCACACCATCTACTTCATTCACTTCAGTTGTTCCCCAGAAAGATCTGATGAAGTTCTCATAGATGATGGGTCTAACAGTGATTGCATGTGTTATTCTTGTAGTTGAGATGAATCTGATCATGTCTCTCAATCCCTCAAATTCTAGCACATCTGGATCAAGATATCCACTAACATTGTGGAGTTTGCTCAAGGTTAGGTTTGCCATAGATTCTGTAATAGAGACGCATATGTTAGTAATGTACTAGCAAATATCAGATTGTGCAAGTAAGAACAGGTTTTACTTTCTTAGTTTGACTTTCTCAGGTAAAAATTCAGAGTTCAAGGTCACTATTGCATATTTATTTGACCTATCATTGATTTTATGTTATTTAACCATTTGTTATGTTTGTATATGATGATCTTTGATTACGTTCATTGTTTTAATCATCTTATTTAACACTGAAACATTGGATTTGATTTCAACCTTTTTAAGTCTTGGTTTCCCCTGTTCATCTTGGTTAACCTAGGGTTTCTGAATCGATTTACTTGTTGTAAGCATCGAAATCAATTTCGTTGAACTCGAAAATGTCTTTGAAATCCATTGTGCATGGTTAATTTTGATTGTTCTAAACCTAGGGTTCTATGTTCATTACAGGTTCGGTATTCAAAGTTCACAAATCCACCGAGAATCACCTTGTTTCGATACTACTTGTGCTAAGAATCAAAATACAGATGAAATGAGGCTGAATGAACAACCTACACACAAGGTTTATGATGATCTGAATGTTTGATGATGAACAGCTGAACGACGCTCGTCTCACTTTGGTTCACTCAAATTTGAAAAGTATTAAATGACATTGATTGATGTGTTTAAATAGTCATTTTAATGAATTTGTCAAATTTTGCAAGTGAAGGGAGAACTGCGGAAGTTTTAATTTTTGTAATGTAGCAAAATGCGGATGCTTGGACTTATACGCATTTGAGTATTGAGACAAATGCGGAAGCATAAATCTTTCAGCATTTACACTATACTAAATGCGGAAGAACGTTTGGACTTGTCCACATTTACATCAGAACTTGCTGCAGCAAATGTGGATGAACAATTTAGCTGTCCGCATAAACTGTACCAAATGCAGATGAACAATTCAGTTGTCTGCCTAAACTGTAACAAATGCGGATGAACAATTTATTTGTCCGCGTTTCATAAACTTCTATCCGCATTAGCTGAGATTCAAGCACAAAATGACAGAAGAGTGAATGCACATGTTTTAATGATTTATTTTGATACAAATTCACAACAAAGTTACCCTCATTGATCATGTCCTCCGTACTAAGTAATTTCGGATGAACAGAAACTTATTCGCATTGACAAATGCGGAGGAACAAATTTTGTCCGCATAAGTTTTCTGCCATGATACTTTGTTGTACGCATTTGTTTGGAAACAAATGCGGATGACTTACTTATCCGTATTAGTTTCACTTTGGTTTTTCTTGTACCAAACTATTACCCGCATTGGTTAAATGCTTGGGTTACCTTCACCCACATTAACCAATACTCTTACCCGCATTAATTTTGAACTTTGTCAAAAATTAATGTTTTTGCTGTGGATGGTTTAGACTGATTTTTGTACTGATGCTTTGACTTGTATGAAGATTTGTCTGTTGCTTTGAATTTTATGATGTTTTGACTGTTGCATGGATTGTTAATTCTTGCTTGGTTTGAATTACGCACCCGGTGTGAAACAAATCTCCCAGATTTGACTGATCTTGGACTTTTGTGCTTCCAAAAATCTGCATATGCTGAGATACTATAGTATAACTTCCACACCATAACAGCCAATTTTCTAATTTTATATTTTTCAAGAAAAGCAACAACTGCACAAAGTAATTAAAATATTTTAGAGATTTTGCAATTTTTTCATGTATTTGTGAGTATTTTCATTAAATTATAATTACTCCCCCTTAAGTTTATATCCATATGGGATAAAATTTTAAACATTTTAAAATTTTGAAAAGAAAATATTTTTGTAATTTTTGATTTTCTTATCTGTACATGAAGAAGAAGTATACCTTACATGGGATCATATCAATCGTACCTTTCATAAGAGCACTCATTTGTTAGTAAAATAGACATAATCATGAAGATATTGATTGTAGGTATGTTTGTCCTCTTAAACTCATGCTTGGTTAGTATTTTAATGCTTGTGAGCTTTATAATGTTTTGAGTGGATTAAATATTCAATATGTACCTCACACTCAATTGCATAGCAAGATCAACCACCCGCATGAAATTCATGGTAGAACTTTTTCACAACTTACATTACCGGGTCATTTAAATTATGAAATCTCATTTGGTTTTGGGAAAGGGGGATCCTCATTAGGATTCTTTTACTTTGATCCTTATAATTATTTGATCCATATTGGGATTATTTTTGTACTTCACATTGGAAGGTGATCCTCTTTGGGATTCTTTTAATTTTATTGATTCATCCAATTTGGATGTGTTCCACATTAGGAATCTTTTAGATCATGACATCAGCACTTTGTGCCTGTTTCTCCAGGTCTTTACATAGCAAAACAGAGGAGAAACTGATGTGGGTGAATGAGATGCATAAGGCATCATTACTTGGTGTGTTTAGGTTACTACACACACACACTTGGATAAGCTAATGCTTACTTACACATGAGATGATGGCTTCATAGTTGAATATGATCTTTAGTTCATCATAGCATGTATCTTCTTTTCCAAGATGAGCCTACCCGCATATTAGATAAGTCATGTTAGTCTTCCAAGATTTTGAAATAAGCATAGTGAATAATATAACGACTATAATTATATCATTTCCCTTTTGGAGTATATATCAAATACTTCAACAAAAATAACTTCTTTTTGTATTTATGTAATATTTGAATGTTTTTGCAAATTTTGATTTTTACTCAAGGTTAATCATGCCAATTGATTGAACTAAGAATTCAAACAGACTAGGGTCAAATGCCGTAGTGAACAAATCATCTAATTGATAGTCCATGTGAACTTGTATCAACTTGATTAACCCTTTTTCAGCACAGTCTCTTAAAAAGTGATATCTAATTTCAATGTGTTTGGTTTTTGAGTACCCAAATGGATTGTTTGTTATGAACATGGCAGTTGTGTTGTCAATGTGAATTGGTGTGTACAAGAAGTTATAACCATAATCAAGCATCTGGTTTTGAATCTCAAGAACTTGAGAGCAACAAGCTGATGTTGCTATGTACTCAGTTTTAGCTGTGGAAATAGACATGTTTGTTTGCTTCTTGCACTGCCAGGAGACCAGTCTGGGACCAAGAAATTGACAACCTCAAGAAGTGGACTTCCGATTGAAGTTGCATCCCCCGTAGTCACTGTCTGTGTAGGCAAAGAGATTGAAATATCCCTTCTTTAGGTACCATAATCCAAGTGCAGCTTGCCCTTGAAATATATGAATATCCTCTTTATAGCATTTACTTGAGATTCCTTAGGATCTGCTTAATATCTATCACAAACACATACACCAAACATTATGTCAGGTTTGCTTGTTGTTAGATACATGAGTGACCCTATCATTGATCATAGTGAGTCTGATCCACTAATTTGCAATCTGAGTCTGGACCAATCTTCATTTTTGTATCCACAGGAGTTCTGATAGACTGACAATTTGCAAAATGAAATTTCTTCATCATGGATTCCATGTATTTTGATTGATTGGTGAAGATTCCATCTGTTGTCTTCTATAGTGAGTCTGATCCACTGGTTTCAGAATATAGCAACGGATGTCTGTGAAATGAGTGGAATATTTATTGTCACAGACCTGAGACACGCTAGGGAGATTGAAATTTAGTTGCTCGCAGTAGTTCACTTTGTCAAAGCTCAGCAGTCCATTTGTTACAGACCCTTCCCCAGTAATTCTGCCACCTTGTGAGTTTCCACCAAATGCTACAGTAGTTCCTTGTATATGTTGGTCTTTCTGATAGATATAACAGTGTAATTGAAGTATAAACAAGGGTTTCCCACTGATTTAACACCACAAGAACAATAAAATAATGAACTAATTGAGAATCAAAGCAACAATCATCAAACAATGGCTCAAATATAATAATAAATGAATTTTCAGCCAAAACATACAGTTGCAACAAAGATATTTTCGTATTAGGGTTTTGCCAAAACTTCCTTACAAAGATAAAACATTACAATATATAAGCTAGGCTAAATTCGCTGACAGTTTCGCTGGCTAGCAAAACTGTCTGACCATCAACTAGATTCACCCAGTAGCGAACTACAGTTTCGCAGGATGACCTAGGACAGCTGACTCCTGGTGAAACTATAGTTTCGCCCGTAGTTTCACTGGGTCATCAAAAACTATAAGAATGCAAACTACAAGGAAATGAACTAACATTTAACCTATTACATACATATCAAAATACTCCTATCAATAATGGTGAGTCCAACCTATACTGGATCATCAGTTCTCCCCTTAGGTTGGACCTCACTCTTGATCTTCTTGTTCATCTCTCGCTTCCTCCGCAGCTTTATCTGATGTCTCTTGATTAGCTCCTGCTGTACTTTCTTCTTCTACCCTTGCACTGGCCTTTTCAAATTTTCTTGTAAGCTCCTGCACATCCATCCTTAATTCGTCAGCTTGTAATACTTTCTTAGCAAGCTCCCTGACCTCAGCCCTCACACCTCGAGCCTTGTTAGCCACATTCATGAAGAGACTGGCTTCAGTTCTTGTTTTAGCTCTGGCTCCGGATTTTATATGATTCTCGCAAAGCACCGCTAAATCTTCATCACAGAATGAAAACACTTCCATAGGATCAAACAACTTAATCTCTTCACCACCTTTCAATCTAATAACAGCTTCCCCTGTAATATTGTCATAGAACCACTTTTCAAAATTTTGAAGTCTTGGGGGAAGTGGATTGGGCACTTTCACTCTGTTAACTATTTTGGCCGGATTCAGCTTTAAGACAATCCTCCCTTTTCCAGTAGCCCAATCCAGATCTTTCTTTGATCTCCTTCTTTTTGTTTTCATGTATCCAAAAGCTTCAAAATTATCATCCATTCCCATCTTTATCTCCTTCTCCAAAAGCATTGCTCTCTCACTTAAATGTGCCTCCAGTAGGGGAATTTCTGACAATCTCCTTAAATCCCATCTAGGCAAGGTCTTGAAGGCCTTCCTTTTGTGCATGTAAGAAATATCTCCTCCTCTTCTTTTGATCATAAACATTTTTAGTTCATGATTGTACTTCCAACTTCTATCCTTTTATCTAATTTCTTTCTACTTGTCCCACTTATGTTTTGGAACAGTGGAGTTAGTTGTTCTTTTTCTTTTTCTTTGACAAACCAATCTTCCTTACTCAGCTCCATAACATCTCCTTCATCAGAACCCTTTTGAGCCACATATGTCATTAGGTGCTCATCTATTTCATAGAACTCAGGTTCAGAATCATAATCAACTAACTGTTCCTCAAACTCCTTTTCTTCATCAATGAGATTCATCTCAGCTCCTTTCTTGCTTCCTTCAACAGTTTCTTCTTTAAATACTTCAGCACCAGTTAAATCAGTGTTTATGTCCAGCCCCAGATCTATGGACTGACTCTACAACCCCATGCTCATCTCTTACAGCACCTTCCATATTACTTCTCTTCTCAACTCCAACATTACTACCACCATCACCACTGCCAACATCAGCATCACCTGCATCAGCTCTAGCTCTACTTGATTCTCCACCAATCCCCACCAAACTTCCTACTTTCAAAAACGAATACTTAGATGTATCTGTAAGATCATCTATTTCTGCTTGAGATAACTGGTTGGGCAGGCTAGCTTTAGCTTTTAGCTCATTTACTTCCTTGAGTTGTCTTTTTATCTGTAAGATCATCATTTTCTTCATACTTTCCAGTTCTTTATCTTTCTCCTTTTCTCTTAGTTCTTGATTCACCAGCTTTGTTTTTATCATACCTAATTCACTGGCCAAAGATGCATTCAGATTTTGAATAACATCTTGATCCAATTCCAATCTGGTATCCCTTCTTTCTTCAAAAACTGGCTGCTTATGCTTAGATCTCCTTTCAGTAACGTGAGCTGGTTCTCCTTTATCAGATTTCTTTTTAGTTCTCCTCTCCCTTTGAAATCTTAGCTCCTCCTCAACCTCATCAATTTCAGCTTCTAAGTCATATTCCTTCTCCTTTGCGTATCTTTTTCGCTTCTTTATAGCCTCTTCTTGCTTCTCCCTATTCTCTTTAGCATTCTTATTTTCACTTTCAATCAACCTTTTTATGTAACTCCATCTTTCAGCAGAGTACATATTCTCCAAAAGATATGTTATCTTTCCGCTGAAGTCATGTCTCACAGCTGAGCAATCTGCATATATCCTATTGTTCATTTGCACTAGCCTTTTAATTTCTCCATGTCTGGGCAGATCTGGCTTCAAATCATTAATGAGCATCTGTACAAACCTAGGATATAGGAGCCACTTATCCTTTTTCAATGCCATAATATTCTCAGTCATGCAATCAAAAATCAACTTTGCAATATTGGCTTTTTGTCCCTGACAAAATACAATCATAGCCTTTGCCCAATGCTAGCTTAAACCATCTGACCCTCCTTCCCTATGATCTAAGCACATAATAAATACGTGGGCGATGTATCTCCATTCCTTAGATAAGAAAGACTTCTTGATCTTTTTCTTTGAGCCAAAAGAAGGTCCTTCATACCTAATGTGTCTAAATGCATTAAGTACCTCCTCACCACAATCTTCTTCTAGCCTTAATACCCTTACTATAGTCTCAACAGTAATAACAAGGTCATGCTCAAGAACTCTAGCGGTAATCCGATGTGGATTAGTCCCCAGCTCATACTCTGCCGTTCTCCAAAAGTCTCTTATGTGAAGATCATAGATCATGGGCATATGAGAAATAGCATAACTGATTGGGGATTGCTTCAACCATTTAATGCAATCTCTGAATCCAATGGTCTTAGGATTACTATCATCCAATAGTGCAACAATGTTTGTCTTCTCATCGAACTTCAAATTAGCCATCTTTACTAAAAATTAAACAAAAGTAAGTTAGTTAAAACATAAAAAATAATAAATGAAATAAACTAAATTTAAGAAAATTCAGAAAATTCAACAGCAAAACTGTAGTTTAGCTGACAAGCGAAGCTGTAGATTCGCTATAGGCACAAAACTATAGTTTTGCTGTGGTTTGAACTTTAGTTTCATCCAAGTAAAAGTATAGATTCGCTGTGACACATGCACAAACTCATGTGTCTAAGCGATTTTATAGTTTCGTTGAGAACGAAATTATGGTTCTTACAACAGCGAAGTTATAAGTTCGCTGAAACTCTGACAAAATTGTATGCCTGAGCAAATCTGTAGTTTCGCTGAAACTGTCCTGGCTAAACTTTCAAGTACACGAGGTCAGCATAACGTGATAGTTTCGCTCGGGACTTTAAACTTTCGTTCAGATTCGCTGGGTGATTGCGAAGTTTTGCTGAACGAATCTGCGAACCTCCCGACCCAGCGAATCAACCTTAAACTATTGTCAAGTGAATAAAACCTTAACCAATGCTTAAGAACATGTTCAAAACACCCACCTAATCACTTAGAACCAAACAATCGCTTCGAAAATCAATTTTTTTAAAGAATGTGGGAATGAAACTCAGAGAAACTAGGTTTTAACTTCGCTATTGAAAATGTGAAACGAATTTCACACTGTACAATATATAGGTCTCAGTTTCGCTGGCAGTGAAACTATAGTTTTGCTCGGCACACAAAAGAAAGTCATGAATCCCAGTCAACAGCAACTTTGCCAACGAATCTATAGATTCGCTTAGCGAAACAGCCAGCGAAACTTAGTTTCGCTGGAACTTAACACTTAGTAAATTTTTGAAAAATTAATTCTTATATTTACAAAAACTTTCATGAAAAACATTGTTCACCCAATAATATCAACACGAACAAAATAAAGAATAACAGAAGATAAAAATAAAATAAAATAAAGTTCAAGGTAAAAGAAAAAATCAAGAATAGAAGGATATAGGCACTTCTTTTTCAGAAAGTTGATCCAGAGAGTCAAAGATTGGCGGGATTGCTAATATGTTTGTCCTTTTAAGCCCATGCTTTATTCTTTTCAATGTGTAATATGCAGCTGTCTTTATCATGTTTTGGTTTAATTTCAGAGACTCTGATGATTTGGTTCCCACAGACATTCGGCAAAGTACTTATCCTGTCCTCATGGTTTATTGAGCAATATAATTAACTCTGCTTGAGTTTCTTTTGAGTTTTCAACAATGATTCTTAATTTAAGAATCACTGTGCTTTTATTTGGGAATAGATGATGAGAGCTCCAGGTCTATACTTACGTATAACAGAGGAGATGACCATCTTAACTTGCTGATGAGAGCTTCAGGTCTATACTTACGTATAACAGAGAAGATCATCAGAACGTGCTGATGAGAGCACCAGGTCTATACTCACGTATAACAGAGGAGATCATCACTCCAGGTCAATGTTCACACATAGCATAGGAGAGGAGATAAGCACGAGATATGTCTCTGAAGAGCTAACGAGAAGCATCAATTCAGAGACAAGGTGATGGGGAGATATTGAAACAATCAAAGCAGAGATTTGAAACTCTTAACCTATTTTTGACAAGTCTTGTAACTTTGTGTAGGCTAAAATATCAGAAGGATAATCCTTATCACCGAGTTATTAAACTTTAATTAAGCTACACGATTACTGTTTACTTCGTTTTCAGGCGGAGCCTACCATGCATATCCCAACACAAGGTTGTTGACCTCCTTCAAACTTCTTTTTCTTGAAGTTCCTGTAAAGACAAAATTGAAAAACCTAAGAATTTAATCTTTATTCTCCCCCCAAATTTCTATTTTAGCTGCCATGCAATAGAAATTTCTATTATTTTTATAATTTTTTTGATATAAATTTTGTAAAAGATCAAAGATGTGAAGACATACAGGACTCAGAAGTTTATCAGTAAAAGTTTATACATATATAAAAAATAGAAAAGAAACAAAACGGGGTTATTTATAGATATTTACACACTTTGTTAGGAAAAGAAGTTTTAAAATGATATTAAAACCAACATGGAGATCAATTCATAAAAACGAGGTTCATCAAATGTTTTTGTGAAAAGATCTGCTCTTTGATTTTTTTGTGTCAATTGGAATACTATCTATAAAACCCTTTTCTTATGCTTCTAGTATGGCATGAATTCTTGTTTCAATGTGCTTGGTGCGAGTATGATAAATTGGATTTTTGGCAATTCCAATAGCAGCTTCATTATCACAAAAGAGTGGTGTATGTAGAAAATTGATTCCATAATCCATCATCTGATGTTGTATCCAAAGCACTTGGCAACAGCAACTGGATGCATCAACATATCCTCCCTTCTTGTCTCCAGCAAAAGCGACATATCCTCCATTTATTATACGATAATTTATGAGTAGGTCCTTCAGCCCGGTCAAATGCCTTGAACATCCACTATCAATGTACCAGAAGCTATTGATAGCTCTTCTAGAATGTTCATGGCATATAAACAAAATTGTTAAGATTTGGAAATTGGGACCCAAGTCTTGACTGACTTAGGTCTCGGAACAGAAGATTTTTTACAGAAAAAATTATTTACAAAATGATTTAATCTACTTCCTAAGGACCTACTATTTACATTTCTATTAACAAACGCAGTGCAGGTTTTAATAACATGATCATCCTTCCCACATCTAAAACACCGGGACTTTAAACCTTTCTTATTACATTTTGAAACAGACGCTTGATCAGTTAATATTTATTCCTCACATTCAGACATGTGTGAATCAGAATTGCTACAAGAGTCATATGATTCTTTTAATATTTCTTTTGTGACCTTAATTTTAGCAGATTCTGATTCATTTACATTAATGTTTCTAACATTTGAGAAAGTTGTCTCTGTTTCTTTAGGTTTAGAGATCCGAATTGGTGTAAAAGATGGAATAGGATGAGAAAGAAACTTTTCAAAACAAATTGAGTAAGTATGTCTATCTGAAGCTTTGCTTGAACAACCATCATTTCTATTAACACGAGCATTTAAAACATCATGATTTGATTTATAGATATCTGAAGATGAACAAGCTAGGCTAGAACTAGAACTACACATACTACTGTATGTAATAGACGTTTGGGAAACAAATCTACTTAAACTATTGTCTATTGAAGACTTTTTGGAATCTAAAATGTTAAGACTAGAACTGCCCAGACCACTACTTGCACCATAATCATATTCCTTCCGAATCTCCTTATGATTCACTCTTTCTAAACCTGCATACAAACTGTTAGTATCTTTTTGAATTAATTCATTAGTTGGATAAGGTATAGGCATAGGAGAATAACAATAAGTGCTTGGAGGAGGATAACCATGAGTGGTTTCTTCGCTTCCTAAACCAATCTTCATTCTAGCCCCCCTTTGTTTCTTACAAAGCTCCTCATGTTTCATCCAAGAAATTGTCCACTTTTCAAGTTTAGTTTTTAATTTCCTTGTTTCAAATTCAGCAAGTGCTACAAGTTCAGTTAAAGCATTTATTTCAATGTTTCTTTCCAAAAGATTTCTTTTTAAATGCTCATTCTCTTTTAAAGCTTCATTTAACTTGACAAAATATTTAGACTCATTTATTTTAAGTTCCTTATTTATTTGTTTCAATTGTTTTTCATTTTCTAATAATAGTCTAATAAACAAATTTTGCATGGAGGAGAACACATGTCTTGAATTACCTCATAAGGAAGACCCATAACTACCTTTTCATCAGCCAGGGCCTTTTCACACGGGCAGACTAGAGTGTTCTTCTTGCATTCTTGTTCCTCAACTACTTTCTTCCTAATCTCCTCAGCCTCACCTTCCTCCTTCTTTTCTTCTTTAAAGACGTCCTGCTTCACTCCACTTACTTCACAAACTGTCACTTTCTCTTCAACATTCTCATAATCACCTTTTTCTTCTTTAACTTTACCAGTCTTCACCTCTTCAGCTTGAACCCAATAGCTTCTTCTTGAATCTCACTCTTGAATTCATTGAAAGGATCAAAGTCCTCAACAGAATCCACATCACTATTTACTAACTCAGCCACTAGTGCATGATTGATTTCTTCTTCAGTTTCCTTAGTCTCAGCACTCCAATCAAAGTTTGAAATGAGTGTTGTTTCCTTCTTTGACTTAGCTTCTTCCTTGTCAGTGATTGGAATAACTTTAGAAGGTCCAGAAGTTCCTAGTTCAGTAATGATACGAGATGGACATTCTCTTTTAAAGTGCCCCAGCTGTTTGCAATTGAAGCATCTCAATTTTGACTTATCAAATCCAAGCTTATAATTCTAATTTTGATTTCCAAAGCTTCTCCTACCAGTTCGTTCCATGAATCTTCTTGCACGTAGTGTGAGCATGCCCATTTGCCATTGGATATCTGTTTCCTCTAAATCATCTGGATCAACTTGATACATGTCCTTAACAGTCATTCCTTTTCCCTTCAGCTCCCCAGCATCCAGAGCCTCATAGTTGTGTACACACATTCCATATATTTCCATAGTATCTGATGGAATTTAAGCAATGACGGATGGCTTTTAGCTTGAACCAAAACTTGTAGATCTACCACTGGACTTGTTTGATACACCATATCCTGTAGAGCCACCATAAGCTGAACCATACATAGGCGAGTTTGCAGCGGATGACATTAATGCAGCATTTTATGGATATGCAGTGGCTGGCATCATGCATTGATTGTATTCTCTCCTTTTCAAATCCAAATCAAAAGATTTCAATTTTTTGATTACATCCATAAGTTTGTAATCTACAAAGTTTCTTTCCTGCTTCAACATTCTAACTTGCAAACTCCATTACGGTGGGAGAGAGTCCAAAAGCTTAGTAACTTGTTCATGGTTACCCAGATGTTCATCATACTTCTTTAAAGTGCTTGAGATAGACAAAAAACGATTTCTAATATCAGTAAGACTTTCATTTTTGTGTCCTACGAATGAATTAAACTCCTTCTCAGCTTGGGCTTTCCTGTCCTTCTCCAAATCCTCATTACCATCATAAAATTCACACAGAGAATCATATAAGGATTTTACTTTCTTATGTTTAGTGAAGTGGTTGTAGATGTCTTGAGATAAACATAAAGTTAAAGCTCCAAAAGCTTTCTAATCACGATCGATTAGCTTGAGGTCTCTTTCAGTAAAGGTAGATGGATTAGTGTTTGGTGAGGTAACTTGACCAACAGTGACAGTTGGAGTGTGTGGACCATTTACTATTGATTCCCATTGATTATGATTAGTGTAGTATAAGATGGCTTTTAAACATCGTTTCCAGTCCTCAAAATTATCATCGTTTAAGAGCATCGGTGGCCTATTGGGAGCAACACTCTCCAAGTCAGAAATGGTGATATTGGTGGATGTCATTCTCTAAACAGTATTAGTTTCGCTGAGAAATATAGATTCGCCAGTAAATTCGCTGATAACTTCACTAACAAATTCGCTGGTTAATTCGCCGGCAAGCTAAACAGCAGTTTCTCCTGACTTAGGTGCTCCGAACTTTTAGTTTCGGCGATAGTTTCGCTGAGACTAGTAGAACTTTCGTTCTAAGGTAATTTCGACAGTACTTTCGCTTGTTATGACAGTCAAGGAAGATGAACTTTCGTTCAAGAGAGCTAATTTCGATGGAACAAAGAAATCAGAATCAAGAAACCACGAATACTATAGTTTCATTGAAACAAGTAACAGTTTCACTGGATGATAATTAAATTCGCCCAACGAATCTGAAAACCTTTTTCAGTACAAAATCAATCCAAACTCATCCAAATCTCAATGAATTTGAGATCTGATGATTTCAATAGCTTCCCACACCCAAAATGCACAATCCTCAATCAATTTCCATGTCAAAAACGAGCAGATCAAAAATGAATGGAACATTAACCTTTTTTGAAAAATCCACAAAACCAATCAAACAAGAGCACATAGGCTCTGATACCATATTGTTGGTCCTTTTGATCGATATAACAGTGCAATTGATGTATAAACAAGGGTTTCCCACTGATTTAACACCATAAGACAATAACATAATGAACTAATTGAGAATCAAAGCAACAATCATCAAACAATGGCTCAAAGATAAAAATAAATGAACTTCCAGCCAAAACCTACAGTTGCAACAAAGATATTTTCGTATTAGGGATTTGCCAAAACTTCCTTACAAAGATAAAACATTACAATATATAAGCTAGGCTAAATTCGCTGACCTGTCTGACCATCAACAAGATTCACCAGGTAGCGAACTACAGTTTCGCCAGGTGAACTAGGACAGCTGACTTCGGGCGAAACTATAGTTTCCCCTGTAGTTTCTCTAGGTCATCAAAAACTATAAGAATGCAAATTACAAGGAAATGAACTAAAATTTAACCTATTACATACATATCAAAATACTCCTATCAATAATGTTGAGTCCAACCTATACTGGATCATCAGTATATGCTTGAAGTCATGAAGGAGGGACCTGTCTCCAGTCATGTGTTGGGAGCATCCAGTGTCCATATACCATAAGTTGTTGGACCTGTATGGATGACCCTACAAGTATAAAAGAACTAGTTAGACTGTAGAACCCAAGCCATGATGGTCTTGGGTTGCCTGTATCTATCCATTAATGTAACATTTTGATACTTGCCTCTAGGTTGTGATTTAGAGATTGATGCTTTGAAGAATTTCTGTGGAGTCCTTTTTGTTTTTATTTCATCAATTTCAACAGAGTTGTCTGAAGAGTAGTCAAATCTTTCATCCCGGTTTCTATGTAGAAATTGGGCTCGCTTTTGATTTTCAAGAATCACTTTTGTTTTAATTTTTAGGTGAGAACCAAGTGATTTTTTCATATTATGATTGAGATTTCATTTGACACTCTTTGACTGCCGTTGATCATAAAAGTCATCATCAGAATTTGAAACCCGTGTCTGTTTAATGTGTGATAGACTTTTGTGTTTGACCTTATCAATTGAAATTGATGAAATAGGCTTGTTTTGTAGGATTCACAAGCCTTTCTGTTTAAAGAAACAATCAGATGTATTGTGATTTGTCATATCACATACAAAACAATACTTGTTGAAATAGCAGTTTTTAGTTGAATGATTGTTCATGTCACAGACGGAGCAATATCGATTAAAATAACACTCATCTGTGTTGTGATTAGACATCTCAAAAATGTCACAGTACATTTGTTTGTCTTTTGATTTTGAATTGAAGACTTCTTGTGATTTAACAGATTTAAGATTAGCCTTAGATTTTGTTTTTGATGAAGAAGCAAATTAATCCATCTTAGTTTCTATAGATTGTTTCACAATTCTACATTGCTTGGTCTTTGGAGACTGCTTTTGCTTCCTTTTTCCTTTACTTAACTCCTTTTCAAATTGGTCTACATCTTTTATATTGAAAATGTCAAAACTGACCCCCTGTTTTGACTTTGTTGATGAGATTGGTTCAGTTTTTACGTTTGATTTTTGAACCATGGGTGATTTTTCTTTGGATGATGGAGATGCTATTACGTTGCTTTTGGATTTTAGTGAAACCTTTTTTGATTTTCTTGAATTTTTAGGAGATTTAATCTCACTATCATATCTGCTTTTAGTAGAGGATTTCACTGATACTTCGGTATTCTTCACCACCTTGAGATTTCCAGGGATGAATTTCACAAATGGCACAATGGCTTTGACTGGGCTGTTTGGTTTCTTGACAACTACAGGTTTGTATGAGCAATCTTTGATTTTGATTGGGTGACCCAACTTGATTTTATCCTTATCGGTTTCAATATAAACACTTGGTTTGTTTTGAGGATTGGTTATTTGAGAAACAATTGTTTTATTTTTAATAACTTTAGCTTTAGTTTAATCAGAATGAGTGAGTGCCTCAGGCATAACCGTATAGTTGTCATTGTATGGGGGTGGACAAGAATTGTATCATATCCTAGTCATATCCTTTGGCTCTTTCTGTGAGTCAAGTAACTCTTACAGCTTAGCAAAAGAGAATTGAAACTTTTCAAGTTTCATTTCAGTAGCTAATTGCTCAGCTTTGGTTTTTGTTAACAATTTAGTTAACTTCTCATTCTCAGCTGCTAGAGTGTACTTTTCACCATGGAGTTCTTCAATATCTGAAAGAAGTGATTTGATTTTAATTTCAAAACTTTTCAACTCTTTCTTTAACATTTCATTTTGACTTTTTCTTCTTTGATTTTAAGAGCCAACTTGTGATTATGTTCTCGGTATCCCTGTACTTCTCGAATGCATTTATCATTACAGAGATTGGATTTTACCTCAGCTGGCATTGGAGTTGGACCATCATTAATATGAGCCATGAGAGCATGATTATGAAATTGAGGCTTGAGTTCCTCTGCATATAGACTCCAATCACAGACTCCATCTTGTCTGATGACAATTAAAACACTTTACCTTGTATTTGTCATATCCAAGTTTTGTATTCTCATTCAGACTAAGCTTCTTTCCTTTTCGGAAGAATTTCTTTGCTCTCATTGCAATCATGGCCATCTGCCATTGCAAGTCTATTTCTTCAACATCATCTGGATCCATTTCTTCTAGATCTTCCTGAAATAGATATGCTAAAGTAAGTCTTCCTCCTAGATATGCCTCAAAACTAGCAACAAAGGCATTGTAAGTTGCTTTTTGCTCCTTAGATCTTTGATCACTAGGCATGCATGTGGGTGTTGTAGTAGATGAAGTTGAAGATGATTTCTTGTTTTGTTATGGAGCAGCAATGAATCCAGTTGTTCTTGCCTGATCTTTGGAAGATAGGAAATCATCTTCTTCTGTCATAAAGGCATTTTCAATAGAGTGAGTTTCTTATGGAAACTTATATGCCTCAATGACTTGAGGTCCACTAAGATTTCTGCTCCTCTCATCTAACTCAAGAGCTTCAATCTTAGCAATCATGATGTCTAAGCTAGTGCTCTCTAAGTCAAGAGTGTTCTTCAGCATTGTAACATTAGGCTTCTAGTTTTCTGGCAGACTGTGCAGCATCTTCTTGTTCATCTCCTTCTTTTTATATGTTACCCCCATGATATCTAGACCATTCACTAACTGTACAAAATGATGTAGCTGCCTGGAGATTGATTCACCCTTGGTATGATGAAAGGTTTCATATTGGTTCACCAGTTTGTCTTTGTTTATTTCTGTCACCTCACTGCTTTCTTCACACATAATCAGTAGTGCATCCCAGACACCTTTGGCTATCCCATACTTTTCTAGCCTTTTGAGAACATCCATTTTCAATGCCTGAGTTAGAATGGAGTATGCTTTGAGGTCTATCTTGATTTTCTTGTATTCCTCATCATCAAGATTTAGATTAGTATCCTTAATAGGAATTCTAGCAGTTTCGTACTGAGCAGCTAGATCAGAATTAAGAGACACAAGAATGTAGGGTCCTTTGGAAATGGATATCCAGTAGTCGGGATCCACACCTATAATGTAGTTTTTAAACCTTATTTTCCACTGCTTAAACTCAGACTTATGTTTAAGCGTTGGAGGTTTAGATGCATGACGAAGTTCAGAAAAGTTAATAGAATCAATTAGAATAAACTTGATTTTAGGTGGTTTGAATATTGAATAAGTTGATTTTTATGTCCAGTAGGTCAAACAGTCCAAAGTTAAGAGTTTCTTGTCAAGATTCAGTGACAGCAGCAGCACTAAAGTTGATTTTAGGTTGATTTTTGGTCAATGTTTAGTGATTATGAGTGGTTTTTGTCTAATTTTGTTGAGAATCAACAATCGAACAGTCTTCTTGAGTTTGACGATCAGAAGAACATCGACGGTTGATGAAGCCCCAAGTATTTTCAGTAAGAATGTTTATTAGAAGTCTGAAACATGCTAATAAACAACTCAATCGATAGTTCAATCGATTTTCTTTCAAGATCTGTGCTAACTTTGAGACGAATTCAAGAGCCGAGGCTCTGATACCAATTGACCGGGTCCGAGATGTGAATCTGAGTTGATGTGACTCAACTATGATCGAATATGATGTTTGAGTCAATGATTATGTAGCGGAAATACAGAATCAAAGAACATTTAATGTTGAAAATACTAATAAATGCTTTGTATATTGATATTGGTAAACAAGATACAAAGTGTGCTAGGGTTTGCAGGACAAAATAGAAGCTTATAATCAACTGTCGTCACTTTACATTTAATGTACACTATTCTATTTATAGGCAGATACAATGCTTGTACAAAATGGCTAAACTACCCAGACAACTATACATCAGCATACTAGTCTAAGTACAAAATAATGATCTGCATTTGTAATGAACATCCGTATTAGTTAATGCGGATATGTTGATCTTCATCAGCATTTCTTCAGTTGTGCATTAGCATTAAGTATGTCATCTGCATTGACTAATGCGGAAGATCAAAAATTGGTCGTATTTGGTTCTACTTACCCGCATTAGTAAATGCGGATGAACAAATACTTGGTCGTATTTGTCCTTGCTCATCCGCATTGACTAATGCAGACAGCCAACACTTGGTCTTTTTCTTCTATTATCTTCACACGCATTACATCTTGGACTTGTATAGATTATACTAACCAGAACAACCTTCAACCACCTCTTGAATTGGCATGTATGATCCTTTCAGGGTCCAACATTAATAGGGAAAGTAAAGTTTTAGATTTCATACATAGTGGTTTATATGACTTGCATGCTACACCATCGTTAGGTAATAAAAAGTATTTTATTATGTTTATTGATGATGCCTCTAGATATTGTTATGTTTATTTATTGCATGCTAAGGATAAAGCTCTTAATAAATTTAAAATTTATAAACAAGAGCTAGAGCTTCATCAAAATGGGTTGATTAAAACTCTTCATACTAAAAGAGGAGGTGAGTATTATGATTTGGTGTATTTCTAATCCACTAGTATAATACATCAAACTACAGCTCCTTATACACCATAACAAAATGGTGTAGCAGAAGAAAGAATAGGAATTTAGAATAAATGGTTAATTCTATGTTGTCCTATTCGGGATTGAGTGAAGGATTTTAGGGTGAGGCTATTTAAACAGCCTGTTATCTACTGAATAGAATTCCTAATGAAAAGAATAAGAACACCCCATATGCACTTTGGTACAAAAAGCAACCAAACCTAAGTTATCTTAGAGTTTAGTGATGTAGAGCAGTTGTGAAGCTTACCGAACCCAAAAGGAAAAATTTTGGGTCAAAGAGGTATAGATTGCATCTTTGCTAGATATGCTCAGCATTCCAAGGCTTATAGGTTCTATCTCTTAGAACCTAATGATTTGATGAAGAAAGATTTACTTCTATACCTAGATCAAAGGACGTGACTTCTAATTTGAAGGTTTCTCAAACTAATAGCACATTTGGTAGTAATTCGTAATACCAAAGATGTACCTTCCACTAGAACTAAACCCAAAAAAAGTATAAGAGCAAGAAAAGCCAAGTCTTTTGGTGATGATTCTCAACTTTATTTAGTTGAAGGATCTAGGAATGAGATTGGATCTCAATATCAAGATTGGATCCAAAGACTTATTTGAAGCTATGGCTTCTAGAGATGTTCCATTTTGGAAAGAAGCAATCTAAGATGAGATGGATTCCATTATGCAAAATAATACTTGTAAGTTAGCTAGTTTACCTTCTGAACATAAACCATTAGGGTGTAAATCGATCTTTAAAAAGAAAATGAAGGTGGATTGTAGCATAGATAAGTTTAAAGCTAGATTAGTTATTCAAGGCTTTAGACAGAAAGAAGATATTGATTTCTTTTATACTTATGCTCCCGTTGCTAGGATTTCTACTATTAGATTGTTATTAGCTCTTGCAGCTATACATAATGTTATGATTCACCGAATGGATGTGAAACTACAATTTTAAATGGTGAATTGGATGAGGAGATTTACATGAAACAACCTGAAGGATTTTTTATGCCTGGTAATAAGAATAAAGTTTGTACTTTGATAAAATCTTTATATGGTTTGAAGCAAGCACCAAAACAATGGCATTTTGATGATGTTTAGTTGTCTAATGATTTTATGTTAAACCAAGCAGACAAGTGTGTATCTAGCAAGTTTGATACTTTTGATAAAGGAGTTATAATTTGCTTATATGTAGATGACATGTTAATTTTTGGTACTAGCCAAAGTCAAGTTGGTAAAACTAAGGAATTCTTGTCATCTAAGTTTGCTATGAAAGACGTGGGGGAGGCTGAAGTAATCCTTGATATAAAGATTAAGCATGGGAACAATAGGATTTCAATATCTCAATCTTATTATATTGAGAAGATTTTGAAGAAATTTAACATCAAAGATTGTTTTCCTCTAAGCACTCCTATAGATCCTAATCTTAAGCTTCTACCTAATAAAGGTATTGCGGCATCTCAACTTGAATATTCAAAATCTATTGGAAGTCTTATGTATGCGATGATTAGCACTAGGCCTAATGTAGCCTATGCTGTTGGAAAGCTTAGTAGATTTCCTAGTAACCCTAGTTCACACCACTAGCAAGCTATCAATTAAGTATTTAAGTACTTGAAAGGATCCGTAAATTATAGTTTAACTTATTTTGGATTACCTTATGTTATTGAAGGTTATTCAGATGCAAGTTGGATTACCAATATTGAAGATCATTCTTCTACAAGTGGATGGACATTCCTACTTGGGGAGGTACCATTTATTAGGCATCAAATAAACAAACTTGCATCACTAACTCAATAATGGAATCTGAGTTTGTGACACTAGCAGCAGCTGGTAAGAAGTTGGGTGGCTAAGAAATTTGATTTATGAAATTCCATTGTGGCCTAAACCAATATCACCTATATCTATCAGATGCGATAGTGAAGCAACTTTGGCTAAGGCTTATAGTCAAGTGTATAATGCCAAGTCTAGACATTTAGGTGTTAGACATAGCATGATTCGTGAGCTCGTCATGCATGGTATGATATAAGTGGAGTCTGTTAGAACTCAACATAATTTAGCCGATCATCTAACCAACAGGTTCAATAGAGATCTTGCACACAAGTCAGCTTTGGGGATGGGATTGAAGTCCACCTAAAATCTCTCATGCTAAGATACCTAATTCCCATCTAGTATAACACTAGATGTTGAATTCAATGTGGAAAGCTTAACATGGAACATATAAGCAACATTATCCCAAGGTATGTGTTGTAAGGCCCCGTTCCCAGGACGCTTACAGCTGGACCATCATCGTATAAAATATTCAAAAATAACATTTCTTTTGCAGCGGAATTTAAAAACTTTCATTAATAATTAAAACATGTTATCTCGTTACATAAATCGTTTACATATCAAAATACAATAACATGTCAAAATGTGGATGCCAGACTCAAAACGTCCCCATTAGCATATGCATCCGTGCCTGCAACTCTTCAGCATCAAGAAAATACCTGCCAACTAATATGCATACAAAAATTCAGCGACGCTGCGTGAGTTCTAGTTTTATAAATAAAATACTTTAATTTTTAAAACATACCCTTCGTAAACGTATGCGATCACACATCATACGTACACATTGATAATATTATTATTATCTTCATCACTGTTCAATTCGTACATTTCGTACTTTTATCATTATCTTTCACTCCAATCTGGATCCTGTCACATGCAATACCCCCGACTCATGACCGAAGACCGATACTGTGCCGGGGCCTGTAAACAAACCCCCGCATCATGTCCGAAGACCGACACAGTAGCAAGGTACGCGACAAGGACTCCGTCTTTGTTTGCAACACCCCCGACTCATGTCCGAAGACGGGTACTGTGCCGGGGTCTGTAAACAAACCCCCGAGTCATGTCCAAAGACCGACACAGCACCGGGGAGAGCATCAAGACATCACTCGGGTCAATCTCTTGGATTAAATCCCTTACGAGTCTGTTGTGACACACAGTCACTCACCTCAGCCTGGCATACAAGTCTTTTGTGACAACACAGTCACTCACCTCAACCATGGCTAACTAGTCTTTTGTGACAACACAGTCACTCACCCCAGTCTTGCTTGCAAGACTATTATTACGTTCCACTTTTCATTATTATTGTCTTTCACTTCATTACATAATACTTTACGTTTAATCATACGTCACACCATGTAAAGCCATACATCATACATAACTTATAATAAAACATAATACATACGTTTTGAAAACCGTTTAACAAAGAAAGACAACATACCACACACATAACATAAACCACAACACAACATCATGCATAAGCCACCACATCCCAACGGGACCTATCTCAAACATCGCCTCTTAAAGCCCCTAAGAAAGCCCTAAGTCCAAAACTAGGCACAACATAACATTCTAGGGGCATCAGCATGAAAATTCTAAGTGTAAACGGCCTGTGTAAGGCCCCGTTCCCGGGACGCTTACAGCTGGACCGTCATCGCATAAATTTTTTAAAATACTCATTTCTTTGCAGCGGAAATTAATAACTTTCATTTATAATTAGAACATGTTATCTCATTACATAAACCATTTACATTTCAAAATGCAATAACATGTCCAAAAATATGGATGCCAGTTTCAAAACGTCCCCAGTAGCGTATGCATCCATGCCTGCAAATCCTCAGCATCAACAAAATACCTGCCAACTATCATGCATACAAAAAGTCAGCGACGCTGAGTGAGTTCTAGTTTTATAAATAAAATACTTTACTTCCTTTAAAACATAACCTTCGAAATCTTATGTGATCACACATCATACGTACACATTGATAATATTATTATTATCTTCATCATTGTTCAATTCGTACATTTCGTACTTTCATCATTATCTTTCATGGCAATCTGGATCCTGTCTCATGCAATACCCCCGTCTCGTGCTCGCAAGCTGATACTGTGTCGGGGCCTGTAAACAAACCCCCGACTCGTGTCCGAAGACTGACACAGTACCGGAGTACGTGACAAGGATCCCCTTCGAGTCACAAGGACTCCCTTCGAGTCACAAAGACTCCCTTCGAGTCACAAGGACTCCCTTCGAGCCATAAGGACTCCCTTCGAGCCACAAGGACTCCCTTCGAGCCACAAGGACTCCCTTGGAGCCACAAAGACACCCTTCGAGTCACAAAGACTCCCTTCGAGCCACAAGGACTCCCTTCGAGCCACAAAGACTCCCTTCGAGTCACAAAGACTCCCTTAGAGCCACAAGGACTCCCTTCGAGTCACAAAGACTCCCTTCGAGCCACAAGGACTCCCTTCGAGTCACAAAGACTCCCTTCGAGTCACAAAGACTCCCTTCGAGTCACGAAGACTCCCTTCGTTCTTTACATTCCACTTTTCATTATCGTTATCCTTCACTTCGTTACATAATACTTTACGTTCATCATACGTCACACCACGCAAAACCATACATCATACATAACGTATAATATAACATAATACATACGTTTTGAAAACCGTTTAACGAAGAAAGACAACACACCACACACCACACACAACACCAGGAACCACAACACAACACCAAGCATAAACCATCACATCCCAACGAGACCTATCTCAAACATCACCTCTTAAAGCCCCTAAGAAAGCCCTAAGTCCAAAACTAGGCATAACAAGTCATTCTAGGCGCATCAGCAGAAAAATTCTAAGTATAAACATCCTGGGCGCATCAGTACTATTCGGGCGTATGAGCCCTGTTCAGGAGTTCCAACACTTAGCCACAGAAACAATTCTGGGATCATGGGCACTATTTGGGCGCACCATCTATACTTAGGCATTTCCACACTTTCCGGGCGCATGAACCACTATTTGGGCGCTGACCTGGGCGCATCAACCCTGTTTGGGCGCATCAGCCCTGTTTGGGGGCACCACCCTTGGGCGCATGAGAACACTTAGGCACATAACACTTGGGCGCATAAGAACATTCTGAAATATGTCTAACACTGCCAAATTCACCCGAAGACCATTCTAACACCATCCAAACACAGATCTAACATACTAAGGGCATCTAAAACCTGCAAAGCATAATACTACCCCATAACAAGCCTAGAACATACAATCACAACACATACATCGAACAAAAAGCTGAAACATACGGTTATCTTTAAAAACCTTTTACCCGGTATGCATAATAGCCCCAAACACTTTAAAATCTGTAAAAGAAGGGTTCTAGAAACTCACCTTGAAGCAGCTCTTCAACCCAAACACTTTCACCTGTGATTTCAGCTTCAAAATCCCGAGAACAACCTTCTAAAACATCAAGAATTCGGTCACAAGCTGTATGCTAAGCTAAAACCGAACATAAACCCGAGAACTAACCTTTTGTAGCTTCTTTTTCCCTTCTTCTTCTCAAAACCCCGAGTCTTTCTTCCTCTTTCTGCTTTGGCCAAGAGCCAAAAAGCAGATTTGCTTTTATGGGGCGGCCATGCCTCTTTTATTATTAAAATATTGAAGTTTGTGCACTTTTGCACTTTGCCCCCTTCAACTTGTACCCATTTACTTTTCCCTCTACATACTTTTCTTTATTCTTCATTTAAATAAAAATTCGAGGTGTTACAAGTCCACCCCCCTTATATAGGTTTCGTCCCCGAAACATGTCGCTTCTCGAACAGTTACGGGTAACGCTGTCTCACCTCTTCCTTGATCTTACACATAGGTTTAGTCCCCTTCTGGGCTCCACTGTACTCGCACAGTTGGAACCACCATTCTCCTTAGCCCTTCTTTTCCTTCTATCAAAAATGACCCTCAGTTGCTCATCCTTCATCCATCTCGGTATTCTTAAGTGGCACGATCACATCCTCATCGATTGAGCACTTTCTTAAACGAGACACATGAAATGTCGGATAACTTCAGTTAACACATCGAGTAGCTCCAGTTGACATGCCACTTCTCTTACCTGAGCAACAATTCAGATTGGTCCTTTATTTCTCAATGTTAACTTTACTCGCCTTCTAATTTGGATGATCTCTTTTCCCAAAACGAGGCCTTCATCATTATTTCATCACCGTAGATCGGCACTAAACTCCTGTCGGGCGCGATTGCTCAAACCACCTTCTTGCAACAATCAGTGTTTGGCTCATAGGTTCTAGCCAATTCACCCAAAGGTGTACGTCTATCCACTTACGTCTGCCCTGACAGTCTAGCAGGAAATACGCGCTCTCTCAATTCTATCGTGCAATCTTCTAGGGCATCTGGCAACCTAGTGGACTTACCAATAGCAATTTCTACATCAAAAGCTCATCGATCTTCCTACTCCTAACATGCAACTTATCATAGAAGGCATCAGGAATGAAACCACTACTAGTACCACAAATCAAGCACAAGGCACAAATTTAAATTTACTAGAAACGTACCTGACGTCATGTCGAAGTCCGCTCTAGCCTCCTCCTAGTCATAGCGAATGCTCTGACCTTCATCCTCTTACATCCTTCCTTGCACCGGAGCTCTATGCCTTCAACTTCTTGCAGTTTTTGTTCATATGTCCAGGCTCGCCGCAGTCGTAACATCTAGCCATGTGACAATCCCTCGCCCTATGGCCCTCTCTTCCACACTGGAAACAGAAGCTCGATCCCCATCTGCACTCCCCCGTGTGGCCTCTACCACACTTCTTGCATACCTCTTCCCTCTCAGTCATCCTCTTCCGATCATCAAACCTCATCGTCTTACCTCCAGCCACAAATTCACCATCATCATTATCCTACCTTCCGCTCACACTCTTATCATAACTCCGCTCCTCCTCCTCATCCATCATCGCCATTGCCTCTCGCTCATTATACAGCCTCCCCGCCAAGTCAACCACTAACCTAAACATCCCTGGCCGGGCAGCGATCAGATGTCTGCGGATATCTACTGGCGGACCTTGAATATACCTTTTAATCTTTCGTGACATAGGCGTCACCTGATCTGGCACCAGCCTTGCCATCTCGTTGAACTTCGTGGTGTACTGTTGGTGAGTCATCGTTCCCGCCTCTAGCTGCAGGAACTCCCTCTCAACTTTGTCAAGCTCTCTATGAGGGCAAAACTCCTCGATTACCAACCTCTTCAGCTCCTTCCACCTCATCCACCCGATTGCCCTGGCTCCCTCAGCCTGAACAATATTGTCCCACTAGCACAAGGCTGAATCCATGAATGAATGGGTAGCAAACTTCACCTTCTGATCCTCGCGGCACTCGCTAATCTCAAGTACCGCTTCCATTTCTCTCACCCAACGTTGTGCAGCAGCATCACTCCCATTTCCATCAAACGTAGGGGGCCTACACCTTTAGAATGCTCCAGAGCTGCATCCCTTCGTAGTTTCCTGCACAGCTTCCTCATCCTCCTCATCGTCACTGGAGACAACCATCCATACCCCTAGAACCTCCAGCTTCACCTCCTCGTTATGCGGTTCTCCTCTTCTCACTCTCCTTCTTCTCATCCTCCTTCATAGCTCTAATGACATCGGTCACTACAGTCGACAGAATCGTCTGCATGACCTGTTGGACTTCCTCTGCTACTGCCTCCTTCATTGAGGCTCTCAGATTAGCATTCCCATCCTCACCCCCCTGGTGATGAAGCGCTGGCTCATCAGGAGCTGTCTCAGCAGTCTTAGCTCTGCTCCTTGTGTCACGCGGTCTAACACCACGGCCACCACGACCTCCACCTCACAAAGCCTCAGAAGACCTACCACCAGCCATCTAGAACACTACAAGATTCAAACACCAAACACGGTCATTCAAGGTAATAGCTCAAGTTATGTCAAGTATAATAAGTCCCTAATCATAGTGGCCAGTTGTGTTTAGCCACTTACTTTACTCTTCATTCCCCAAGAAATTCCTATCCTAACTACATCAGTATCTAAATCCACACAGAAGCACACAAGCCACATAACATGCGCACATAATACCGGTTAACATTTACTTACATAAAACCTTTACATAAAAGTTTTACCTGCAGGCACCTAGCTACTAGGATGGCATCCCTTTCCTTTCGTCCCATTCTTAGTTTAAGATTAGGTTTTTTTAAAATATTTACTCAATTCCCTTAAACTTTAGCTCTGATACCAACTTGTAAGGCCCCATTCCCAGGACGCTTACAGCTGGACCGTCATCGCATAAAATATTCAAAATAAACATTTCTTTTGTAGCGGAATTTAAAAACTTTCATTAATAATTAAAACATGTTATCTCGTTACATAATTCGTTTACATATCAAAATACAATAACATGTCAAAATGTGGATGCCATACTCAAAACGTCCCCAGTAGCGTATGCATCCGTGCCTGCAACTCCTCAGTATCAACAAAATACCTGCCAACTATTATGCATACAAAAAGTCAGCGACGCTGAGTGAGTTCTAGTTTTATAAATAAAATACTTTACTTTTGTTAAAACATACCCTTCGTAAACGTATGCGATCACACATCATACGTACACATTGATAATATTATTATTATCTTCATCACTGTTCAATTCGTACATTTCGTACTTTTATCATTATCTTTCACTTCCATCTGGATCTTGTCTCATGCAATACCCCAGACTCATGTTCGAAGACCGATACTGTGCCGGGGCCTGTAAACAAACCCCCGCGTCATGTCCGAAGACCGACACAGTACCGAGGTACATGACAAGGACCCCATCTCTGTTTGCAACACCCCCGACTCATGTCCGAAGACGGGTACTGTTCCGAGGTCTGTAAACAAACCCCCGTGTCATGTCCGAAGACCGACACAGCATCGGGGCAAGCATCAAGACATAACTCGGGTCAATCTCTTGGATTAAACCCCTTACGAGTCTGTTGTGACACACAGTCACTCACCTCAGCCTGGCATACAAGTCTTTTGTGACAACACGGTCACTCACCTCAACCATGGCTAACGAGTCTTTTGTGACAACACAGTCACTCACCTCAGTCTTGCTTGCAAGACTATTATTACATTCCACTTTTCATTATTATTGTCTTTTACTTTGTTACATAATACTTTACGTTCAATCATACATCACACCACGTAAAGCCATACATCATACATAACGTATAATAAAACATAATACATACGTTTTGAAAACCGTTTAACGAAGAAAGACAACACACCACACACACAACATAAACCACAACACGACATCATGCATAAGCCACCACATCCTAACGGGACCTATCTCAAACATCACCTCTTAAAGCCCCTAAGAAAGCCCTAAGTCCAAAACTAGGCACAACATAACATTCTAGGCGCATCAGCATGAAAATTCTAAGTGTAAACAGCCTGGGCAAATGGGAACTATTTGGTCGCATGAGCCCTGTTCGGGCGCCCCAACACTTAGTCGCAGGAACACTTCTAGGCGCATGGACACTATGCAGGCGTACCACCCATACTTGGCCATTTCCACTCTTTCTGGGCGTATGAACCACTGTTCAGGCGCACCACCTACACTTAGGCGCATGGGCACTCTGGGCGCATGGGCACTATGTAGGCGCATGGCCAACACTTAGCCGCCTGGACACTATCTGGGCGCATGGCCACTATTGGGGTGCATGACCCTGGGCGCATGAAGACAATTAGGCGCATGGGAACATTCTGAACATCTAATCTGCCAAAAACATCCAAAAGGCATTCTAACACTACTCAAGCACAGATCTAGCATACCAAGGGCATCTAAACATTCTAACAACAATTCTAATCACTAAACCACAACCAAACACACAACCACACAACCACAGCAGGTACGGTCGAACAACAACAAGCATAAGCATACGGTTATCTTTGAAAAACCTTTTCCCGGTATGCATAATAGCCCCAAACACTTTAAAATCTATAAAAGAGGGGTCTAGAAACTCACATGAAGCAGATCTTCAAACCAGGTACTTCCACCTGCGATTTCATCTTCAAATTCCCGAGAACAACTTCTAAAACATCAAGAACTTCGATTTAAGACTTAAAACCCAATTGAAACCGAACTCGTGTTCAAGAGAACTCACCTTAGCAGCTTCTTCTTCCTTCTTCTTCTCTAAAAACTGAAAGCTTTCTTCTTCTTCTTCTTTTTCTTCTTCTGGCCGAGAGCAGGAAAGCAGATCCCTGCTTTATGGGCGGCCATACCTCTTATATCATTAAAATAATGAAGTTTGTGCACTTTTGCACTATGCCCCCTTCAACTTGTTCCCAATATCTTTTTTTTTTGGATACTTTTCTTTTTTTTTCTTTTTAATAAAATTTCGGGGTGTTACATGTGTTCAGACCTGCAAGTTAAGAAGGTTGAAGTCTAACTTGTTAATAGTTCTTTTGAAAAATTGCATATGCATGTGAAAGAGGAAAAGAGCTACCTATATTAGCATGAAGTTTAGCTGCTTTAAAAAGCTCGGACTTGCCTTTGATATGCTTATGAAGGATAAGGACACAAGACTAATAAAATATAGTATTAAGTAAGAACATATATGTAAACTTTTATGTATATTATCTTTATGTATTCGTTATGAATAGCAAGGGTTCAATTCGTAGTAACACCCAGATATTCGAATATTTGGAATGTGTAATATACTAAGATGAAATTCAATCATTACGATATTTCATTTATGGATAAGTTTGATAATTTGTGTGAGTTTGTTTAGTTAATCAAGGATTACATTAAAATAGGGGAGGAATATTATATACTTTAGTGTAACTGGATTGACTAGTCGATCACTGTGATCACGATGTGCATTAAACAAGTCAAGAGGTGCGGAGTGCATACTTGTTTGAATTTGTTGTGATCATTGATATTAGTACCTTCTTAGGGGCGAAGTCCCTAAACAATGGGGGTTCCAAGGAGGCAACGCACCCTTTGCGGGGGTCCGGGGGCAGCGCCCCTGAGAGCGGGGTCTAAGGAGCAGAGCCCCTGCTGGGGTCTAAGGAGCAGAGCCCCTTGCTGGGGCCAAAGTTTCACATGTGAAACTCGGGGGAAAAGTGAGCATTTTTAAACATGAAAACTACCTTCGGCAGTTAACCCCATTCCTGTAAAAATGCGAATTTGAAATATGATCGATACTTTTTCTTTTTTTGGTTCAATAAACTCTCTCATCAATTCATATGTTCTTAAATTTTTGATTTTAGTCGATTGAAAGTTTGGATTTAAGCACAAATAGTTTCAATCTGAAAGTGTTTTTCACGACTCTCAGATGTTTATTTGAATCAATTTCTCAACAATAGATACAACCAAATGTTTGTCTAAATGCATAGATAATACTATTGTTTCATAGTCGAACCGGACTGGTTGAAGACCAATTGGACCGGAACCGGTCCGGTTATTTGTCTTTAGACTGTTCTCGTTTGGTCCGGTTATTTGTCTTTAGACTGGTCTCGTTTGAACTAGCCGGTTAACACTGTACTTGTGAACCGGTCCAATCGGACCGGGTGGTCGGACCGTATTTTAAAACTTTTTTATTTTTTATTTGATTTCAAATTTTCATTTTTTATATAACATAGTAATTTATTATACATATTTTAGTTATTTAGGTGTTCATGTCGTTTAAAAAGTGTAAATCCACCCGAAATTAGATAGTATTTTCATATTTTATTTTCAACTAAGTGTATATAAATAATGTTATTTTTTAAGGACGTCATTGGATTCTTAAATCCGATCCAAACTGTCCGACCAGACTAACCAATAAACCTCTAAGGTGCTCGATTCACTATCCGCTCCGGTATTAAAAACATTGTCATATAACAAATAAAATGAAGATATCGTAGTCTAGTCACAACGCCATGAATGGTGTCACGCCATTGACGCTGCCATGACAAGCCTTTGAAACCCCATAGACTCGTATGTCATAACTTAGATGATATCTGATAGAAAAACAATCCAATGTAAAACATTAATTCTTAAGAGATATCTAGTTACTTTCATCTACAATTTCTTAGTTACTAAAGTCAGGAGTTTTTAAAAAATGAAAAAATAGAGTTCATTTACAACTGTTTGATTTAGTTTTTTTTTATATGTAAAAAAACATTTTGACAAGTAGGATTCTTAAAGAAAAAGTCAACTTAACTAGTACCTTGTAACAATTAAATATTCTAAATATAAAACAACATTTTGACAACATTTTCTAATTTTTAAGTTAGGAAAACAACCCATTTAACTAATTCTTTTGGAAAAACAAAATAGAAATCGAGTTTGAGCCCACTTTAAAGTTGGTCACCTTAAAGATCAATTTCGGGAAGCTGTTGATATGACCAACGACTCAACTAATTTGGTGATAATATTCTTGAAATGTATTAGTTGAGGTTTATTCAGCAAACAACTTTCAATTCAAGACACCAAAATACAATGCCTATGTATGCGAATGTGGGTATATATATGTAGATGATACATATATGTGTATGTAGAGGATGTATCAAATGTTTACACCTACTTTGTAGGAGAGTGTAAACATGTGTAAAAAAAGTATGCTACACATGTTTACAAGAAAACAAAACTCTTCTACAAGTGTATAAAAAAAATGTTCTTAAACTTACCAAAATATTTAGACTTATCAAGATAACCCTTTCGTCTGTATATATTATTTTGACACATCTAGAAACATAAGGTCTTGGCCTTAAACAAAACATCTCAACACTGCACAAAATTAATATTTCATATTAATCACTTGGTGTATATGTAGTATACATACATTGTTATTATGAACAGCTTTTGAACAAACTCAACAACAAAATGATTCTTAAAAAATGACAATGCAACAACGTTTTGGCTGTTAAGCTTCACAGCATCATAACCACATGATGTAGTATTTGTTCTTAATCTTTGTTGTTTCCGCTTTGCACTTTGTTGACATTTTCATGGTTCCATGACGAATCGACATCAGGGAGTTGATAATCATCTGGCTTCAGGGCCAAAGCAAAATCAGGCAACGTTGGCGCTGTTTCCATGATTCTACACTCAATTTTAAATTAGATTAGTAAAATGTTCGACTACAAAAGAAAAAATATTATATGTTCAATTTATACGATTAGCAGATGTGGCAAGATGAGTGTGTTTGACAAAACGACTCATTTTTGTACAGATCTACAAGTCGGATTGTGTCGACCCGCAAACCCCTTTGTTATAAATTTAACATGTATATGAATGACTTAAATATGACTACAAAAAAAATGAGCTATGTCAACCTAACCACTCTGGGAGCAACCTCTTTATTTCATGGGATAGAGTATAGACGCAACATTTGCCCTCAACACACCCTCCCAAACCCTACTGTTTGAATGAGATTTTTGCTGCGTACGTTTGCTATGTTATTTGATTTAGCCCATGTGATCCTTTGAACAAAACACAACCCAAACTTATGGGTCCAAAGTGCCACCTCTAAATGTTGGAAGCAGCCCATGCAAAATGAAAGAATTGATTATTTTTTGACTATATAGACTCCACCTTTATGTTTAAAACATATATAATATTTCATCTTATAAAACTATCGACACACAAAAATATCTGTATATATGTAAAAAGGTGGGAAACAGTCGACCCACAAACGTTAGAAATCATCCTTTGAATTCAATTTTGCACTCGATGGTTATAACACGAGTTAAATGTGTCTTACACCATATTGTCTTGTATAAATAAAGAGATGCATTCTCATATACGCATGCATGTATATCTGTGTGTGTGGGTGTGTGTGTGTATATACGAGTGCAGGCTGATTGGTGTAAGTGGAATCATATACCGTGTGACAATAACTTCCTAATTAGGTAAAAGGGGAACTTATATGAGGTTGCAGTCGATTGTTATATGATACAGACTGCTGAACCATTAAGAAGCCACGTGCATGTAAGGTGGAGGCAGCAAAGATGATGATGCTAAGGTGGATGTGTGGGCACACAAGTTTAGACTAGAATAAGATATGAGGTTTTTAAAGATAGGTTCGGAGTAGCTAGTATAGTGAATAAGATAAGAGATGGGAGATTAAGATGGTTTGAGCATTTGAAGAGGAGGAAGACGTTAATGACGCCAGATAGAGTGACACCATCACTGTGGAAGAGAAGAGGAGTATAGGCGGCTCTTAATTGACTTGGGATGAGCGGAATAGAGAGATGGGAGATTAAGATGGTTTGAGCATTTGAAGAGGAGGAAGACGTTAATGACGCCAGATAGAGTGACACCATCACTGTGGAAGAGAAGAGGAGTATAGGCGGCTCTTAATTGACTTGGGATGAGCGGAATAGACATGATTTGCTACAGTTGCACCTCTCAAATGACATGCTCCAAAATAGGAGTTCGTGGAGACATAGTATTAAGGTTAAGGAAGTTTAGGAGAGGGCACATATATATCTTTTGTCAGGTCTTAGGGGCTTAAATGTTTCTATCCTTTTAGTGGACTTTTGTATGTTATTGTCTTGGTGTAAGTTTGTCTATGTGCTTCTATGATGTTAAATCTAGTTACTACTTATTCTTTCACTGTTTCTTTTTGTTATTAGTAGCTTTCTATGTTCTATACTTCTAGTACTGTTTGTTCGTCTATTGTTTGTTATAGAGTCGAGAGTCTCTTTGAAAGCAACAGGTAAGGTTTGCCTACATCCCATCCCTTTTTTGCTATGGTTGGGATTTAACAGGTATTGTTGTTGTTTTATATGTGTATATGTGCGTGTTATTAGAAAAACATAGAAAACATCCAACACAAGACTTACTTTTCATAAGTGTATAAATCCCGGTTGATGCGCACCTTGCTGGAAGTGTCTTTCCGGATTTTTTCGGAAAGATACTTCATAGTTCCCCAGAGAGGTGGAGTTCTACATGAAAATGGAAAATAAAGTTGGAAATAATGCAAAATTATTTAGTTTGTAGTATCCCAAGACTTTATAAATAATGAACAATAATCGAATGAAGAAAATCACAACATTATGTGATTCTATGTTTCCAAGAGGACATACATAATTGACCTTGACAAACACTATAAATTAACATCAACAAAACATACAACAAGCACACATCACTCTGGTACCAATGATGAAGTCTGGCAATTGTGATATAATTATAGTTTGTAAAATAACTTTCTTTGCCGAATTAGAATTACAAAGTAGGATTTGAGCAAAACTAACATCTAAGATGTGGCAATTTCAAGCCATTTAGTTATAAATGGCTATGAGTAATGTATTACCTCTAACAGAAACAGGGTAAAATTGAATAAAAATTACTTAATAGGAAATGAGTCAAAAGTTACATGAAGTGTATTTCTAATGCAGAAAACTTCCAAATTATTTTGTTTAAAAAGTTAGGTTACTATTGAAATAATATAAATGTATACTAATAATTTATGAACAATTTAGTTGTGTACAAACACCATTTTAGGTCAACTCAACCCCGACCCCACATGTACCAAAAAGATAATGATAATAACAATCCTGTTTTGACAGGTTACCTAACATGCCTTTTTGCCACCTCTAATCCCTTGGTGCTGTTCTGTGAAGTATAACACTTCCAGATTCCTATACTCGAAAAATAAAAGAACCATTTTCCACTTATTATAATAATATCTGCTACTGCCTACATGCACATTTTATATGCAAGTCTGAATAGAATTAACATTGAATAACCTCAGAGATTAAGAAGATATAAAACCTTGAGATAGGAACTGCTTCATTGAAAGCTTCACATGCCCTTTTGCTTTCTTTCAGATACTCATCTGCTGCTTGCAAAGCAGATACCGCCATTCCATGTGATTTTTCTGTGTTACCTTCATCAAGAATTAATCCATGATAATAATACGCTGCTGCCTACACATTTTACGAACAAAATACTCATTAGCTGAGTTAGTACGATCCATAACAAAAAATTATTGATATTTGACGAAGCCAATGCCAAAACTAATAGTATTTGCAGCAAGTTGGGCATGACAGGCATCTATGCTCCAACGCAGGAAGTATTGTTAGTGTATTATGGTTTCTTTCTATGCTTATCACTCTCTGTTGTCAAAAGCCCAAAAGGCAGCCGCCTAGGCCCTCAAGCGCAGCCTTGTCGCCTCACTTCAAAATCCCCATTTCAGGAGCCCATACGCATTTTCAGGCCAAGTTCCAGCCAAAATCGTCTGAACAGGTCTGCAATAATTACACTAGGCCAAAATAAGCTTGTAATAAACCTAAACTAGCCCGAAACAAGCCAAAAACATGGCTAAAACCCCTAAAATGATATTTTTATACTAGATGCCTCGCTTATTAAGTTCCATGCGCCTAGGCCCAAGGCTCACCCTTTGCGCCTTCGACAACTATGTTATCACTAGAGGTGGCAAAATGGATAGGTAAGACGGGTTCGGTGATGGGTAAAACTGGGTTTGGGTCATAATGAGCAGTTTTTAAGTTGTATGGGTCTTGTCGGCTTGGGTTGTCCTGCAAATGGGGTTGTCCAGCAAACATTTCCTTTTCAGGTCAAACGTTTAAATTTTGCCTATTTGACAACATAATTCAAATCGGCCCATTCATTAGTGAAGGGTTAAAATTGTCACCTATACTAGATATCACAATAAAGATCTTAACTTTCGATTGAATCAACTGAATGAAATTTTAATACATTATATTTAGTTACCATGCAGCCTTTTTGAGTTCAAGTTGTTAGTACAATTATAACACATAAATAAAAAGGTACCTTGGCTTCAATGTATTTCCACTTGACATAAAACCGGTGCTTCTCACCCCAACCATTTGCTAGTGGAAGGTTTGTTATATTATCTTGGGCCTGCATAGATAGTCACAAAATAAAACATAAACAACTATTTTTGCCTCTAACTCACTCCAATCATATAACATAGTCAACGTCATAGCCTAAACAATACAAGGTTGAAAGAACATAATGTGTAAAACTTGTTCTTTTACCCGCCACGCGTTGTTATGGCGTACGCGACGTGATAAAATACAAACTACAATCAACCTGACTTGTTTTCCGAACTAAAATTACATCGGAACATAAAGCAATTCGAATTTACACTGTCGAATGAATACATATTATATTTGAGGCTACTCTAAACAAAATTTACGACGAAACTTAGAGCAACTCAAAATGTATAAAATAATAAACACGAAAAAAATTAAGTTTCATGTATTATTACCATTCTGACAATATCACTTATGTTATTTCATTTACTTTTTTTAGTTAAAATAACTAATATAAATAGTTTATGTAGTTTTAGAAACAGTTTATTGACGTTTGGTTTTAAATTATGACATCTTGTTTTCACAATATCACTGATGAAGCTAATGTCATATTAATAAGAGGCTGTTATGTAAATAAGTGATATTGATAAGAGTGTTATATAAAATATTAATGAATTGGGCTTTAACCCAGAATTGAGCCTGAGACGGTAAGCACAAAAAGAAAAGTTTGGATGCTGGGAATTGAACACAATACCTCTTGTATTGCTGCAAAAGTAGTTTACCACCCAGACAAAAGCGTTGTTTGTGTACACTTTATAGCAAAACATATTTATATTAAAGCAAAAGTCGGTGGTGGTGACCACTGACATTGCTTTTTAAGATGTAGTTACTGATATGATGAACCTTTTCTATGTAAAAGCAGAAACTTCTAAAAGAATTGCTTCTGAAACTCTTGGTTAAAGAATTGTTTCTGAAACTCTTGGTCAAACTACAGGTGATGTGTCATATGCATTTTCATGCAAGTCATAGAACATATAGCACGAAATCTTATATGCTAGCAATAAAAATCAATATATTCTACATTATTAGTGAAAGAAAATATCAAGAACTAAATACCTGCTGCCAATATTTGACCATCTCACAAGCAAGCCTTCGTTTCACTGCAAGTGTGGCTTTGGTACTATCAATCGCAAGCCCAAGTTGTATGTCAACACTCTGCTTACAACACAACATATAAAAACTTCTTCACTTGTCTAAACTCTTAAGGTTGTGTTGTATATATTTCTAGAGTCGGCAATTTTGGTTAGGTTTTAATCAAAGGTCAAATGGATTAAGCAAAAAGATTTAACAACAAAAGAGGGCCATATGGATAGAATGTTCAAAGGGATCGAAAAGTCATCTAAAGTGCATCCAAAAATATAAATATCCCCTAAATCAATTATTAAAATCTGTAAGAAAAATAGTTTTCTTAATCAGATATAGCAAACTAGTTATGTATAAAGTTCAAAAGAGTGAATAAAAAGTGTTTGTGAGACTCAAATTAATATTTCAAGATACTAGTTTTCCCACTTAAAAAACACGGAGGACTTTACTCACCGGAACAGTTGAATGCATTTTATGAAATATATACTCTGTTAATATCGCCTCACTCTCATACAAGGATTGAATACACCTTCTGAAAACTACTAAAAAAATGACCAATTATCATTTTGAAGTGCAATATCAGCAGAGA